>CP126890.1:250072500-250635000 GCA_030440675.1 Furcifer pardalis
GAATCATTTACATTTTTAAGAATGGAGATAACCCTGTACAGGTGCTGGGGAATCATCAAACATCATAGGAAGCAAGTTGTAGGTATCAGAGGAATCTAATACAGATGGATTGGGACTTCAGAGGGATATGTACAACACCAATGCCAAAGGTTCCCTACCTCAGGTCAAGAGGGATAGAACTGTAGGTTCTAGTCATTTCAATGAGAAGTTGGGTATGCACATCAAGTAAAATGGGGTTATAGGATGAATTACACCACAGTGAAGGGACATAAGGTTTGAATTCTACTCTATTTCAAAATGCCTCTGCAAACTGAAAGTTAACATTCATTGATGCTGCAAAAATTTGAGGGACAGTTCCCAAATGTCAAATTTTCACCAACTGCTTGAATTGGGATGGCCCATCCTAGTATGTCTGGCCAGTACAAGTTCTGCTGCCATTCCTTCTCACTGTGCCTTGCTACTGTCTCATGGAAACATTAATGAAGGCAGGGAAGAAGAAAAGAGGAATAGAAGGAGGCAGCAGTATTAGAGGATTTTTATTTTATTTTTTTCGAAATTATTGTCTCCATAATGCAGTTGCCTCATCTGGATATTTTAATTTGCAGCCATTCCTCCTTTGAAGAACACTGAAGAAGTCAAGAATGAAATAATACACTATGGACGCAGTGACCTCATGAAAGAGTGCTCCAGTTATAATAATAATTTCATGTCAGAAATTATTCTGGGTTGAAAGGATTTTTGAGGGAGAAATTCCACTCTGTGGATGCCCAAATGAGGAGCCTTTCATGTGCCCAAAAGCTGGGACAGAGACAGGTGTTCAATCCATCATGCAATACCCGGGTCTTGAACTGCCAACTTGTTGGCCTTCCAGCTAACAAGGTGAGCTTCTTAATCACTGAGAAACCACAGCCCTACAGTGCTCCGGTTTAGACAGTTGCTAATTTAGGGGACATGAGAGGGTGCTGGTGATCACTCTGTGATTGTCCACAGCAATCCATCACCCAAGGTGCTTTCTCAACTAATGGTCAGGCTTGTCCTAATAGAGCTTCAGACGACTACCACTGTATTGTGCTACATCTTCATAAATTTCTTAAGTGTGAGATATCTTTTGTTTTCAGAGACAGACTGGACAGAACTGTGGAACTTGGAAAAGAAACATCTCATATGGATAATTCTAGAAGCTCTAGTCCACAAACGTAACTTAAAAAAAAAAACTCTAAAAAGCAGACATCAGCAGCATAAGAATTCCATAAACAGGATCCCTGTGGCAAGTTTTCTCTCCCATCTCAGGAACATCTCTTTTCATTATTAACCAAAATACTGAACAGGCAACCCACAAGTAATTCAGACTTTACAAAGTGGCAGAGAACTCACCAATAGTGGTGCTATTAATAGTCAATATTTGATTAAAGGAGTGAAATGTTTGCTTGAGCCCTCAGAACTGTTACCATAGGTAACCTTTTTAGCATCTTCCCTCACATATATTTCTATTTTGAGACTTTTAAATCTCAGTAGAAAGATGTCCATTCCACAGCAACCACAGCCAAAAATCTCGATTTTGTTACAGATTACAGCGACCTAACCCAAACACTCAAATATTGGTTAAATGTTTTTGTTTCATGTCTATTACCTTGAGAAATTTGGAACAAGAAAATTCAAACAGTAATGCATGTGGAGATCAGAGCCCATGTTCTTCCTTGAACTGGCATCCTTAGCTCTACTTTGTAACCCAAGGGACGAACTTTTAAGTCTCATTTGCAATGCTGAGAGAAGGAGTGGGGGTGGAATCAGGCCTTATGAAAATCAGTTTTAGCACATCTCTAAAGCAGGCAACAAGGAACTGTGACATCCAATTTCTGGGGAAGGGGAAGCATAACAGTAATTAAATTTTCTGATCTTGTTAGCCAATTTATCCAATCACTGCCCCAGAACTGGAGACGGGGAAAAGAGAAGGGACACGCTTGCGTCAGCAACGCTGGTGAGGGAAATTAAGTTTTCACGGATTATTGGGTTAGTTCCACTTCTCCCACTTTTTAATTTATTTGTCTGCATGTTCCACAGAGCTGAAAGGCCGAACACGCACACACCCCACACCATGTTTTAAATTAAAAGGATGGTGAGGAAATATGAGGAAAACTCTGAAATGGTGGGAAAGTAAATATTTGAGGATGCCAGAATTATACAGAAAAAATGTGGATGTTCATTTTTGTTTATACGCCTCCTTACATTGCAACCTTAATTGTTTTCCTCTTCAAAGCTGCCAAAATAGCCTCTGGACCTTTTTATAAGGAAATATTCAGTTGTTCCTTACATGATTTTTTAAAAACAGAATGAAAATAGACTAAAATATTACCAACTTTTTACAAGAAACAATGTTTGGACCTCCATGGCATTTCTCAAGAGGCTCAAATGTTGAAACTACTTCCTATTGCTTTTGAAATGTAAAGAAATATCCCAAATGGACATCATAGAAATGTTCAGCTAAATTAAGTTAGATTATTTAAGGCTAACCAGGGAGTGGTTTCCTGGAAACAATTTACAGAAAGGGTTGCATTTAAAATCTGATTTAAGTTTTTGTTTCAGGGGGGTGGGGAGAAAATGAGGGGGAAAGGGGGGGAAAGTTACCTCAAGAGAATGAGGAGCTATGGAAAGCAGATTGGTAACCACGATTCCTTCTGTTTAATAACAGCAACAATGACAGCCATGAGTTGATATGTCACAGTTGATGTGGTGTTTGGTTTCTTTTCAACATAACAGTTCCAAGTTAAATTAAACTCAGCTATGAAACATACTTAAAAGTGACTTGGAAAAAGTCAAATTCACATAGTATAAGCTATTTTACAGGACTATTGTTAATAACAAGGTACCCAGTCTGGTGTAGTAGGAGTAATAGTCTACAATTCAAGATACCTGGGCTTGATTCCCCAGCTCTGCCATGAAAACTTACTGGGAAAATAAACCTGGTAAAAACACTCCTTAAATGCCCCACTTACCTTAAAGACTAGGGTCACTGTAAGTCCATTCTGACTTGATGGTAAATATATATATATAAAAACAATTTCTAAGGCTAAATTAGGTAGAAATCATAAACTTTTTCATACTTTAAAAGATGTCGTATGGAAAGTTAATAATCTAGATAATCCTGTGCATATAAGTAACCATGTGTAATTATAACTATATAATCATATGTATATTTGTATGTTTGTGCACATTTCTCAGAAAACTACACTTTCCATCTGACCTTGCCCGCTGCCTGACATCATACCTGTTTTAAAATCAATGAAGGATTACAATTATGGTATTTGAGTTGTGGGTTGTCTATGTCAGGATGCATTTCTTCTCACTAATTTTCACATGAGTAGGTCACGTATTACTCAGGTAGGCAATGGCACATCTTTGCCACCTTTGTCTTAAACCTAGCTGCCACTCTTTAGTGCCACTGGTAAAAGTGTTAGTATAAGAAAGGGATTCTCAACCTGCAGCCTGTGGGCTGGATGCGGCCTGCAGCACCATTTCATGTGCCCCCCACTGCCTCCACCACACCAGGAAGTGCCATGTTGTGGAGGAAGGGCAAAATGGCTGTCCAGCCCCCAAAGCTTTCTGAGGGAGCGTGACCCTGCCCTTGGCTTTCAAATGTTGAGAACTGCTGGTCTGAGAAGACAACCATGCTCAAAACCTTTCCCAAGTATTGTGGGATTGCCTCTTCTATTCTGCCCCAGCCAGATCCTCCTTGCCCTGCAATTATATCCTCTTATGCTCAAGTGTTAAGTGGAAATTTATTTATTTATTAGTATTTCTATGGTGCCCAACTTAGTGTGAACACTACTCTAGGCAGTTAACAAAAGCAGACATCAACTAAAAACAGGACAATAAAAGATCATAGATAAAGTACTCCAGAATCTAAATAGCAGCACACAGAACCAAGGCAGCAGCCACAACAATAAATAAATACTAAAAAAAGAAAAAGAAAACAAAATTTTCTCTATTTTAATGAATACTCATGTTCCTTCTAGTAATGTGTAGCAAGTACTACATTTTTTTCCCACTTATGGCAGAAATGTAACTTACAATTTACACAGGAGTGACATCACTTCCAGAAGAACATCACTTGGTTCATGTTTGGCTCATTTTGCAGACTTGTCTACTCTTATGTGTAGATGTTGGGACTGCAAGAAAACAATCACAAGAAGAATGCATTCCATACTACCTGTTAATGCAGTGTCTCCTAATCTTTGGTTTTGGGACTTCAATTGCTAGAAGTGCCAATTATCTCAACCGATGTCAATTCAGATAATCACTCCTCAATAAGTAGCAATGTTTCAAATGTTAGGAAAGAACTTGCTATAGTACAAGATCATGAGAAAAGGCAAACTCACTGGTGTGTGTGTGTAACATTGTGTATGTGTATGTGTATTTTAAAACTAGGGGTTGGGCAAAGACCATCCCTGGAATCCAGATATATTTTTCACCCTTTCTGTACTCCTCAGATTTCTTTTTGTGAAGATTTTCAAGGCAAGTAGCCAGAGAGTAACCTAGCAGTGTGAAAGCAAGAAATTGCAAGTAGATAAATAGGTAACACTTTAGTGGTAAAGGTAACAGCATTTTGTGTCTCTGGTGTCTAGCCATGCCTGCCACATGACCATAAAAATATCTGCAGACGCAGACAGCACTAGCTCTTTGTAAATGAAAATGAGCATCCCCCGTAGAGTCAGATATGACTGGATTTCAAGCAAATGAAACCTTTATGTAGCACAGTGTTTTCAAAAAGTATGAATAATGCTTGTTGCCAACCATCCCTAGGTATTCAGGGCTGCCAATCTGTAGCTCTAGGAAAGATAAATTTCTGTTTCACTGTCTCTGCTACCTTGCACACTCCCCAGCAAATTGTTTCCTGGCAGTGGTTAATCTCTGCCAGCAAACTTTTATATGAACTCGGCTGCAGTCGCTCACGTCCCTGATGCCTTCTTTGTTCAGTAAGTGACAAGAGTTGGCAAAGCCCACTTAAATTCATTGTGGTTTCACTGCTCCAGACATAATGAGGTAAAATGAAAACAACTCCTCCTACCCCAGCTATGTGAGCTGGGGACTCATAAAGGCTAAAAAGCTTTTAATTATGAGCTTGTTCTGATTAGGCCCTGCCTCTCTGCTTCCTCCCAAAGAGCAGACAAACACTCAGGGGTCAAGCTGAATTTCAATTACTAAAACTCTGGCAAAAGAAGCTTGGAAACTCTGAGAGTTTCTCCTTCCTTCGAGCAGACACCTGGACTGTGTGATCTAGCACTCCCTAAGGCCCCATTCTGTCGGCTGTAACGTTGCGGAAAGCAGAACAAACACATTCCTTTTTCTTTTTTTTTTAGTCAAAATAAAGCATTACTTTTCTCTCGTCTCCCCCTTCACGACTTTCTTTTTCTCATGCTCTGCTACAGCTTAGCACTCCCTTGGCTCCTGTCACAGCTGCAGGCAAACAGGGACCCCTTCCTAAAATGTGAGCTTTTATAACTAGAGCTGCAGGTTTCCATTTGCAGTTTCTATGGAGTCAAGTTTCCTATTTCCTTAAGCAAACCCAAGGAGTCTCATTTTATTTTCACATTTTTCATAGAAACCCCCAGACTCTGTCTCTAGCCATCACTCAGAAAGTGTGATCCTCCAAAGGGTCTTTGTAGATGTGACCCAGAAGGAAAGAGTACATGAGTGGTAGATCATAAACAGAATTTGGAAAAAAGTTTCTCTCTTATTTTGTTTGGACTACAACTCCCAAAATCCCCAGTCAGAGAGAATTCTGGGAATTAAATCCATGAAAGTAGCCTTTTCAAGCTCTTGTTCTCTTGACAGGTTGTGTGTAGCCTCACCGTCGTCATTCTCAGCTGCTACTTGTGTCTGAGCATGCATTTTTTTCTGGAAGTCATTTTCTCAGTTGATGGATGTGTCTCTGGTGACTCAATAAACCAGGGGTTCCCAACCTAAGGCCTGTGGCCCAGATCTGGCCCATGGTACTATTTCATGTACCCCTACCCCTTAAAGGGCATTCAAGACACAAAATGACTGCCCCTTTGAAGCTGTTGGGGGGGAATGGCCACCCCATTGTGTAGGCAGGGCAAAATGGCCATCTGACCCTCAAAGCTGCCTGAGAGAGTGTGGCTCGGCCCCCATACTTGAAAAAGTTGGGAAGCCCTGCAATAAACTGATCCTGGCATGAAACATGCGTCCACACACATTACACTGAATAGGTGGAGGGTGTAGTTGAGATTGACTAAGCTTTCATGTTGTGTAGTCTATGTGAGATAAATTGGCCCACGACCCACAGGGGGGCTTGAATTCCCAGAAGCCTAAGTCAGTACATTGGCTGATCAGTACTTTGGGGAATTGACTTAGGTTTCTGGGAATTGAAGTCCAAAACCCAAAGGTTGAGAAACACTGCTCTAAACAGTAAGATGCTTCTGGTAATTTTCCTTGAACAGGCATCTCTCCTCCCTCCATGTCTGTTGCTTCATATAAACTGCTGCTCAGTTGTTACCCCATCTTTCTGTTTGCCCCACTGCAGCCAAGCCAAAGCACCTCAAGTAAAAGCCCCCCTTGCTTTTCTAAATGCCCTTAAGTAGGAAACAGCAAGATGCCTCTGTGTGACAGCATGCTTATAGTCAAGGAAGCGAAGAGTGGGGTCGGGGAGACATGAGATGAAAAGAGCACCTGTGCTGCGATTAGAGGAATGACAAAAACACTCTGGCGGTGATTTGCATTGGCTGCAGGAGTTCCCGCTGTACTAAATCAAGGCAAAGAATTTACAGCAAATTAATGAAACTAATTTTCTGACTGAAATCATCTTCTGTGAATTATCATGTCCTTACTCATTAAATAAATTATCGGTGCCTTCCAAGGCATTAAGAAGGCATCGTAAATTACACTCCTTCATAAATAATTTGTTTCTGCATGGGTTTAAGTGTATAATAGAAACGGAATATAATGGCAAGATGGCAGGGACCAAAAAAACAGTGTGATGAATAAGACCAGTGAAAGGGAGGGGAAGATGAGAGAATACAGGGTGGAGGAAGCAGGAATTGTAGAAGGCGACAGTGAAAAACACTGGGAAAAACACATGAGCAGGAGATAAATAGTAAAGAGAGCGCAGAAAAAGGCTGACAAATCAGGGTCTTCTAGAACAAAAGTTGTTTTCTGTATTAGAATTAGATACTTAGGGTTTCTTTTTTTTTCTTTTTTTTTCTTTTTTTTTCTTTTTTTTTAGGGGCAGGGGGACCTGATTCTTGCTCAGAGACTGGATATCATCATAAATATTTTGATGTGATTATCTTGGAAGAAAGGGTAATAAATGTTGCTGAACTTGGGTACAGATTTGGCCTGTTAATCAAAACGTACCTAGCAGATTTTTTTCAGGTTGTTTTAGCATTGACTACTCTGGGTATATTCTGACTAGAGATAGATGATGTCCCATAATAGCAATCAGCTGGGAGTAATCCGTCAGGGCTCACTCAGCACTACCTCATTTAAAGAAAGCTCAATCAAAGCTACAAGGTTAAAAAAACAGAACAGGGCTGTCACATCACCCAGGAAGAAAAGAGAGTTAGGTGATCAGATCTCTTAGCTAGAACCAGCACTTTGATCTCCATAGACAAAGATCTCAGACAAATAATAGTTCTCCCACATCACTGAGCAAATACAGGACTTCTAGACTCATCTCATTCAGTTCAGATGGTCTGTCAAATGTGTTGACAGTGAATGTTTGCCCATCTGACCCCTTTTACAAAATACCTATTGCTCCAAAAGGTTTCCAGCAAAAGAAGGTGGAACAAAAGAAGCACAGAAAGATACACATTCAACGTACAGATATGAAATTACCTGTGCACTTCAACCTTTTATGCCATCTCCTTAAGCTGTTTTCATTGTAAGCAGAATGGAGAAGGGTGAATCTATATGGTTTTATGCTGTAGATCTGACCTTAGAAAAGTTATTTTCTTTGCTGTAGATATATAGTAGTTGGTGTACAAGCTTATGTAGGACATGGACATGGCAGTGTGAAGAACATCACACGTAGTGATGTGCATAGGCTCACATTGTGGTTTTCAAATTCCCGGCCTTCACAGTAATCCTATATGGGTGTTGCTATAGGAAAAGCTATGAGCATCTAGTATGGAATCCCTTTGTGGTACAGATGTTTATAGGTCAAGACTGCAATGGACCGCTGCAGCCTTGAGGATATGAACAAGGCGGACCTTCACAGCCAGTCTATCTGGCATGGCCTCTTCTGCCTCCATGACCCTTAGGAATCAGAGTTCCTCCTCTGCTTTTTTTGCCGTTGGGCCCAATATGATGGCTTCCAGTGGCATTTCCTCCACTCTTGGTGTTAAATCCTGCATGTCGTGCTTCATGTGTGCCGTGGATGGTGGCTCCAAGATCATAGTGTGTGGGTCACTTCATGGCAAGATGGGATCCACCTTAAACAAATTCACACCAGTAACATTTTTCTTGCTTCACGAAAAAATGCGTTCTCGGATACGAGTTGTTGTCGATGTGTATAGGGTATAGTTAATAAAACTCTCAACCAAAAGTTGTTGGGTCTGATTCACCTTTGGAGGCTCATAGTTTTCTTTTATTAAATCCATGCTTACTTTCCCAAAACCAAGTGTAAAAGAAACCAATCTAAGCGCAAGACACAGAAAAGAGAAACAATTGCTAGAACAAGTAAATGCCCTTCCCCACTTGAGGAAGCACCTGTTTTAAAAACATGGTAAATATAAACACCCAGTTTGATTCTGAATGGTAAAGCACAGGCATCTCCAAACAGCACTGGGAAAGACTCCTCTCCAAAAGCCAAGCAAGCTGCTGCCAGTTACTGTTGACAGTTCTGAGTTAGATGGAGCAATGCTGTGACATGAGACAGAGTTGCCTTGAATCTTCCTACTACTCCTGCTGTGACCTGGGTTGATCTGATGACTTCATGATGATATCATGATGCTACACACATTACATGTTTCAGATTTGCCTGGAAACTAGAATCTCTATAAATTCCTGGAATAGCAAGCAAACCTCACCTGGTATACAGTAGATTTCTTTTTCACAGCTTCATTGTTTTATACTGTGCGTCAAGATTTATGACAGAGGTCAGCCCAGTGGGAAATGCTGAAGATGCTGCTGTAACACCTGTTGTTTTGCATATGTTTTTCTTGCATAATTGCCCCCTTGGAACTGATCAGAGGATCCCAGGGGTGCCAGAATCCAATATGGTGACTCTCAGTAGGGTAACACACTCTGTGCTGAAGGGCTGTGAGAATTTAGAAAAGAAATCTCATGCTCAACATTTTATATTCTTGAAGTCTCTGAGCAGGAAAAGTTAGCTGCTTGTGAAATCCCTCCATCTGTGATCTTATTTATCCATGCTACCAGGGCTATTTGTTTTGTTTCAGACTCGAAGCTAGAATGGGATCATGGCTTAATTGCATTGTTTGCTGAATTAATTGTTCTGTTTGATCTGCCTTTCTCACAGGATGCCTGTGGGAACAGGACAATTTGCCTAGCTCAGAGGAGGAGGGGAGTTGTGTGCATTTTTTTCCAAGAGAATGAGGCACAGGGACATGCAACAAGTAGCTAAGGGTGGGGGGTGGAGGAATCATAAACCTCCTCAGCCAGAAAAAAGAAGAAGACATACTGGAAAGATCAGCAGCCTGGGAAACGCACACAAATCAGGGCAGCACAACAAGGTAAAGAAAAGTGTGTGCTCAGATTAACAATTTGGGATGTGAATTGATTTTTTTAAAAGAAAACATCTAGAGATAATGGATCTGTTCCATAATTAGTACCCCTCATCAATAACGCTGAAGCTAAAATTTAATCTACCTTTGCAGGAATACTGGGGAGAAAGCTCTGGAATTTAGCCATTTTATTTGCATGCTGCAAGAGCAATGAAACCGAAGTATAGATAGGAACTGAGAGATGTGGCATGGCATTCACAGTCCATGCTAATTTTTGGGAATCTGCCTTTGTCTGAGTGAGGCTGTTGGTCTGTCTAGTTCCATGTTATCCACATTGATTGACAGTAGCTTTCCAGAGTCTGAGTGCCTTTCCCAGCCCTGTGGCATGGATTGGGTCAGGGGTCCTTAGCATGCTAAGCACATACATTCTGATTCAGTAAGTGTCTACTATATTTCTTGCACTATGATCAGCTCTTTTAGTGTCACACTCCAGGCCCATGATCACCTCCTGAGTTGCTGCAAGTAAAATCCCTGCCACATGCACTTTTTCTTCTTTCATGTCCAAATCAAATTTAGAACTGCCAGAATTAAGCCACCTTCTTGTCTTTATTGTTGGCCATAATTAAATCTTCATTGGTACATGTATCTAGTAGTAATTGACAGACAAGTTAATGAGCCAGATACTGTATCTCTCCACATCCACACAGTGTGTTATATCCACCAGCAGCCCCCACTTGAGCATGTTTCCCAACCTTTGGGGTTTGGACTTCAGTTCCCAGAAGCCTTAGTCAACTCCCCAAAGCACTGACCAGCCAATTTACTGACATAGGTTTCTGGGAATTGAAGTACCCCTGTGAGGTGTGGGCCCCACATTGGGAACCACTGATTTAGCAACTCTGACCCTCAGTCTGTTCACAGTCTACTAAGTGACATGAGGAGGTCAAGTTCCTCAGCCATAATCTTCTTTAATGTTATTCTTTGTTCAGTGAGCTGCTTCCTTCATCTTCTAATTTGCAGTGCAACAAGTACTGTACAGTCAAACCTTGCATAAAGAGCGTCTCCTTAGAGAGTAACTCGCTTAAAGAGCAGAATTTTCTCTGAATGGCCGTCTTGCTTAACAAATAAAACCAACCAAAAACTCAATTAACAAATAAATCAGGTTTCACAATCCCCCCACCCACCCCCGGGCAGAAGCCACAATTGGTCACTTACAATAAAGAGCAAACTCGCTTAAAGAGCAATGGCATGGAACACATCCATCCTGTTTGTGAAGATAAAAATATAGTAGGAGTACATTTGATGTCAAATGCATATGTGGGAATATCTTAATCAAGAGAAGTGCTGATTAATTTTATGACAATTGTCTTCTCTCTGCCTCCCCCAAATGGCAAGAATATGTCTTATCAATTATCAAGAGGAGAGTATTTTCTGTTCCATGAAACACAGTGGAAGTAATATTTCTGCAGGAAATCTGTGAAGAAGACCAAAGCAGAAGGGATAGAGGAATTCTTAAGATATATACAGATGTCATCTTTGTTCCTGTATGGAGCAATGTAAAGTAGCAGTATGGAACAAACCAGCCTGCATATCTGAACTGCAGGTATCCAGATGTATCCTTACCTGTCTCCTTCCAACTTGCAGACACTGAAGGATTTTCCATCAAATGGGGGTTGCTGTTTTTTCCTTGTGATGAAACATTTGAAGATATTTTATTTTCCTCTTCGACTTTTGTTGTTCAGTCGCACAGTCGATTCTGACCCTTTGCGACCCCATGGACCACTGTCCGCCAGGCACTTCTGTCCTCCACTGTCCTCCTCAACTCGCTCAGTTCTGTGCCCATTGTCTCTACAATACCATCAAGCCATCTCATTTTTGGTCGCCCCCTTTTTCCTTTGTTCTCCACCTTTCCCAGCATCAAGGCTTTCTCAAGTGAATCCTCTCTTCTCATTTGATGTTCAAAGTAATTTAGCTTCATCTTTACTATTTGATCTTCAAAGAAGCAGTCAAGGTTGATTTCTTCTAAGATTGACCTATTTGTTCTCCTCACTGTCCAGGGGACTCTCAAAACTCTCCTCCAGCACCACATCTCAAAGGCATCTATTATTCTGCGCTTAGCTTTCCTAATGGTCCAGCTCTCACAATCCTACATTGCCACCGGGAATACCATTGCTTTGACTAGACGAATTTTTGTTTGCAATGTGATGTCTTTACTTTTCACTATGCTCCCCAGGTTTCTCATTGCTTGCCTCCCAAGAATCAGTCGCCTTTTTATTTCATGGCTGCAATCACCATCTGCAGTGAGGTTTGATCCTAGGAAAGTAAAATCTGTTACTGCTTCTACTTCTTCCCCATCTATTTTCCAGGAGCTGATAGGGCCTGTTGCCATTATCTTGGTTTTCTTGATATTAAGTCTCAAGCCAGTTTTTGCACTTTCTTCTTTCAACCTAATCAGGAGCTTCTTTAAGTCCTCCTCACTTTCTGCCATTAGGGTGGTATCATCTGCATATCTCAAGTTGTTGATGTTTCTCCCAGCAATTTTGATCCCAAATTGTGATTCCTCCATCCCTGCATTGTGCATTATGTGCTCTGTGTATAAGTTGAATAAGCAGGAAGACAAAATGCAGCCTTGTCTTACTCCTCTTCCAGACCACTCTGTCCTTCCGTACTCTGTCCTAACTGTTGCTTCTTGATTCATGTACAGATTTCTCATGAGGTGTATAAGGTGTTCTGGTATTCCCATCTCTTTAATTAATTGCCACATTTTGTTGTGGTCCACACTAGTGTAATCAGTGAAACAGAAGTAGACTTTTTTCTGATATTCCTTTGTTTTTTCCATGATCCAACGTATGTTGGCAACGTGGTCTCTAATCCCCCTGCCTCTTCTGAACCCCGCCTGCACTTTTGGTAATTCTCTCTCCACGTGCTGCTGCAGTCTATCCTGTATTATCTTGAGCATCACCTTGCTATCATTTGGGATGAGAGCAATTGTTCGATAATTTGAACATTCTTTGGTATTACCCTTTTTGAGGATTGGAACATATACTTTGGCCATTGTTGTGTTTTCCAAATCTGCTGGCATATCGAATGCAATAATTTAATTCCATCATCTTTTAGGGCTTTGAAAAATTCAACTGGAATATCATCATCTCCACTGACTTTGTTGTTGGCAGTGCTTTTTAGGGCCTTTCTGACTTCACTCTCTAGGATGTCTGGCTCAAGTTCAATTTCTTCATCATTGCTATTATTGGGAGTGTTGAGGTCCTTTTTGTATAGTTCCTCTGTGTACTCTTTCCATCTTTTCTTAATCTCTTCTCCATCAGCTAACTCCTTGCCTTCTTTGTCCCTTATCATGGTCATTTTTGGATTAAATACATGGCTACTCATGTCAGTTTGTCTACTGTATCTGTGATAACTTCACTTACCACCTTTCTGATGAATATAAAGACAGCTTATAAAATATTCACTTTAGGTTCATGTATGCATCCAACATGCCACCTCAGAGATGGTCAAATCAATGCAGAGTCACCCTGTAGACATTTTCATAATCATACCTTAAAGTAATTTCCCTTGAATTGGTTTCTGGAACACACAAGAAACTTATATTGGCTAGAATGTACATATGTTTTGGTTTTCAAATTTTCTCTTTCATTAACTCATGGATCTCTTTCACTAACAGCATTCAACAGTGGTCCCTCAAAAGAGATAAATAAGTGGCTCAAATGAATTTTAATATTCCTTATGAAAAGACTCAAAGAGATGCCAAGAAGCACAGCTTCTAAAATGCACACCACTCCCTTTTTGCTCTCAGGGACCCACATTAATGTTCATGTGTCTTAATGTTACAGCATGGTTTCTCCACACCTAGACCTATTCATTTCAACATTTCAATGTTCCTTTCCTAGTTATTCCCATGAGCCAAAGTCTTATCATTCAACAACATCTGAAATTGTAGCCATCAAATAAAGCATACCAAGAATGGAGTGTTTGCATTGGCTTCATTACTTTCTATGAGGGTACAGAACTGGGTTTTGTGCAGAATTCAGATCAATGCCTTTACCTTTCTGGTTCAACCCTTCTGCCATAAAATGCAATGCACATGACTTAAAACCTACCAGGAAACTCACTGACAAATCTCTGTTTCCCATGGGATTAATTCAGAGCTTAGCTCATCAAGGTTTCCACCTCTTGAACATCATCTGAAATTGCCTTGCCATGATGTAAAGTCTTTCTTTCTAACTGAGTGAGGAACAGGGGAGTTCTTGGGCCCTTCATACCAGAAAAAGGGAGGGGGCAGGAAGGAGAGAAAGCTATTGAACATGTCATTCCTGAATCATTGCCCTGTGTTCACTTTTATAAGTGAAGTGAGGTGTAATCTGACCTTCAAGGGGACTGTGGTGGCTTAGTGGTTAAGATGCTGAACTTGTCAACTGGAAGGCCAGTAGTTCCAAGGCCAAGTGCTGCATGATAGAGTGAGCGCTGTCCTAGCTCCTGCCAACCTAGCAGTTTGAAAGCAAGAAATTGCAAGTAGATAAATAGATACCACTTTGATGGGAAGGTAAACAGCATTGTATGCACTCCAGTGCATACAATATTGAAGACACCGAAGACGCCAATGCCGCTGCGCCCTCCCGGCCTCACCATCGGCTGGGAGGATAAAGGAGCCTCCCGTGGCCATAGGAGGCTTGAGGATGCCAAGGATGCCGACGCCATTGCGCCTTGCTCCCTCCCGGCCCTGCCACCTTAACAAACTCCTTCTCTCGCCCGGGGAGAGGAGACACAGCTGAGCTGGTGGCTGGTGGCTATGAGACCTGCCCTCCCCATGGACTCCTTCTCTCGCCCAGTAGCCGGGGAGAGGAATTTGGCTGGGAAGAGGAATTGGACTATAGTCGCAGGTGGACATTTTTGCATTATAATGTTTTCTACTATGATGTATGATATTTATTGAACCTTATTGCTCTGTTGCATTACATGCCATGGTATTTTGATTGTACTATAATGTGTATTGATGTGTAATGTGTACTGACCTACTGTATGATATTTACTGTACTTTACCGTTTTGTTATATTGTATGCTATTGTACTTTTGTTTGCACTTTAATAGTGATATTAGGGGACTTTGTGAGCCACTCTGAGTCGGTTGCTACCAAGGAAAACGGGATATAAATCTAAGTAAATAAATAAATAAATAAATAAATGACTGCCATATGTCCACGGAAATATCTGCAAATGCTGACAGCACTGGCTGTAAACAGAGATGAGCACTGAACCCTAGAGTCAGATACAATTGGGTTTTGAGCAAAGGCGATCTTTACCTTTAATCTGACCTTCTGTACTCTGAACTACCAATCCCCAGTGGTTTCATCAACAAATTTTGCAAGAAAGGGCACTAGACAGAAAATGCTACTTAAATGGACGTTGGTGGCTCAACTGAATGGGACTCTATTTAAACCCAAACATCTAAAGGCACAATTATACCCACTAGGAGGGGCTGCACTTCCGATAGCACAAGTTGCCAGACCAGTCAACCACAAGCAAAATTTAGTTTCATTTAAGTAAATGCCTGCATGGCTATTATAAACTCATTGCATCAATTATGACATATTTCAAGGATCTCCATGCATGTTTATAGTTTTTACTAAGTGTTTTTATTGCAAACCACCCACATTTTATTGTGAGCCACCCAGACAACATTTTGTTATTGAAAATCATATAAATGTCATAAACAAGTATAAATAAAACATTGTATATGTTTCCCCTCCGTATGCTGTTGCTTGACTACAGTATTTCTATTGTTTAGATTGCAGCCTCTTTGATCTCCCTTAGCTTATATTGCAGGATGAAGTGTCACAGCCGTCCACATTAATGATTACAAAGCAAACAGCGAACAAAGAAAGTGCGCCAGGTTCCTTTGCATCAAAAGGTAGTGGAAACAGCAAAAATGCAGACTTCATTTTCCCCTCCTTGTATCCAGTGATGGGATGTAACAGGTTCTTACCAGGTCGCCAGAACCGGTAGTAACTTTTCCCAGTATCCCGGAAAACCGGTAGCAGCTTTTGGGGAGAACCACCTTCGGGGATTACCTTTTCACTGGTTCCCCCACTGCGCATGCGCGCCAAGCACTTGGTGTGCATGCACGTCTACAGTGCTTGGTGTGTATTCACGGCCTCCTTGCTGTCCTCCCAAGTGGGGAGGAGGAAGAGAATCTGCTTGCCTGAATCTCCCTATAGCCTGCTCCCCAGGGTAAGCGACTCACCTTTGGATGTGGTGTGTCTGCGTGTATTTTAATGTGTATTTAATACCTTTACCTATATTGACGTACTACCACAGTTCCTAAAAAGGCCTAGCGGCCTGGCTTGGGTTTTTTAAGCAAAGTCTTGGAGTTACCTCATCAATGGCTACACCCGTGCTGTTCCAATTGCTGTTCCAATTGGAGAACCCTTAAGGAGGTACAGCTGTTTTACATTTACATTAAGGCATATTATCCTAGAGAACTGGTACAATGACCATATCCAGCTTGCATCATGGTGCTTCTCAGACACTTATACTAACAGGTAAGTGACGGGTTTATGTTTGGGGTGGGTGGATGAGTGTATTTTAATGTAATTTTTATTTTTTTTTATTTTTTTTACGGGTTTGTGTTGTGGGTGGGTGGGTGGGTTGAGGGGTGTGTGGGTTGAGGGGTGTGTGTGTGTGCGTGCTTATTTTTATTTTATTTATTATTATTATTTTTGGACCCACCCAGGACATCATGATGTCATGATGTTAGCTCCAGCCACACTGTGATGACGTCACAGTGGGGTAGTAAAATTTTTGACATCCCACCACTGCTTGTATCATATATAAAAGAAGATCCCCATCCCCAAAATAGAAGTTGAGCATTTGAAAGTGCTTGGCTCTCATCTCTCCACTCTTATAAGAACTGCAGAATTTTCTCCTTTTGCAGCTTAGCCAGGATGTGCAAGGATTGGTTGTATGACTTAGCACTCTTCCAGATGCGCCATTGGTTCCCCCTGAACAATCAGGTGTGAATATTGATTCTACCAGAAATCAAAGGACATTCCACTTATCTTGTTCTGTTCTTTAAAAAAATGGTTCCCACATCAGTTTTGTCCATCACCCAACCTGCCTTTTTTTTGAGGGGGGGGGATTACCACTTGGAGACTATGGTGGCTTAGTGGTTAAGATGTTGAACTTGATGACTGGAAGGTCAGCAGGTCAGCAGTTTGAGACCCAAGTGCTACGTGACAGAGTGAGCGCCTGTCTCTGTCCCAGCCTGGCTAATGTAGCAGTTTGAAAGCAAGAAATTGCAAGTAGATAAATAGGCACCATTTTGATGGGAAGGTAAGCAGCATTTCATGCACTCTGGTGTTTAATCATGCCTGCCACATGTCCACAGCAACGTCTGCAGACATAGACAGTGCTGGACCTTTGGCTATTAACAAAGATGAGCACTGAACCCTAGAGTCAGAAATCACTGGCTTTTGAGCGACAGTGACCTTTACCTACCACTCAGTACTGTGGTCAGAATTTAGCACCATAACACTGACTAGTCAATTTGTTGGTGATGCTGCCATTGCCTAAGGGCCTACTTTGAGGACTAGTCCAGATAAGCATACAGTTTACTACTGTATTTGGATTGCTTTTGGTGCTGTTTGCTCTGAATCAAATTATAACATCCACACATGTTTTGACTTAGAGTGATCTATCCTACCCCTCTTTTAGAGCTACCTAAATCCCTTTTTGTACAGCTCTAGGGCTACCACTTTTTGTGTGCAATTCTAAGCACTCTTAATTACCCTGTTCTGTAGCTCATTCAAATGATTAGTTCATCCTCAAGTAGATCTATAGATGTTGTAATCTGAGGTGACAATCCTGTGACAAATTCGGTGGGGGTTTGATGTTGAAAGATACAATGGAAAACCATCCACTGCCTTGATTTTCATCTACACTACCATTTTAATTTGATATATCTATTTTTTCCTACTGCTGCAGCGCTATTGTAAATAAAATAGATACCTTAGTGGTATTATGTATTCTATGCTATGTAGATGCAGTGTTATTGCTCTATGTCAGTTACTGTATTTATTTTAAAAAGAGGGAAATTGCCATGGCCATGATGGCTGCATGGAAAAGAAGGGGAGAGGGTGGAAAGGGGAGTGTATTTAATTGGAAGGGGGAGAAATTAGAGCAATCAGAAGACCTGTCCAGACTTTTCTCATGGGAGAAGAAATATCAATCAGTATGAATGGAAGGATTGCTCAAGTGAGGGATAAAACAGATTGCACTGAAATCAAGAACCTTTTAAACATGAACCAGGGGTACACAGAAAGAGCCTCCTTGATGACTGTGATCTTTTTGGACCACTATCGTGTGTACCCTGGTAATGGTAACCTTGTGTTGCCAGCTAATCTTTCTCACACTAGGTCAGGCAAAATGAACTGCAGAATGAACCCACCAAAAGGTGCCTTCCTTTTGCCAGTTTCACATCTGGTCTAGACATGGAAGAAGAAGAGGAACATGAACCAGTCCACTCTAACGTCCCCCATCTTGGATATGCCCTGAATCTTGCTTTTTCCCCTGATACCCTTTCAGCTTCTACTTGCACCTCACAGCAAGAAGCATGCCTCATCACATGCTAATCAATTGTCAGAGACTAAGCAGCAACTGAAGCAATGCTTAGCAATAACTCAGAGGCAAGGGAAAGGGAAAGGAGAAGATGGCAATTAACAACAGAGAAGGCTTACTAATGGAAGCAAGTGCACATTTAGTAGTGGAGCTTCCCCATGCTCAATGAACAGGGCATGAGTCCCAGTAAATCCCATGAACTCTCATTGCCAAGCAACATTAAGTGAGAAAAAAGAAGGGAAAACAAAGCAGAACAAATGTTGTGTGTATGGTAGAACCTTGGCTTATCCTTCCATTGTCACACTTCATCCAAAATCAAGCTAAGGCCATAATGGCAAGTGACTCCCAAGAGAAAAGCCAGCTTGCATGGCCCTGAGCAACCTGCAGAATCCCAGTTTGTCCCCAGAAGAAGGCAGTGGCAAATTACTTTTGTGTATTCTCTGCCTAGAAAACCCTGGAAACAGTTGCCCTAAGTCACAGAGCTGGGTGGGCTGAGGAGGATGGTGGAAGATAGAGGTGCCTGGCAGGCACCCGTCCATAGGGTTGCAAAGGGTTGGAATCGACCGTGTGACTGAACAACAACAAAACAAAGTCATAAATGACTTGATGGATTATTATAAACTGGCTAGATAGTTCAGTGGTTTAGGTCTCTGCTGCAGAACAAGAGGTTGGGAGTTCTGTTCCTCCCTGTGTATCCCAGAAGAGCCAGCCTATGTGGCTTTGGGCAAACTGCACAGTCCTAGGATGTCTCCAGAAGAAAGGAGTAGTAATCTACCTCTGGATACTCTTTACCTAGAAAACCTAAAAAAGGTCACCATAAGTCAGAATTTACTTGGCAGCACTCAAATGTTAAGCATTTTCAAAACTCTCTGTAAAAGTAGGACATACAAAGGAGATCTTATTATCACATAAACAAAGAAAGACCATACACCACAACACATGCAAAAATGATATAGCTTTTGGCATATCATTTCTTGCCCCTCCTCCATAACAAAAAATAATAATTCACAAATACAAGATGTAACACATCACAAATATCTCCCTGGGCCATGATATGCAATTGGAGTTAAATGATAAAAGAATTAGTAATAAATAATATAATAATAAGGAGTAATGGCACACAAGTGCAATAATTCTTGTGGATAGCAGCATAAATTGTTTTCGAGTTCTGTAATCTGATTCAAATTATAGAAGTGATTAACAATGAATATTTTATTGGAAGAGCTCATGGATCTTCCACAGGCAGAATATTTTGCAAGCCGAGGAGGAAATAAAAAGATAAGACATTAGAGAATGGATTGAACTAAGTCATGTTCATTCATAGAGGAAATCAATTTGGGAAAGGATGTGACAGCTCTTTTTGGGGGGACACTATGGGACTGTGCAGCTTGTCCATGACCATGTATATTCTCTATATAGAAAACCCTGCAATAACAAGATTGATGTAGCAGAAGCAGTTACCAACTACAATGCAAAGAATGGCCACATAATTTGATCAGACTTTATGAAAACCCTATCTACATAAGTATAATTGTTCCATCTACAGATACTGCAGAAGAAATCCATAGCTTTTGTGCAAATATCCAAAAACTGATCAATCAGACACCAAACAAGAATGTACTGACAATAAATCAAAAGTAGGACATAAAGCAAAACCAAATGCTGCTGGAGAGATGTTAATATCAAGAGCTAGAGTAAATCTGAAGAAGAACACTAAAGCAACCATAGTACCGAATATCACTTAAATAATATTTCTGAAAAGTTAAAGAACATGTAAAAGAACAGATTTGCATTATTAATTTGAAACCAGCATGATCCAAAAGACCTGTGGAGAGAAGCCAGAAATACTATCTGAGAAAACTCCAAAAAGATTATTTCTGAGCCAAAATAAAAGAAAAGTCATAATAGAAGGCAGATTAGTCTGTGAGAAATGAAATAAGGTAATACAGCACCAAACCCATCCTTACTTACTTGGTTACTTCATTGATCCGTATGTCACGCATATAGTTTGACAAGGTGGATCAAAGCATCACCTCTCACCATTTCTAATTCCTGAGATTTTAGCAGTGTCTCATCATCTAGAAGTCCTAACACTACCGTAGCAGTGTCCAATTGTGCTCGGGGGACTGAGGACCATGTTTTCAATACTCCTTTAGCCATTTAAAATATGACAACACAGCTGGCTGAGCTCATGTTGAAGTTGGTCATATTAGAGCAATGCATTGGCTAGATGTATTACCTGAGTACCCAACCACACTTAGCTGACCTGCAGTTCCAGAATGGGGAACTGTTCCAGACTGCTTGTGGATACCTTTGTGGCATGGTTGAACCTGCCAGGGGGATACACCCCCGCCACCATTGCTGTCAGGCAGACAGGGTCACTGCTGTGCCAAGTTGTGGGATTTGCAGCAGTAAACCCATCCACTTCATAGATACCAAATTCTTAGACCAGCGTTTCCCAAACTGTGTTCTGCAGAACACTGGTGGACTTCAATTGCCTAAGTCATTACATTGGTTGATCAGTGAATTGAGGAATTGACTCAAGCTTCTGGAAATTGAAGTTCAAAAATCAAGACTGGAAAACTCTGCCTTAGACAATGATTAAAAGCAAATAAGTTTTCTGCACACTTCTCAAGCTCTGTTAAACCAGAAGAGGTTAATCTAAACCTAAAGAAAGCAAAAACAGTATACTTTGCCAAATCAATGAGTGCCAAAGAGTCTGGCTGAATCATATGGAAGCAGTTAAAATACTTCAAAGCAGTGGTGGGCATCAGCAGGTTTGCACCAGTTCACCAGAACCGGTAGCAGAAATTCTTGCTGGCCCCACCCATCCAAGTTTTGAAATAAAGTAGTCCTAATTTGGGTACAACACAGGACTTTTCCCCTGGCCATGCCCACCATACCACGCCCACAGTGTGGTAGTAAAATTTCTTGGAGCCCACCACTGCTTCAAACTGAAGTAGGAAAATCAATGAATATTCATTTAAAATGGGCTACTTGGATACAGGACAATTTTTCTGTGAATGCAGAGACATCAAATCAATTCAGCATTTATATACATGCAACTCACACCCTACTATGTGTACAGAAGATGATTTAATAAATGGCTGTGATAACAACTATTGAAAAAGCCCGCATCTGGTCAAAATTAGTCTAATTAGTTTAACATTTTATTTTGTTTTGAATTTTACTTATATTTCATATACACCCATAATTTTAAATTGTCCAACACTAGGATACAAATAAAGAACTATCCAATTGCCTTCCAGGCTGATTTTATACATGTAATATAATAATTCCATTATTTATTTGTCAGACTCTATTCAGTACCAGAAAAATAGCATAAGCAACATAAGATCCAAAGTTATTTTCACAAATGGCTCACTAACATCTAATCCATTTAGAAATATACTTCAGATACCCCAAACCTACATTTGATGCATGTCAAAGATTTTGGGAATGAATCAAATGGTGTGATTTCCAAACATTTGAGCCTGTATGCCCTTTTTTGTGCTTGAAAAGGCTTTAGCAACCCATGGAGAAAAATCAATCTTGGGAGTAAAGGACAAAGGGTACTGTGCTCAGCTTCATACCCCCCCCCCCCAGTACTTTGTTCAATAAACTGTCATAATAGGAGAGAAATTTAATGATAAACACAAATAGATCAATACCATTAAAGCAGCTTTTAATAGCTGCCTCAGGCTTTCTACACACTCCATTCAAAATTGTCCAGTAGCTAGTAATTAATGATTCCTCCAAGTAATTACTTTCTTGATTTATTTTTTAACTTCAAAACTAAAATTTAAGGGAAAAATCACTGAATGCTGCTTAGGCTATGCAGCTTATCAGTCTGTGAGACGATATTATTAAATGTTGAGGCATACTTTAAAATAACCCTGAAAACCAGTGAAAGGAATGTCCTGACCTTGTGGCAGTGTGCTTACTGCAGCTTCTCTCACTCTCTCTTCTTGGTCAGTCTAGAAGAAGCTGTACAGATTTATTTAACTACCCCATTATTGTTGTTGTTGTTGTTCAAACACCACAGAACACCCTGGTAATGCTCCAGCCATCATTAGTCATCTAAATCCAACACGATGGGAATATTTTACTTGTGAGTTTGCCTTAGGATAGATCCAAGAAATCAAAGGGAAATTTAAGCTTAGATTAGGAATACTAAAAGACCAACACAGAAGTATACTACCTGACCAGGAGAAAATAAAGAGAAGGTGGAAACAGTATGGTGAAGACCTGTGCAGAAGAGATGGCAGTTTCCTTTGAAGAGGAATCCTTCGATAAAGAGCCTAAAGTCATAGAAAGTGAAATGAGAGTTGCGCTGAAAGCTGTGGTACAACACACATTTTAATGTTGACAATGAAGAAATTGAAATAGTGACATATTTTGTTACACCTTGGTTCAGTCATCAGTCCAAATGGAGACTTCAGCCAAGAAATCAGAAGAAGAAGAGACTCAGAAGGGCATCAATTAAGGAATCTGTTAAAATCATCAAATGTAAGGATCATTGGAGATCAAAACCAAGGTCATCCACATTCTTATGTTCATGATTAGTCCATACATATGTGAAAGCTGGATAATAAAGAAATCTGAATGGGGGAAAATATTCATTTAAAATATGATTCTGAAGAACAGCTTTACAGATACCTTGGAATGCCAGAAAAATGAACTAGTGGGCACCCAGAGCAAATAAAGCCAGAACCATCTCTGAAGGCAAAAATGAAGTTGAAGCTGTCATATTTTGAACACATCATGAAAGAGCAAATTCTCTAGAAGAGACCATAATGTTAGGAAAGGTTGAGGGTTGCAGAAAAAGGATAACCAAGTACAGGATGGATTGACTGTCTATAGCAGGGGAGCCTAAACTTTTCAGGCCACAGGCTGGTCACATGAAGCCCTCATCACCCCTGGAAATGGAAGTAAAATGTGCCTGTATGAGCTCATTTTACTTCCACTTCCAGGAGCGATGAGGGCTTTGTGGGCCAGATGAAGAGGTATCGCGGGCTAGATCTGACCCATGGGCCATAGTTTGGGCACTCCTTGACTAAAGAATACCACAGGCTTGAGTTTCTAAGAGATGAGCGGGATTGTTGAATACAGAACATTTTAGAGTTCACTCATTTGCAGGGTCACGATAAGGAAGTGGTAATTTGACAGCACATAGGAATAAGAATAAATACTTAGCCACATCAGTGGTGCTGAACTGTGGCTGCCATTTCTCTTTTTCTCTCTTTCATTATTTAACTGTTAAAGATGGTAGAGGTACATAATGGCAGAAAGCTAGATAAACAGCCAGCAGACAAGTACAACTTGGTTATCAGCATGGCTGTATCTGGTTAAAGTAGAAGAGTGAGAATGTCATGTTATTCCATGGGGGTGGGGACAAGCACTTTTCTAAATTAGCTAAATAAAAAAACAAGCAAGATAGGAAGCAACAAGTTAAAAAACAACATAGAAAACTTGATATTTTTGAAAGATAATAAAATATGGAAGAAATAACTGTTAATTCCAAATGATTGAAGGTTTTTTAACATTACGTTTGGTTCTGCTCCTAGCTGAGGATGGACCTAATGTCTGAGGAAGAAATCAAAAAACAGTGGGAATTGCAGCCTCTAAGTCTAAAACATGTGGAGGGCAAGACATTGTCATGCCTAACATCAATTTGTTCTGGTAATCATATCATTTCTTCTCCACCTCAAAACTATGTTTCTATGGGGAGATGGCAATATATCAGAGAATTATTGCACCCTTGTCAAATTATAGCTGACATGGTTATTCAAATAAAACTAAATCAGTTAAATTGCTATCATAATGGTTATGTTCTGAGGAACATTCAATTTACTTTGGACATATTTTGTACTTCCTGAACTAATCAGGAATACAAGTTTCCTCATTTCTCTAAAATGTTCTGATATGATTTCTCTGGAATCAATGGGCAGCATCTTGTTCATGAAAACACAAAGTTATGAATACATAAATGTGCCAGTCACTATGTCCAGCAACAAGGAACCATGCAGTCCACCAGCAATAATGCTATGTGGACAATATTTTCACCTCAGTGTTATCATAGTTACTCTGAGTACAATGTTGGCTTGCACCTGTGTAGCTACACAACTAAATGCACACATTATGGGAAATAATTATATATAAAATGCATACATTGGAGAAAATCCTGAACAAACAATGGGTATGCTAGGAGAAAACTGCATTAAAAGGCAGATTTTTTTGTGGGAAAGTGTTTAAAGAAAATCACAAAGTGATGCAGGAACTAACTTGTTCTTTGGGGCGGGGACCACATGAATGTTTCAGAAAGCATAGGAGAGAGAGTTGTCCATCTTGAACAAAGCCAGGTATCAGTTATAAATTTCCAATGTAGATATGCTTACATTATAATAAGTATGTCAGCTTCAAAGAAACAAGCAGGAAATGTTAGCCATGAGGGATAACAGGAGTAAATAAGAAAGAGAGAGAGAAAGAAAGAAAGAAAGAAAGAAATAAGCAAATTAAAGTTGTAATCCTTCCCTCCTAATAATCAATGTGCTCTGAAGAATGTTATTCCAACTCAGGAGTTTAACATTACAGTAAGTCTGACATCGTCCACCACCATGTATTTTAATTTCTCCACCAATTTGAAGGCCTGAGTGCCAGTAAACTCCTCTCATGCAAGAGGTCCCATGTTCCTCCTTCTCTTCCCACTGTCAGGAAATGACATATTTCCTCATGTTTCCCAAGGCTTGAACTTGCAGTTTTCAGCTAGGCCTCATAGAAATCCTTTGTCCCTCTCTGCCTCATAGACTCATGTCACAAGACTGCCTGTTTTCCAGAATATCTTATCTGTCTAGCTAGCTGAGATTCATGTTGTGTCTACATGCCAGAACACTGATTGCACACGTGTAAAAAACAATCCATTGTTTTGAGAATATTTTTCTCTGTTACCTGATTGGCTATGAATAACCCACCTGACTGCAAATTCTCCATTTTGCAGAGAAGTTAGTTAGTTCGCTCTTGGATATCAGTGGCTTAAGACCTCAGTTTGGCTTGTGGGATTTCTCTTTTCTTTTCACTATGATTACCTAATGTACCTACCGGTATAGACTGTTTATCGGACTGATTCTTGTTATAACCTTTTAATCTACGATTTTTCCATGGACTTTGCTACATGAACCGGAAGAATAAAGCAGCTGTTTCTCTTTGAAGATTGTTGTTCTTTGATTAACACACACACACCTACACTATTGGTACTAGAAGAAGCCTCCCTTGTTTTGCTCTATGCTCAACTGGCTTACTGCCTGAACATAGTAAGAGTTCCTTAAAGCGGCTCAGCTCTCTCAAAGGTGAAAGGTAAGGGTTAAATATGTTCCAGAAATGAGTGTATGCTCAGGAGCATGAAGGGGAGGGCCCTTACAGAGACGGCTGAAGTGTGACACCACTATTAATATTTTTAAACTGGCTGAAAGTGTCCTTCTCTGCATGTTAAACCCAAGCCTCTTAAGTTACAAGGTGGCATTGAAAAGAAATTGGTATTAGCAGAGAAAGTCTGTTTCCAGATGAAGGGATATTTGTAGCTGAAAGCTCTCCAGTACTGTATGTTGCTGATGATGTTTTTATGCTCCCTTTCAGGGACTGTTTTCTTCACTTGCCTTAGTAAATGTTTAGAAAAGATAGTGAAGAGTTTTGAACATGTTGACTTGTCAAAATAGAATTGAAATAGACAACTCTATAAAGAAAATTAGTCCCAGACTGGGACTAAGGAGGCCTGAGTTTGAATCCCAACTCAGCCATGGAAATTCACTTGGATTGTGCAGTTGGAAAAACCCATTCTTTAAATATCTCACTTACCTTGAAAGCTCTTTTAGGGTTGCTAGAATTTGGTTCCAATTTGATGGCTCATAACAACAACACAAAATCAGACCCAAGAGGTCCTGAGCCCAAAGTAGAAAGACCGTAGCTGGAATTAGGAACTGTAGCTAGATGTCCTTTTGAATTGCAAAAGTGCCAGATGTGGCAGTCCCAGCCCTCTCTGGTGGCATGAGCGTTGTCACGCCAGCACAGAGTTAACCCTGCCCCTCTGCCCAGCAACCCAATGGGAGCACTTCCTCCCTCCCCCAGCACAGAGTTTGCCTCGCCCCTCTGTTTGGGTACTCAGTCTCTAAAAGGTTCACCATCACTGGCTTAGAGACTATACCTATTAAGTTGCAGTTTTGTACACACTTCACTGAAACAAAGGGGAGATAACACACCTACCTAGAAGACCCTGGAAAGCTCTAGAGACATAGAATTATTGCCTATGGTATTTCTGTCACCTGTGGGCTTCCTAGAAAGGAAGTGATGCTAAGCATGACGGAGAAGCTCTTTATTTGCCAGAGAGGCCTCTGAACCTTCTCCCCACCACCCATGTGGGTTTGGGCATAAATGTTTCATCCATCAAATATAATGGAACTGCAAGTGAGGCTAGGCTCCCCCCCACCCCCCGTCTGTCCTGGTTAGGTGTTTAAAGAGAAGAGGTGGAGAAAAGGAGCTTTCTGTTAATGTGTGCAGCTTAAGCATGTGTATATTGCATTTTACATTCCCATCACATGTTTTGAATTTTGTTAGTAGCTGCTTAAACACTAACAGATTTATTTCTGAGGAAATGAATTGTAATCAATGAAAACTTATACTGAAATAAATTTGTTAAGTCTTTAAGGTGCAACAAGTTTTATGTTTCTGGTTTTGCCACGGAAATGTCTGCAGAATCAGACAGTGCTGGCTTTTTGGCTATAAACAGAAATGAGCATTGAACCCTAGAGTTTGCCTTTACCTTTACAACATATGCCAAATCAGTCTGGCACCTTGTTGAAACCATTTTTAAAATGAAAATACCCCCAACAGTAGCCTTTCTTTGTATGGAAGATGCTGAACCCCAATGAGTTGTCACTTCTGCTATACATTTCCAAGTTCTGCAATGCCATTTTGTTGCCCTGGGGTGAACCAAACTGTCCATAACTTTCCAAATGCAGCTGTTCTCTAGATTTCCATGAGTGCATCATATTACTGGCCCTTTTAGTTCAACCTTGATGTTCCTCAAATAGAATTTCCCACATTTCATTGCTGCAGTGCAGCGAGTTGATGCTTGCAGTGTGCTTTCTAGAACAAACCAAAGACCTCATCTGTGCTTTGTCCCCCACCTTTTGTTTTTGAATGCAGCATTTCCTCTCTGGAATTAAACTATATCTATAACACACTAAGACGCTGACTGGGAGGCAGAAGGTCAGCAGTTCGATTCCTGAGTACTGCAGGACGGAATGAGCTCCCGTCTCTGTCCCAGCTCCTGCCAACCTAGCAGTTCGAAAGCAAGATATTGCATGTAGATAAATAGGGACCACTTCAGTGGGAAGGTAACAGCGTTCCATGCGCTCTGTTGTCTAGTCATGCCTGCCACATGACCATAGAAACGTCTGCAGAAGCAGACAGCGCTGGCTCTTCGGCTTAGAAACAGAGATGAGCACTGACCCCTAGAGCCGGATACGACTGGCTTTCCATGCACTGTGGCGTGATCCACCTGTAGACAAAAAGCATGGATCTGATCAAGATCTATTTATTATTTATTTTATTTTTTTGGACATCTATACCACCCTACTTGGTGCAACCAACTCAGGGCAGTGTACAAAACAAGTAGACTACAATCACCAATACAATACAATAAAAAGGCACCAATGCTGTGATAGAACACCACACAGCAAAACAGCAGTAATGTGGCAATGCAATCAAGCAATAATATAACTGTACAATCCAACAATACAATGTAGAGATATAATCCGACAATATAATATAGCATACAATATAATAATATAATGACAAGAAAATTCAATCCAGCAATACAAAATAACAATATGATCAGATACAGTAATACCTCGGATAAGGTTTAGCTCGGATAACACTAAAATTGCATAACGTTAAGTAATCGGGGGGGGGGGGAGAATTGCATCGAATAACGTTAAGGTCCTATGGGATGGATCGGGTTACAACCGCTAAAGCCTGTGCAGATACAATGTATCTCTATGGAGCTTTAACATTATCCGATGCATCCCATAGGATTTTAACATGCATTGGATAACACTAAAAATCGGATAACACCAAGACTTGTGGAACCAAGTTTTAGTGTTATCCGAGGTTTTACTGTATCATAAATACAACGTCCTCTCAACTGGCGGCAGTCTTCTCCTCCGGGCGAGGTGCTGGGGCCTGGAGGGAGGGCGGGAGCATCCTCTCACCTCATGCAGCCAACGGTCTTTTATCGACCTCTGGCCCGAGATGGCAGGGCCCGGAGGGGAGATGGGAGCATCCTCTCACCACCTGCAGCTGCCGGTAATCTTCTCCTGTGGGTGAGATGGCAGGGTCAGTGCTCTTGGTTCTGGAAACAGGCATTTACACAAGCTGACCAAAGATGTATTCATAATCAGCAACAGGGATTTCCTCGACATTGTGGGATACAACACAGCACAATGCAGAGCTATGAAAGAGGCAAAATTTTCCAAGAAAAGTGAATAATATGAAATGCCAGTATAATGTGGTTTTCCTTCTATTACATTCTCACTCTCTTCTCTCTGCAAGCTGCTTTACATCCTGTCAGGTTTTTCAGTGTTCACTTTTTATGGAGACTCCAGTAGGGTCATGTTTGCTTTTAAAACATCAGTAAAACTAATGGTATTGTAATGTATAAGATCTGAAATTTATATGAACAAAACTAAAACTGACTTCAAGTTAACTAAATTTCACTTCGAGAAGTTTGCTGCTGTTGAAAACTGAGATTTTCTCTTGCATAATTACAGTCAATATATAAAACACCATATTTTCAACATCTACTTGTCTCTAAACGCAACAGCATCTATCTATTTAACAGGATGCCATTTCAAAGAGAAATCAGTTTCCATTCCTACTGTGCACCATATCCTTTAAGCAATTGAGCAATTCCTAAAGCCTTAAATACCTGTTCTCTAATAGTATGGGTTATTGGATTTTTCCAGTATCAGGTGTGAACAATTCTACCTAGCACTGATAAGTATATAAACAAGTCTTTTAAACCTGCTTTCATTGTAAACAGATGAAGTTCTGGTAAAGATTAAAGCACATCGCACATGTGGGAAATGCCTCTCTTTCACCAGAGAGCAAATGTGACCCAGTCACCCATTTGAGATTAGACAGCAAAGGTTCCAGGTCACACACTGGTCCTGGAATGCACATTCTCAGCATGGCTGTGAATGAGAGGCGTCCTAAGAGAGGTGTGTCTGGAGATCTTTGACATACAGGAATTAACTGAAAAATTACTCATTCGGGAGCAAAGTTTGGAAATTTTCATTTTTGGACTAGCCCACAACTCCCGCCTAACAAGATCACTGGTTGCGGATTTCAGGGTTTTCTAATCCAAGAAATGCTGCAAATTGAACTCTAAATAATTTAATTAGGTATCTGATTTTATGGTGGTAATAGGATGAGGGTGTTCCGCCCTCACTTGAATCTTCTAGACAGTGGCGTTGCGTAGGGCCCCCCCAGGGGGAACTGGCCCTGGGCGGCACTTTTTGGGCTATGGGTGTTCTTGGACTACAATTCCCAGAAGCCCTAGCGGGAGTGTGTGCTGGCGTCCACCAGGGGGTGGCAAATTTGGCTTAAGCCCCAGGTGGCTGAGATCCATGTGACATTACTTCTTCTAGACCAGTGTTTCTCAACCTTTGGTTTTTGGACTCCAATTCCCAGGAGCCTAAGTCAACTCCCCAAGCACTGATCAGCCAATGCACTGACTTAGGCTTCTGGGAATTGAAGTCCAAAAACCAAAGGTTGGAAAACAATGTTCTAGATCTATTTGTAGATAGCTACTCTTAGACTCGCTTCCTTCATCAGTTTTCCTCAGAAGTCAGTTCCTTGCTCTTGTTGACTTTGTTAGAGACAGGCAGACTCATATAGTCTGGCAGAAGACTTTGAAGGCAATTCCTGGTGTTTAACAAATGATTTTAAGTACTGTTCTTGAAAGGATTTCATTTAATATAACAAAAAGTAAGTCCCCCTGGTGCTATCACTGGTTTACTAAAAGAAAGAAACTTATTTCTAATAAGGGAGTATGACCCACAGATCTAGGTGTGATATTTGGAAATATTTCATAATTTTTGCATCACTCCTAGCTTTGTGGTGCCGAGACTAATGAAGACCTATATTAGATTGAAAGCTAGTTTATGTTTGTGACCTTTTTGTAGTCAGACTGTGTACAAGAGCCATTTTTTATTAGCCAGACAACTGGAATAGTTTGAATGAGCCACTTGGACAGTTTGAATGAACCACAAGAAAGTGGTGTTAGTAAAAGCCCTTCCTAGTTCACTAGATGGGATCAGGGTAACATGTTGAAGTACAACCAAACTGAGAAAGAATCTATATCTCTGTAGCAACATGCAAACAGAAAGTATTATGCAGAAAATTAGATTGCTTTCCTCTGCAGATAAAGATTATGGAAATTGTAGCCTGACTCGTATACAGAGCAGCACCTCTGAAATTACCTAACAAACAAGGAAGAGACTTCCCCAAAACCACCTTCTTCTTGAAGGCAGGAGTGTGTTGTTGTTCAGTCACACAGTCAATGTCCAAAGTACTTTAGCTTCATCTTTACCATTTGACCTTCTAAGAATCAGTCAGGGTTGACCTATTTGTTCTCCTCACTGTCCAGGGGACTTTCAAAATTCTCCTTCAACAGCACATTTCAAAGGTGTCTATTCTTCTGCACTCAGCTTTCCTAATGGTCCAGCTCTCACAAACATAAATTAACACCAGGAATACCATTGCTTTGACTATGCATATTTTTATTTGAAAAGTGATGTCTCTACTTTTAACTATGTTCCCAAGGTTTCTCATAGTTTGTCTCCCAAGAATCAGTTGCCTTTTTATTTCATGGCTGCAATCTCCATCTGCAGTGATCTTGGATCCTAAGAAAGTAAAGTCTGTCACTGCTTCTACTTCTTCCCCATCTATTTTCCAGGGACTGATAGGGTCTGTTGCCATTACTGTATCTTGGTTTTCTTGATGTTGAGTCTTTTTTTTTCAATTATATATTTTTTATTTATTATCACATATATATTACAACAAAAATGTAACAAAATATATAAATAAAGTAAACAACAAACAAATATATTCATATATTAACACATGCAAATGCACACACAAAGACTTATAAACAAAACACCCAAATTATTCCACTTCATGTTGTACAGGTAGTCCCAGATAGGTTAGATAGCTTGTAAATGTTGGTATCTCAATTCTGCCAAAACTTTAGCATTTCTTGACTTGGTTTAATACCGTCATTGCTAGTCATACCAAATATAACAAATGGTTCCCAGATTTTCCAAAATACGTTCTTAATATTTAAACCTCTTCTAATCTTCATTTCATTTGTTAATTTGTCATTAAGTGCTAAGTGCCATGCCATATTATACCATTTTCCTTTATCAATAATAAACTTATTTTTCCATTCGCAGGCAATTAACTGTCTCGCCACAGATAGCAAGGTGATCATTAACTCTTTCTTATTCTCGCTTAGCAGATAACCTAATCTTTAACATCATAATCTTTCCCAGCTCTTTTTCTACCATTTTCCAAAATTTATTTGCATATTCACATGATCACCACATATGAATGTATGTGCCAGGTTCTTTGCCACACCTCCAACATAAATTTGTATCAACCTTGCCCATTTGCCATAAATGTATTGGGGTGGTATACTATTTCCATAGTACTTTACAATTATGTTATTTCTCTTTTATAGAAAGTATCTTCATTAATCTTTGGTTCCATTTATATTTCCATTCTTTATCACAGATTACAATGCCTAGGTTGTTTTCCCATTATTCTTTTAGTAATTTTTGGGGTAACTCATTTTTATTAATTATCTTATAAATTTTACCAGCTACTCCTTTTTCCAGAATTAACCCCTTCCTTAGTTTATATACAATCTCCTCAAAAGGTGTTATTTCTCTCCCTATATGATTTTTAAATCTCTGTTTCCTATCCCATTCTTCCATTTGTTTTTCCTGAAACCAATTCAAACTTAAGCTAGTATATATCATTTTTCTTCTTTGCTGTTCCCCATAAGATGTGATCCATTGGCTTAAAAGCATTGCCTTCTCCTGAATTAATTTTGTTTTCTTTTCATTATTTAAGGTTAATGGAAAATCCGATAAATCTGTAAGTTCTAAAATTGGAGAGTCCCCTGGTGACATAGTATTTTTCATTCTATTCCAGAAAAAGTATAGACCTTTAAAGCTTTTACTATTAATCTTAACTTTTTTCTCTTGATTTGTTAAAAACAAACTTCCTTTGTGTCTATTGTATTCTAACCTGTCTCTCTCTTCTGTTTTTACATGATCATGTGTTAACAAATTTGCTATATGTTTCAATTGAAAGGCCTTATAGTAGTTAAGTATATTCGGGATACCCAAGCCACCGTCTTTCTGATGTTGATACCATAATGATTTCACTATCCTGAGTTTCTTTTCTTCGTTACAAAACCTGTCTACTAATTTTTGCCATTCCTTCAGTTCTTTTTCATTTATCTTGATTGGGAGGTTCCCTAGTATAAAGTTTATTTTAGGTACAATTTTCAATTTGCAAACATTTACCCTTCCAAACCATAATAGATTTAATTTCCTCAACTTTGCTATGATCAGTTTAACCTCATTCTTAACTTTTTCAAAATTTATTTTTACCACCAGAAGGGTATCATCAGCATACATATTAATCTTATTATTATTTACCCCTTTAATCCTATTGTCATTTCTGATTACATTCGCTAAAATCTCCATTGCAAAAATAAACAGAACAGGGGACAGTGGGCATCCCTGTCTGGTGCCTGCTTGGATCTCAACATTTTTTGTGAAATTTTGGTTTATTTTTATCCTTGTTTGGGCCCAATTATATAATTGATCCATGATGTGTATGAATTTTTTTCTAAATCCCATAATTTTTATTATTTTAAAAATTGTTTGACACTGGATGGAATCAAAAGCTTTATAGATATCCAAAGACAAAAAAGATGTTTTTTCTTTGTTTTGTTTAATCGACTTCAGAATGTTCAATACTCTCCCCTTCACAAATCCTGCTTGGTCTTCATGCAGGTAGTGGTGTATAAATTTATTCATTCTGTTAACCAAGATTGAAGAAAAATCTTGGCTATGACCAGTGCATTATCTTGGCAGAATTTTATCAGTGTTTGGCCTGCTTCATTCTGTGTTCCAAGACCAAACTTGCCTGTTATTCCATTTCCTTTTTGATTTCCTACTTTGGCATTCCAATCTCCTATGATAATGTGGACATCATTTCTTGGTGTCTGTTCTATGAGGTGTTGTAGGAGTGTAACTTGTGAATTAATTGATGCCATATCATGCTGTTATGACCAATGGTTCATTCAAATCATCCATAGCTTACCTCATGTGATGTTGCAAAGATGATGGAAAATAGCACTTTGACATTGAGCTCTGTAAACACATTGGATGGTTGCTCCCATGTGTTTTAGCTTAAAGTATGCCAAATAACCAGTCCAATGAAGCTGACCTAAATGAAGAAATGACCACTGAATTATGTTTTTCCTTTGCTGTATGCTGCTGTAAAGAAGTCTGCCAGAAAATCATAGTGAGAGCAAGAGGAGAACATCAAGCTTGTTTTTAAGTAAAAGGATGATGCCATGTCATTCCTGTCCATTTCAACCAAACAAGGCACCTTTGTGCAATATGAAAATAGAGGAGAAATCAAGCATAGCCATTTTATGGACAAGAATCTCTCAGTGCTTAGGTGTTTGAGTAGAGATTTTTTTTAAACAGTCTAACTACTTTGGTTCTACACACTTTCATAATGTCACAGGACTTCCAGACTTTCAAAACTCATGTGTGGTTCTCATGTGGTTGCAATTGACTTTTATTGGAAATGGAACTATTACATTTCTCTACAGCCCTTCCGAGAACTGGGAAAGGAAGTCTTATAAAGCATGGCTGGACAATTAAATCTAATGGGAGAGGTGTGGATTATCTGGAGAATGTTGGCTCAACTGTTGAGCTGTTACGCAATAGTAGAAGGCAATATTATTTTATGGGAATTGGCAGTGGAGCCATCCTTGTAAGAAGGAAGATAGCAATTTTTAAGAATAATATTACTGAATCTCATATTCTGAGTATCTCTCATAGATAGTTTATATATATGAGGTGACTAAATATACCATGCTATTGGAGGAAGTTTTATATATGAGGTGACTAAATATACCATGCTATTGGAGGAAGTGCCTTTTCCTTAGAAATTACACCCACATATTTAAACTTTGGGTGGTCACTCCCAAAGAGGAAAGAAAGGAGGTGACCAGATCCAGAGCATACTTTGCTGTAACTCCCAGGCCGTGGAACAAACTGATAGCAGATTAGAGCTGTTTGTAATTGTTTCTATAATATACACTGATAATATTGATGTATCTGTTGTTATTTTTCTGTTTTGCTGTATTGTATCATATTGTATTTTCTATTATATTTAATTTCAAATTTATTGTGATTATGTAATATATTGTGGATTATAGTGTTGAATGTTATATTTTTGAGTTTTGTGAGCCGCCCTGAGTCGGTTGCACCGAGTAGGGCGGCATATAAATTGAATGAATGAATGAATGAATGAATGAATCAACTCTGCTGGCATTTAGGAAAGCCTTGAAGACCATTTTTGTACCATGAAGCCTTCCCTCTTAATACACCAAATGTCAGTGCATTTGATTGGGGAGATGATATGGGTACCTATCCCAGCTGGTTGTAAGGATGCCCCAATGCCTGTGCAATGTATGCTACTGGCTTCTTAATTTATTGTTTTATTGTATTATCCTTCATTATCATTCATGGTTTTAATGTTGTAAGCCACCCAAAGTGTTTTTTACCAATTGTTGGGATCAGTGACTGCAACTCATATCTGAGAGTACATTGGTGTGAATTCATTTAAGGTGGATCCCAGCTTGCCATGAAGTGACCCACACACTATGATCATGGAGCCATCTCCATGCAGGATTTAACATCGGGACTGCATTGGATTGCCACAGCCTTGAGGATATGATGGCATTTGGGAATCAAAGTTTCTCCTCCGCTTATTTCGCCTTTGGGCCCAATATGTTGGTTTCTAGTGGCATTTCCTCCACTGAGGGGACCATTACCCCACCTAAAGGGGCTCATCTGCCCATACCCATTGGCCCCTTTAGGGAGTCAGGTTATTTACCACTGCCCAACACTTGGCATCGAGTCATTGGCTGTATGGTCTACTCCATTACTGTAGCAGGATGTCTGACCAGACAGAAAGGTGGGATGTAAACTAACAAATGCTTTTATATGTAGTATAGCCCCATTTCTTCATTTGTCTCTCTATACAGTGGAACCTCAGATAACAATGGCATAGAATAACACTAGAATCAGATAATGATGGGGAGTTTGAGGCACTTTTGCATTGCACAACATTAAGATAACATTGTGTGATGCAAAAGGTTGCCTCAAATTCCCTGTCATTGATCTCTGTCCCAAAGCCCGCAGGGCTAGAGACCAGCCCTGGAGGCTTTGGGGCAGAGATCTATGGAGGCTCAGACTGCCGGCTTGGTTGGGCAGGAGACTGGGCGCACCCATTCTCCCCCCAACCAAACCGGCGTTGCACGCTTCGTAGTGGCAGCATGGTTGGAAAGGGGACCGGGGGCTCCCCGTTCTCCTCCCCAAACACGTGCGTGTTTGGGAAGGAGATAGATCGCACTGGTCCCCATCATTCTGCAGCACCCATAGACTTTGCTGCAACCCTTCTGGAGTCTACAGACCAAGCAGACAGGGCAGCAACTTTTTGCTGCTGCTGCTGCCCTGTCCACTTGGTCCATAGACTCCTGGGGACTTTTTCAATTATAGCTAAGACTATGGGCTTTGCAGAATAATGGGGACTGATAATATCTGTCCTCCCAACCTTTCTAGAGTCTGCAGACTCAGCAGATGGGCCAGGGACAGTGGCACAAACAGTCACAGGGGCATTTTTTACAATGCCACCGTGGCTGTTTCTGCCACTGTCGCTGGTCCACCTGCTGGTTCCACAGACTCCAGAAGGGTTGGGAGGACAGATCATATTGGTCCCCATCATTCTGCAAAGCCCATAGACTTAGCTACAATCAAAAAAGTCCAGGGGACTTTTTCAACTGCAGCAAAGTCTCTGTGCTTCGCAGATTGATGGGGACTGATGGGACTGCTTCCCCAAAGCCTTCTGGAGGCAGCAAGGGTGGCGGACATGACAGACTCAGCTGGACAAACAGCCATGAGGATGTTGTAAAAACTGTCCCTGTGGCCATTTGTGCAGCTGAGTCCAGCGTGTCCACCACCCCTGCTGCCAATGCTCAGAGTGCTGGTTTGGTTGGCAGGAGACCAGGCACACGCGCTCTCAACCCAGCCAAACCAGTGCTTGGCTCAATCCACCTGTCACTTTGGAAAGGGCAGCAGGGATTCCACTCATGGAATCTCCACTGCCCTTTCCAAAGAGTTAGACAGATCAACCCCGTGTTCCCTTTCCTCTTTGGAAAGGGAACAAGGTTTTTTTTTTAACATTGTGCGATCAATGCATCGTGCAACGTTAAAAACCGGATAACGTTAAGACTTGTGGAACCAAGTCTTAACATTATCCGAGACACTAGTGTATTTCAGCTATTATTTGGGCAGTAAATTTAAACTGCTTCATGGCCAAATGAACCAATGAGCCAGAAGTGATACTCTGGCAACTCATAAAAGACATTGACTACATAAATCACTCTGTGCTCTGAATTCCTCCATGAAAGTAACTTTTTCCAAGCTCTAGCTGTAATTACACATAAACCCAGAAGATTGCTGCAAGTCTATCACCTGTTTCCCATTTTTCAGGGTTTTATTTATTTCATGTGGCCTACAGAATACAACTTTATTAAAATATATTCAAAATGTAAAACATTAAAGGAGTAAGTTCTGCAAGATTTCAAAACACATGGTGTGAAGGTTATATAGTTAGTGAAATAGATTATGTATGAGCACACTAGGTCAGGCAAAAGAAACTGCAGAATGAACACACCAAAAGGTCCCTTCATTTTGGCAGTTTCACATCTGGCCTAGACATGGAACAGGAAGTAGTATTAGTGTAGTTGCAAAAGGGGCTAAACCTAGTCCCAATGTCAAAACCTTTTAGCCATTGAATAGAAGTGTCCTCAAGATGATGTAGTTCTTGCAGAAAGCCAGGAAATCTTCTAAGGGGACACTCCATCACAATGTGATGTAGTTTATGGGACATACCAACAGTTGCAATTAGAATTATTGAAAAGCCCCCATTTATGTTTCTAGTTTTGGAACCTGACATGGTTAGTTCAAATCCAGTTAAATGCTGTTTAGTTTTACTTTGGAAGATCAAAGTCATAAAGGCATTGTACTGGATCATCATCATCATCATCATCATCATCATCAATTTATTTATTTATTTATTTATTCCATTTATACCATGCCCATCTAGGAGGTTTTCCTATTATGGGTGGCTAACAAGACAAAACTCACATATTAAAACATATTAAAACACATATTAATAATACAAAAGCCCTGTTGACTGCAGGAAGAAACCAAATAGAAAACCTAGCACTGAGCCACTGTCAAAACATTCTCAAAGGCCTCTTTGAAAAGAAATGATTAAGCTGCTTTTTAAATATAGACAGGGAAGGGGCATGGCACAGTTCAACTGGGAGGGACTTCCATAAAGTTGGTGCCTCCACCGAAAAGGCTCTTCTCTGAGTCATGGCCTTCGTTGCCAATCTCAGGGTTGGCCCTTGGAGTTGCCTTAAGATGAACAGGTCTGGATTAGACATTGCCCACTCCTGGAACCAAGCTGTCTCAATGTCAAAGTCTTCTGTGGCTAGTTGCTGTTTAGGTTTCCATAGTGGATTCTAAGTTTTAAGTCTAAATATTTAATCATGACAAGCCACATGTATAGGAAATTGCCAATTTGCCTCACATTTCTGCCACTCCCCTTTTAGCTCAGATTGTCTTCTAAAATGTGGGGGTGGTATATTAGCTAACACTGGCAGTAACTCCAGAGGTGTTGGTTTAATGGTTCCTGATAGTGTGGTTAAGCTGGTTGTCCACCGCTTTTGTATGCACACTGATTAGCCATTGAGGGCTACAACACAGGATAAAGGAAAAGGTCTCCCTTGATTGAAAGCCAGTCATGACTGACTCTAGGGGTCGGTCCTCATCTCCATTTACAGCCAAAGAGCCAGCGCTGTATGCACCTGCAGGAATTTCCATGGTCATGTGACAGGCATGACTAGACACAGGAGCACATTGAATGCTGTTACCTTTCTCACTGAAGTGGTACCTATTTATCTACTTGAAATTTCTTGCTTTCAAACTGCTAGGTTGGCAAGAGATGAGACAGACACTCCATCATGCAGCACTCGGGTCTCAAACTGCCTATCTGCCGACCTACCAGTCATCACCCACTAAGCCACCACAGTCCCTGAGCCACTGGGCACACCAAGGCAAAAGCGAGTGTCCTAAGACCTGTGGCTCTTGCTCCATAGCTAGGGCTAGATTTTAAATATTTTAGCATTGGTAACTTTCTTTAAAAAAAAACCCATCACATTGAGGACTATTCATCAGATACAGCAAAAATATTTGTTCTTCAATTGAGAACTGTGTCCATTTTCATATTTTCTTTTTACCCAAAGTATGTTAATTACACAGTACAATTACAAAGTACACAGAGGAACTCTACAAAAAGGACCTCAACACCCCTGATAATCACAATGATGAGAACATTGAACATGAGCCGGACATTCTAGAGAGTGAAGTCAGAAAGGCCTTAAAAAACACTGCAAACAACAAAGCCAGTGGAGTTGATGGTATCCAAGTTGAACTTTTCAAAGCCCTACAAGATGATGGAATCAAATTATTGCATTCTATATGCCAGCAGATTTGGAAAACACAACAAAGGCCACAGGATTGGAAAAGATCTGTATATGCCAAATAATGCCAAAGAATGTTCAAATTATCGAACAATTGCGCTCATCCCTCATGCTAGCAAGGTGATCCTCAAGATAATACAGGATAGACTGCAACAGTATGTGGAGAGAGAATTACCAGAAGTGCAGGCGGGTTTCAGAAGAGGCAGGGGGACTAGAGACCACATTGCCAACATAAGATGGATCATGGAAAAAACAAAGGAGTATCAGAAACAAGTCTACTTCTGTTTCATTGATTACACTAAGGCTTTTGACTGTGTCGACCACAACAAAATGTGGCAAGTAATTAAAGAGATGGGAATACCGGAACACCTTATAGGCCTCATGAGAAATCTGTACATGAATCAAGAGGCAACAGTTAGGACAGAAAATGGAATGACGGAGTGGTTTGGAATAGGAAAAGGAGTAAGACAAGGCTGCATTTTGTCACCCTGCTTATTCAACTTATACACAGAACACATAATGCGCAATGCAGGGATGGAGGAATCACAATTTGGGATCAAAATTGCTGGAAGAAACATCAACAATTTGAGATATGCAGATGATACCACCCTAATGGCTGAAAGTGAGGGGGACCTAAAGAAGCTCCTGATTCGGTTGAAAGAAGAAAGTGCAAAAGCTGGCTTGAGACTCAATATCAAGAAAACCAAGATAATGGCAACAGGCCCTATCAGTCCCTGGAAAATAGATGGGGAAGAAGTAGAAGCAGTGACAGATTTTACTTTCTTGGGATCTAAGCTCACTGCAGATGGTGATTGCAGCCATGAAATAAAAGGCGACTGATTCTTGGGAGGCAAGCGATGAGAAACCTGGGGAGCATAGTGAAAAGTAGAGACATCACATTGAAAACAAAAATTCGCATAGTCAAAGCAATGGTATTCCCTGTGGCAATGTATGGTTGTGAGAGCTGGACCATTAGGAAAGCTGAGCGCAGAAGAATAGACGCCTTTGAGATGTGGTGTTGGAGGAGAGTTTTGAGAGTCCCATGGACAGCGAGGAGAACAAATAGGTCAATCTTAGAAGAAATCAACCATGACTGCTCCTTAGAAGGGCAAATACTAAAGATGAAGCTAAAGTACTTTGGACATCAAATGAGAAGAGAGGATTCACTTGAGAGAGCCTTGATGCTTGGAAGGGTCGAGGGCAAAAGAAGAAGGGGACGGCACAAGATGAGATGGCTAGATGGTATTGTGGAGACAGTGGGCACAGGGCTGATCGAGTTGAGGGGGATGGTGGAGGACAGGAGTGCCTGGAGGACAGTGGTCCATGGGGTCGCAGAGGGTCGGAATCGACTGTGCAACTGAACAACAACAAAATGTTAATTTTAGCCTTAACTGCTCTGTTATAGCAGTTGTCAGCCTCCATGCCAAGCCCTGCATAGCAGTTGCTGGAGAGCGTGAAGTACAAGGTGCAATTGCCTTCACATCCTGCCGGTGGGTGTCCCACAAGATAGTGCCTAGCTGCTGTGTGAACAGAATGTTGGACAAGATAAGCTTTTGGTCTAAGCCAGCAGGATTCTTCATATGTCCTTTCCTCTCAGTAGATTAATTTCTCCCTCATAGAGTGTAGGCATCTGTTTCTGTATATTTTTCAGCAGCTGGGGGGGGGGGGGTAGAGTAATACTGCTTCCAGGAAAGGCTGTTATCATCTACAACAGGGATTCGCAACCTGCGGCCCAAGGACCGGTGCCATTTCCTGTAGCCCCCACTGCCTCCACCACACCAGGAAGTGCCATGTGGTGGAGGAAGGGCAAAATGGCCATCCAGTCCCCGAAGTTGTCTGAGGGAGTGTGACCCAGCCCCCAGCTTAAAAAAGATTGAGAACTCCTGTACATAAAAATGTACAGTAATGGTCGCAAATAGGTTATCTAGTCCAACCCTGCCTTAATGCAGAAATGTATTGGCTCTGTCACATTTAGAGTTTTGTAGAGTGTACAAGGACTGTGGTGGTTTAGTGGTTAAGTTGCTGAACTTCATGACCGACGGGTCAGCAGTTTGAGAGCCGAGTGTTGCATGGCAGAGTGTGCTTCCATTTCTGTCCCAGCTCCTGCCAATCTAGTAGTTAGAAAGCAAGAAATTGCAAGTAGATGGTGAGGTAAACAGTGTTCCGTACACTCTGGTGTCTAGTCATGCCTGCCACACGTCCACCAAAAGGTCTGTGGACACAGACAGCACTGGCTCTTTGGCTGTAAACAGAGATGAGCACCAAACCCTAGAGTCGGATATGACTTTCTTTCGAACAAGGGCAACCTACAGGTGATTTCTCTGACTTGTAGTCCCCTGGGTTTCTCTTTGTATTCTTTCCCCTTTTCTTAACTTAAAACAAAATCCTTAAAGGGTAGAAAAAATGGAATAGCTACACAATATATTTTGCTGGGAAGCACTCAAAGCTGTCTGAAATCACCCAAACAAAGCTATGATCAGTTCCCAAGTTAGATAAATCAACCCTGCAGTACTGATTTACATCATTGTAGACCCTGGCCCAAAGAAATTTTATTGAGGAAAGACTGAACCAAAAACGCCTCTGACCTCACAGGTCCTGAAAAGGAGACAACAAAGGAAGAGGAAAGCAAATAGGTAATAAAGCTGGCAGGAGTCGTTTTATAATTCAGACACCACAGGCTCAGTAGCATCTCGGTATTTAACTTAAACAGAGGGAGAGAGGAACCAAGGAGAGACACAGCAATTAACAATTAAGTTTCCTTATGAATTAATTGACCATTTTATTTTGAGAAAAAGATGCTGGAAATTCATGATTGTTTGTTTTGGAGTATGGAACTGGCTCTTCTTCCAAATGTCTCCCTCTTTGGCTGCAAGCTATGATGATTATTACATGATGTGATGGAACAGTCCTGTATGTGCAATAAAGGATGGGGATTCTATCTATCTATCTATCTATCTATCTATCTATCTATCTATCTATCTATCTATCTATCTATCTATCTATCTATCTAACTAACTAACTAACTAACTATCTAATCTGCTTTTCTCTCTCTCTTTACTGCATGTGCAGGACTCTTCCATCACATCATATATATATATGTTATATTACTCTCATATTTTATGTGCTCTTTCTTACGTTTCCCTTTCCATTCCTTGCTCCCTGTAGAGCACATAAAATGCTGAGTGTGATAATAAATGATTCTTGGCTGGAAGAAGGGCTATTGTTGTGAAATGCTAGCAGCAAGCCCAATCCATGGAACCAAGGGACTTCACTCAGCACCTTCTCTGTAGCAAATTCAATGGTCCAATGATCCAGGATGAGAGTATGCCCTTGGCGAGTTAGCCTTGGCAAAAGTAGGAGTTCTGGGTGGGTCTTCTAGAATGAGAAGAGTTTCAGTTTTCTCTTCCTCTTCTGTGTCTAGGCCAGAAGTAAAACTGCTAAAAATGAAGCCACTTTTTGGCGAGTTCATTCCACATTTCATTTTGGCTGACCTAGTGTGAGATTGGGGCTGCAGTGGCTCTGTGGTTAAGAAGCTCACCTTGTTAACTGGAAGTGCGGCAAGTTGGCAGTTCAAGACCTGGGTACTGTATGATTAATTGAGTGCCTGTCTCTGTCCCACCTCCTGCCAACCTAGCAGTTTTAAAGCAAGAGATTGCAAGTAGATAAATAGGGACCACATTGGTGGGAAAAGATCTTGGGGACATGAAAGGAGTCTCATTTGGGCACCCTCTGAGCAGAGTTTCTCCAGCAATAATTCTTTCACTCCAGAATAATTTCTGACACAAAATTATTATTACCTAGTGCAGTGGTGGCAAACCTATGGCACATGTGCCAGAGGTGGTATGCAGAGGCCTCTCTGTTGGCACATGTGCCATCAAGGGGAAGCCCTGCCCTGCCAGCACCAATGGCAGCACCACTTCCCCACCATCTCTCTCCCTCTGCCAATGGGGAGGCAGTTGGGAAGGCTGAACTCTGACCCAGGACACGGAGGCAGAGTGAGGTGAGGCGACCAGATACCCACTCACCCACCCCTCCACCCCTCCTAGGAGTCGACATCACATGGGTGTGTGGGCACATGTGGTGCCCGCCCGCATGCCTCCTCCTCCTTTTTGGACACTCAGTCTCTCAAAGGTTTGTCATCACTAAACTAGTGTGAGAAAGATTAGCCAGCACAACAAAGTGGCCATTGGCTGGGGTACTCCCGATTGTGGTTCAAAAATACCACCATCTTCAAGGAGCCTCTTTCTGATTAGTCCAGCTTCAGCAAAATTCTGCCCACATGAGCTGCATTCAAAGAGAGTTTGGAAAAAATACTACAGTATTCCTGAGATGGTGGTGGTCTTGAAAGCTATAGTTAAAAAAGGAACTTTTTTCCAAACTCTAAGGTCAATTTTTTAATGCATTATGAAAAGATGAATTATCTCTTGGACAATTATCCACGGACAAATTTATGTGCCCAGTAAAACCACAGCTTTCTGGCATTAGGCTGCTACTCTGTGTTACATTTGGACCACAATCAGCATTCCGACTATAAATGGCTGAAATGAAATGTCTGAAGTAAACCAGTTTCTTTCTTTTAAAAAAATTTTCTTTAAAACAACCCCCCAAATGGTTTGTTAATAACCATTAAAACATATTGATTACTGCTTTTTGCTACAGAAATGCTTATTGCTAATAAAAGGTGAGAAGGTTTACTTTTCATTCATTACATAAACCAGCTATATAGCCTAATATAAGTTTATTCATGCCCTCCATTTTCACATGCTTTGGAAATATATTTCTTTCTTATTAAATCATTTTTTTAACCTGTAATGTGTGCAAAGCTCCATCTGGTTTGCAGTGGAATTCAATTAAAAAAATCCTTAAACCTGGCATTTTCAAACAGTTATTTGTTAAATAAAAGCACCTGCAAAGCATTAGGTGCTTGAGATAAAGCTGTAGGCGTCTGCACATTTTACAGTGCACAGAGATCAAAGGGAAATCAGGGAAATGCTTCCCTATGCAATTTCAATAAAAGGTTCTGACTTTTGGAAAAATGTAAATAGCATTGTATAGTTCAGTGTGGAGATTAAAAAAATAGTGCCCAGACAAAGGAATATAGATACCATGTGCTTCCCGGCAGGGGGCAATGCTTCAATTTGGTATACATACTAGGCATACCAATAGCAGTCAAATTAAAGTCAATCCAAATTATTACCTAGTGATGCGGTGTTCCTTCAACAAAAGGAAGCTACGTATGCTTCAAAGAGAGTCACATGGACTGGGAGCAAACACCCAGCTTCCTGTGGGAGTGGCATCCTAACTCCATGAAATATTTTGCTGTCCTTATGAAGAGTACCTGGCAGACCACCAGCCATGAACATTTTAATCTATGCCTGAAGAAGTGGTCTTGAACCATGAAAACTCACACAAAGCTTTGTTTTTCTTAACGATCCAATAAAGGTATCACCTGCCTCCTGCTTCTTTTGCAACTTATGGATCACACAGCTAATCTTCCTTGTTTGTCTATGAAACTCCTGATTTTGTTGTTGTTGTTCTGTCACATAGTCAAGTCCGACCCTTTGTGACCCCATGGACCACTCCACACCAGGCACCTCTATCCTCCAACATTTTCTATACCACACTCAGCTCTATGCACATTGCGTCAATAATGCCATCTAGCAACCTCTTCCTCTGCTGCCCCCTTCTCCTGTTGCCCTCAACCTTTCCCAGCATCAAGGCCTTCTCGAGTGAGTCCTATCTTCTCATTTGGTTTTCAAAGTACTTTAGCATAATCTTTACAATTTGACATTCTAAGGAGCAGTTAGGGTTGATTTCTTCTAAGATTGACCAATTTGTTCTCCTCACTGTCCAGGATACTCTCAAAATTCTCCTCCAACACCACATTTCAAAGGCAAATATTCTGCACTCAGCCTTCCTTAGGGTCCAGCTCTTGCAACCATACATACCATTGCTTTGACTATGTGGACTTTTGTTGGCAGGGTGATGTCTCTACTTTTTATTATGTTCCCTAGTTTTCTCATAGCTTGCCTCCCAAGAATTAATCATCTACTCATTACTTTATGCCTTAAAAGGCACAAGAAGGGCTACCATAAGTTGAGACTGACTTGAAAATATAAACATCATTGAGTTCAGGCTTCCTGCTTTTAAAGGACATCCCAAAATATTACAGTCCTACAAGGGTACCTGTGTGGCTTAGGCACGCTGGGATGGTGGGTGGGAAGAACAATTATGCTCTCACTCATTTCCATGCACATAGTCCATAGGGTGACATTATTTTTATGATTAATCTTTCATGCCTTGACATTGCAGTCATCAAATGATAATTGTAGGCACATGAATCAATGCAGGTATATAGTAATCCCATGTCAAATTAATTGGGCATAGTGGAATGAAGAATTGGTTTAATTTAAACCCATGAAAATGGTTTATATGTGCTTATTTCTGTATTAAATTATTACAATTGCATAATGTACTTGCAAAAGTATGACCCAGCCTATTAAGTACAAGAAATTTAAATTTATCTCTTGATTTGCATTATAATGTTAATTTAAAACTATGATGATTTGAAGGCATCACATAATTTGTTCCCCACCCACACTACAAATGATTCTTAGTTAGTGAGATTTCAGCATCTTCTGTTTTAATCTTATCTCCACAACAATGATCCTAAACAAATTTGGGGGTTTCAGACCTATCTGGAATTTATCCAAAGCACAGAATCCTGCAAAAGCTAATCTGTTTAACTCCATGGAATGTGTCTTCAAAAAGTGATATATATTCCATGTTCTTCATATAAGGAAAATGTCTGTACATGTTTTTCTAATTTTAGTCCTCATTAACTCAGGCACATCAGTACAGTGCAAAGATACAAACTGCCCATAAAAAGGGAAAGCAGGTTTTGGTTTTCCATTCTCAGACAACTTTTAACACTCCTAACATGCACCCATACAATCCTGTCAAAACTGTCAATCTAAATTTTTGCTGCTGTCTTCTTTAAGAGTATCTCTTAACAACATCTCTGTGATGGTGGGATTGTCGTACAAATTGCCCCACAAAAGACACATCCTTTTGGACCCACTTATATTTGACTTTGGATTGTTAGGCTTCTGCCCCTGAAAACAAGTAACTCTTGCAGTGTTCATCCATTTGTCCCTAGAAATTAAAGAAAAACTGACTTGCAGTTAAGAAGTTACTTGGCCAAACCCCTGTGTCTGTCTGAAATTTGCCAGTTGTAATATACACAAAGCCAACTATGCTATCAAACTAAAAACATAATTTCAATTCTGTTGAAAAGCAAACATTTCCTGATGATAGTCAATGGGGAGACAAAAACCCTTTGATTTCCCTGCATTAGGCTTTGATTTGGACCTGAATAGAATTTTGCAGGCTTTATGCTGTCAAAGCCACATTGGGACACATTCCAAACCAACAATGAAATCTTTATCCAGAATTCTGTGCTTTCTTACAACAAAGAGCTGCTACCAGTTGCTGTTCTCCTAATGATTGTGTTTGCACTCCTAATGCTTCTTCCTGCACTCAAAACAGACCATCACTATATATAGTGATGGTCTGTACCTGATATGTATAAATTGATGCCATTAAGTCTCACTTCTATGGCTGACGAAGTGGACTTGATGCATGAAAGCTAACATTAAAATACAGCAGTTAGTCTTTAAAGTGCTACAACATTTTTGCTTTTGTTTTGTTGGCTCTCTGATATACTTGGACCTTGTTTACAATTCCCTTCTTCTGAGAATACAGTATCTTGAGAGTGTGCAGCCTGCCTAAAGGTTAGCAGTTCTTTGTAACCTTCATCTTTGGTATTCCATTTTACCACAACCATATGTCTTCTTCTCATTTTCTATCCTTCCTTTTGTTGCCGAAGATGATAGAAGGTTCTTGTTCTAGCATTTCTAGTGGCCTTGGTGTCACGTGGTGTTCTTGTAATATGTCTTTGATGTTTACAACCATGTGTGCTGTATAAATATTATACTCCATATGTCTGAATAATTGGTCTGCAGTCTAAAAAAAATCCCCACTGAAATAAATCTGTTAGGCTGTGAGATGTCAGTGTACTTTTGTTTTTATCTTTGTTACACATGCTGAAAGAGGCAAACACAGATACATAGTCAAAGCAATGGTATTCCTGGTTGGTATGGTTGGACCATAAGTAAAGTGGAGCACAGAAGAATAGACATCTTTGAGATGTGGTGTTGGAGGAGAGTATTGAGAGACAGCAAAGAGAACAAATAGGTCAATCTTGGAAGAAATCAACCCTTACTTCTCCTTGGAAGGTCAAATAGTGAAGATGAAGGTAAAGTACTTTGGACATCAAAAGAGAAGAGAAGATTCCTTTGAGAAAGCCTTGATGCTGGGAAAGGTGGTGGGCAAAAGAAGAAGGGGACGTCAGAGAATGAGATGGTTGGATGATATTGTGGCTGCAATGGGCACAGAATTGGGCAGATTGAGAAGGATGGTGGAGGATAGGGATGTCTGGCATGTGATATTCCATGGGACCATAGGGGTTTGGAATTGACTGTGCAACTGAACAACAACAAGAAGAACAACAACAAGAACAGAATAGTAGAGCAGGAAGGAAAAAGGCAAGGGAATCAACCATAGTCATACATCATGTCTTTGTGTTGCCAAGACTGAATGGTTGTACTGGTTGGGAATAAATGTTTAGATATAGCTTGACTGAATTAATCTCCTTATGTGACAGGACACCTCATTTACCACAAACAGAAACAGTGATGGAAAAAAATGGAATTAAAGAATAGAGTGTAAAGAGAGGTATCTGTATTTGCCTCTTTCAGCATGTGTAACAAAGATAAAAACAAAAGTACACTGACATCTCACAGCCTAACAGATTTATTTCAGTGGGGATTTTTTTTAGACTGCAGACCAATTATTCAGACATATGGAGTATAATATTTATACAGCACACATGGTTGTAAACATCAAAGACATATTACAAGAACACCACGTGACACCAAGGCCACTAGAAATGCTAGAACAAGAACCTTCTATCATCTTCGGCAACAAAAGGAAGGATAGAAAATGAGAAGAAGACATATGGTTGTGGTAAAATGGAATACCAAAGATGAAGGTTACAAAGAACTGCTAACCTTTAGGCAGGCTGCACAGTCTCAAGATACTGTATTCTCAGAAGAAGGGAATTGTAAACAAGGTCCAAGTATATCAGAGAGCCAACAAAACAAAAGCAAAAATGTTGTAGTGCATGGAATGCTGTTTACCTTCCTACTAAAGTGGTTCCTGTTTATCTACTTGCAATTTCTTGCTTTCGAACTGCTAGGTTGGTGGCAGGAGCTGGGACAGAGACAGGAGCTCATTCTGCCGTACAGTACTTGGGTCTCGAACTGCTGATCTGCTGGCCTTCCAGTCAGCGACTTAAGCACTTTAGCCACCACAGGTACTAGTGTTGCTTTTTTTTTATTATTTATGACTTTTTAAAACTTTGCAAACTTCATATTTCTTCCCTTATTCATTGTCTCTGCTGATATGGAAATTTTCTGGCAATGTGGACTGATACACTCTAACCTGATTTTTTTAATGAACCACTTATCTTTGCTTTCCTTCATTTCCCCCCATGCAGATTGAGGTTATCTACCTTTCTCCTCCTATAGCTAACTTAAAATTAGAATTCCCACATGATGGGTGATGCTACTGTGGAATCATGAAAATTTCAAAGGCAAAATCCAATAAAAATGATTTTTAAAATTACTATTCAGCATTGGCCTAAGCTATTATTTCCGTCTTTTCCATCCCATGAGGGAAAATGAATGACTAGTAAGGCAAGCAAGTGATGCCTTTGCTTTACTGCCTGCATAAACCGGTCCATTAATTACAAAATATGTAAATGATCTCCTTCAGTTTGCCTCTCAAAAACTGTGCATTTTAGGCCACAGCATTAAAAACTCACTCAGAGAATATCTGGGCATTTATCTCCTGAGCCTTCTGAAGGTTGTGTCTTCAGCACTGATACTCAATATATTTTAAAAGTCATCTTCACAAACATGAGAGCCAAACTTTCTATGTTACTGGTCAGAGAGCTACCAAGCATATTAATGGAATTCCCTACTCTCCCAATTACTTATCTTTACTTATTTTTAACATCTTGTACAGTTAACAAGGCTGAACCAGGTACTGTGGTGGCTTAGAGTTAAGATGCTGAGCTTGATGACTGGAAAGTCAGAAGGTCAGCAATTCAAGACCTGAGCATTGTGCGACAGAGTAAGAGCCCATTGTCTGCCCAGCTCCTGCCAACCTAGTAATTTAAAAGCAAGAAATTGTAATAAGATACAATTTCAGCAGGAAAGGTAACAGCATTACATGTGCTGCAGTGTCAAGTCATACTTGCCACATGACCACAGAAATGTCTGCATATGCAGACAGTGCTTAGTCTTTGTCTGTAAATGAGGATGAGCACCACACCCTAGATTTGGACATGACTAGCTTTCAAGCAAGGGAGACCTTTATCTTACGGTTAACAGGTAAAATAAGTTTCAACCAGACTTTCAGAATTGGGATATTTGGTTGCCTGCAGCAAAACAGATGGTGTCTCTTCTTACCCTTCCCTCCAGTCCCCTTAGGTATTGGCCAGGTTATTTTAGCAACTGCTGAGGTAATAAATAAATAAATAAATAAATAAATAAATAAATAAATAAATAAATAAATAAAGCACAATAGTGCAACTCTCTCAGATTATAAATAACAAGAAAAATAAGCTAAATAGCAAATGTTTCACTGCCCTTTCATTACATCCAAAACTAGCTGTTGAGTTGGCTTCCTCACTTAACCTCATAATAGGACTTTCCTTATTTTCAACATTCTTTTTCCTCAACAAAAGCCTTCTGCTCTGTTTTATCACAGAGACTCTTTTACCTTAACAACTTAGTAAATGATTATACAGTAATACCTCGCATAATGAATTTAATTCGGTCTGCGAGGCTGCTCGCTATGCGAGTTTTTCGCTAGGCGAGTCAGACTCGCCTAGCGAAAATTCCTATGGAAAAACTCCCATAACGAGCTTTTTTAGGGGAAAAACTCGCATAGCGAATTTTTTTTTGTTATGTGAGTTTTCCCCATAGAAACGTTCGTTATGCAAGTTTTCTATAGGGAAAATCTGACTCGCATAGCGAAATTTTTTTTGTTATGCGAGTTTCCCCCCATAGAAACGTTCGCTATGCGAGCATTTCCATAGGGGAAGTCTGACTTGCATAGCGAAAATTTTCATTATGCAAGTCGGATTGCTTTTTGAAAAACCCGCTCATTATGTGAGTTTTTTGCAAAGTGAAATGCTCGTTAAGTGAGGTTCGACTGTACTGTTGACTTGAATCAAGAGCTGCTTTGAGTTTTTTGAAGTCAATTTAATGTCACATGGTCTTTATGTTGGTATAACAAAATTGATTCCTGTGCATTGTATTGGTCCAGAAGACACCAAAGGATTTCAAATTGCTGCATTTATAAGCAAACTGGCAGTCCAAGGCTCTGATTTTTCCTTCCTCGGCATGTCAAAAAACAATTGTTTTTATTCTATATGACCATTGTGTTGTGTCGTGTCGTGTTGTGTCGTGTCGTGCTGTGTTGTGTTGTGTTGTGCTGTGTTGTGCTGTGCTGTGTTGTGTTGTTCTTTGACCTTGTGTGGAGAAATTGTTAACTGCCTTTTTAATACAGTAGAACCCCGTATAATTAAAATAATTCATTCTACGAGGCTCTTTGTTATACGATTTTTTTCGTTATACGATGCATGCATCGTACAACAAAAATCCCTATGGGAAAAATCATACAACAAAAATCCCTATGGGAAAAATCATACAACAAAAATCTCTATGGGAAAAATCATACAATGAAAAAATTTTCATTGTATGATTTTTCCAATATAGATTTTTGTTGTATGATTTTTCCCATAGAGATGCATTGCATCATATAATGAAATTTTTTGTTATATGGTGCACAATGTTTTTTTTTTCAAATGTTCTTCATTGTATAATTTTTTCATTGTATGATGCATTTGTTATATGGGGTTCCACTTTATGTATACTTTAATATATTTTTAAATTGATTTCAAGAGTGACAAACCTGACACAAAAACAGGAGTAATAAAACATGTAATCAAATCCTCATGGAGTAAATCTGTTCACCATTAATTTAGGGAAGACTCAGCATGCAGAGGAAGAAATGATGGGACAAGAACCTCCAACTTCATCTAACCAGGACTTTTGGGTTGGAGGGAGATGTATTTATAGAGTTGTTGCCTAGCATTAGTCCTCTACCCCAGACTCCACTGGTCAGGCAGTGAAATGATTTTTAGAACCATAAAATTACAGAATTAAATTGCAAAATGCCATTCTAATCTTAGAGTCAAAACTTTGATGTTCACAGATTATGTCAGGGGTGCCCAAACTATGGCCCGCAGGCCAGATCTGGCCTATGCTGGCTAATAATCCAGCACATGCCATCTGCACTGCTCCCTGAAGTGGAAGATAAACGTAGCGGCTCATGAGCAAAACACTGGCATAAAGCACCTTCCGCTGTTTATGACAGCTGTGGGTGCATTTACGGCAGTGTTTTGCACATGTGCGGGCACATTTTATTTCTTCTTCCAGTGGGAGGAACCACGTGACCAGCCTGCTCAACCACGTGACCGACCCACAGCCTGAAAAGTTTGGGCACTCCAGTTTATATGATCCAATCAGCTTTTCTTTTGTAAACAAAACCCCATCCCACATTCAGCTGTTAAGAAAGTCTAAATGATAATTCTGTATATTTCTAAATTGTAAACTCCTGAGTACAGGAAAGGGCAGGGGGTAGGGCAAGGACTTGGATTGATTCTCAATGGCAGAAGATGGAGTACCAATGTTACATGTGCATTCACAACTACCATAGCTATATCTAACTTTCTCACTTGCTTTAAAGGTGAACAAAATAGTGCAATGAAGACATCATAATCTGCACACAGTGAAGGACTTAATAGGAAAGTGTGCATACATATATGTATGCATGTCCAACAATCATCCAGATGTTTAGTGCATGCCCAGGAATGCAACCTGCACCTTATTAGTTGATCTTATTAGAATCAGCCTAAGGATTTCACATGGCACACTGGTTAAGACAATGTTCTGCTCACAATCTGAGTTTGATCCTAAGTGGTTCAACGTCGACTCAACCTCCCATCTTTTTGAGATCAATAAAATGAATAGCCAGCTTGCTGGGGGCAAAATGGTAATTACCTTGTAAACCACCCAGAGAGTGCTGTGTAATGGGCCATTATATAAGTGTAATGTGTAATACTATTAATGTGTAGCAAATCACCAGGAAATTTACGCAATATCCTTTATGAAGTGCCAACTGAAAATGGAATTCTGGCAATATATGAGCTAAATCACTGCAAACTGAATACAGATAATTTCTCACTTATTGTAGCTGAAAACTTGCAGAAGAGCATCTCCAGTTATAAATTTCAAAGTCCCCTTCTTTGAAAATATATCACCATTTACTAGCCAGATGGTGACAGAGATGCTACCTTAGCCCATTGCTGCTTTACCTGCTAACAAGTAAGGGATTTTATTGTGGTACCAGTTAATTCTATGTCTCTTGGGAAGGCCTTTCTTCTGTCCTGTGTGCGATAAGAGCTGTAAAATTCATATGGCGACTAAAGAAGTCTAATTACAGCAATTAGCATTACTAATTTTATTTCAACTATAACCCTAAATCAGAGCGCAAATAGAATTTTTGTCGTGCAAACATCAAGATCCTGAATGAAACAGGAGAAAGAAGTGAAATTGGGAATTCACTGTGAGCCATTTAAATCAGACTCTTATACATAGAATAAGACAAATTTAATTATATAAGTATTACATTTTTCTTTCCTTCCTTCACTAAGACAAACCCTCCAATGTCTGCAATGAGAATAAGCATCACTTATTTCACATTACCTTGCCCTGACATAATACATTTAGGAATTATCAATATCTTCCTTTTAAAATGCAGTTTAATGCTTTAATTATACAAACACATATACACACTAGCAATTTCCCCATCCTGAAAGACTGCCATCTAGAGGATGGAGCTGACTGGTCCTTGTTCAGAGAGCAAGATTAGAACCAAGAGGTGGAAATTGCAGGGAAGCAGATTTTCAGTGTAGTACAGTACAGTATTTGGAAACACTTCCAAATGGTATATGTTGTGTGAGATAGACTGTTTCAGGAAGTGAAGGGTTCTTTTCTGTGGCAAATATCCAAACTGAAGCTGGATGGCCATTGTATTGCCCAGTGGGGAAGATGAGCTTTGCAGAAGATAATTGTGATTGCGAAGAGTTAGCGACATTCCCACTTTTCTCCTCCAAGCTCTGAAATGGTTAAAACCATATGAACATTTATTAAAGAAGTGGAATTTGCTTGTTGAGCAATGAATGCATCTAAGAAGGCTTGTTGACCAGGAAAGGAACATTTCCCAATTTAGCTTATCAATTAGTAAGATTTAGGTGAGCCATAAAAATAGATGGGGAGTTTTTGGAAGGAGAAGGCAGAGAAGGTAGGAGAGCATTTGTGACCTTAGCTGATAAAGTGGACACACACCTGGGAAGCGTAATGAGCAGGAAGTCCCTGACTAAATAAAGAAGGAATGAGACAGATCACAGTGGCCCCTTCCTGTGATAGCAACTGGTAACAAGTCCCTCCTACAAAGATGAAGCACCAATTAACCCAGGCCAGATGGCCATTGTTAGGTTTGCATATCCTCCGAGTCAGAGAATTAGCACCCAATACATCAGAAAAGCCACCTAACTGGGCAGCTGGAGAAAGGACAGAGGAAATCCATGCTAGGTAAATATAGACTCTTTGTGTTCTTGCTGTCTTGTTCTTGCTCTGTCTCTGTTATGTTTTGCTTAGAGAACTGTCTATTAAAGCTTTGTTTCTTTGCCCACAGAGTGCTTATTGTCTCTGAGATCCTAAAACAGTGGTGGCAAATGTTTTAGAGACTAAGTGCCCAAACTCAACAGGCTGCCATCCATGCTGCAGAGGGGCAGGGTGGACTCTGTGCTTGGGGGAGGGAGGAAGTGCTCCGATTGGGCTGATGGGCAGAGGGGCGGGGTGAATTTTATGCTGGGGCAGTGGTGTGCATGCCCACAGAGAAGGTTCTGAGAGCCCCCTCTGGCACTCATGCCATAGGTCAGTGTTTCCCAAATGCTGGTTTTTGGACTTCAATTCCCAGAAGCCTAAGTCATTTCCCCAAAGCACTGATCAGCCAATGTACTGACTGAGGCTTCTGGGAATTGAAGTCCACTAGTGGGCTGTGTACCCCTTGTTGGGAACCACTGCTTTCACCACCATTGTACTAAAAGAACCTGAGCCTATCAGGCCTGACCAGCCTGTTGGAAAGACAGCTGTGGACCTGGATGCTACAGTGGCACCCTGCATTTTAAAGACTACAAATCCAAAGTCTTCCATCTCTTTATTTTGATGATTCTTTTTTCCATGCCCTTTATAAAATGCTTTATATCTGTATATATTTGTTTCCACTGTGTCATATATAGAAAGTGCCAAGTTATAATCACTAAGACAGTTCAAGTGATTGGGTTTTTTTTGTTTTGTTTTTTTGGATTTCAATTCCCAGAAGCCTACATCAAATCCTCAAAGAACTGATCAGCCAATGTATCGACTTAGGCTTCTGGGAATTGAGGTTCCCCTGTGAGGTGTTGGCCCCACATTGAGAACCACTTGTCTAGAATTAGAGTGGTCTGTGTGTGCCCAATGGCCTAATAGTGACCTGCACAATGTTTCTGCAACCCCAAAGACCCTCCATGAATAGTTTTTTTAAAAATCAACCCCTCCGCACAATGCGCTTTGCTTCTGAAAATCAGTGGCATTAGCTTCTTTCCAAACTTTACATCAACTTTGTTCAGTTTATCTTGTCCATTTTAGTTTAGATAAGTATTTATCACTTTTCTTAGTGTTTAAAATGGCAGTTCTGCACTTTAATTGTCTTAACTGTATAAGAAATTCTTCAATCAGTAAATTTGCTTCCTGCAATATGACTTCCTGCCGTTTTCACTGGAGACAATTATTTCCTTTACCATGTCTTGATGGTTAGGCACTGCTTAGGCATCAGAAAACCACAGGGCTGTGATTCTATGAAATTCCTCTGAAATTGCTTTCCTCTGTCTTGAATATACTTATCTCACTCCAGACTTGTCTTGTTCTTGTTTTGTTTTTCTAGGAATTGAGGCAATTTGGGTCAAAGCTTGATTTTCAAATAGGTTAGCAAAACCTACTGAGAGCCTGAGACTTTCATAGTACACTACTGATGCATTTTAGTAATGCTCCCCTAAAAATTAAGAGTTAAAACATATGCAATCTAGGGCTTATCTAGGTACAGGTAAAGGTCACCTTTGCTCGAATGCCAGTTGTATCTGACTCTAGGGTTCAGTAGTCATCTCTGTTTATAGCCAATGACCCACCGTTGTCTGCATCTGCAGACGTTTCTGTGGACATGTGGCAGGCATCCCTAGAAACTGGAGTGCATGGAATGCTGTTTACCTTCCCACCAAAGTGGTACCTATTTATCTACTTGCAATTTATTGTTTTCAAACTGCTTGGTTGGCAGGAGCTGGGACTCCGTCATGCAATACTCGGGAACTGAACTCCGACCTCTTGAGCCAACACAGTCATTTGCCCTAACACTTGAAGTTGAGGTGAAGAAGAAAAATCAGTTTGACATGAACCACCCCACATCCCAATACTTTCTGGTATCCCACAGCAGCTGACAGTTGGTGCAGAAAATCAGAAATTGATAATTTTCTCTGATCAATTTTGGATGGCAAGGGGAAACATAATAGAATTTTTTTATGCAATTCTCATTTCAATTTCTTCAATTTGGTGAAAGGATAAAAATCCTAATTTCTTTGTATTGCTGATCAAACTTGGGAATTACCACAAATGATCAGTGAAAAGTATCATGCATGCACGAGCTATCAGCCAGATGTTTACACCAGAAGTAACAGAAAGGCTGCTTAAAGTGTGGAACTGTCTACATTAACCAACCCCAAGTGAACACATTCATGTGGGATCAGATTACAGTAGAGTGCTACACAATAGTAGAGCTCCCTACACAGGGGTTCAAAAAAGTACAGGTTGAATAAGCCAGATCAGCCCAATAACTCTCATGTAGGGATGCCAAAATTTGAGTCATACCAAAAAAAAAAACACCCAAAGTAGCTAAACACATGAGATATTGGTAGCTAAACACATGGGATCTGAGTGGTGGTCAATGCCTCACTGAGGGAGGAGGTGTTCCCCCTGCAACTCAAACATGCACTAGTGTGCCCCCTCCTAAAAAAACCATCGCTCAATGCAAATATACCTTCCAATTTCTGCCCGGTCTCAAACCTTCCCTTTTTGGGGAAGGTTGTCGAGAAAGCAATGGCGCAGTAGCTCCAGGGGGTCCTGGAGGAAGCGAATTATCTGGACCCTTTCCAGTCAGGCTTTAGGCTAGGTTATGGTATGGAGACTGCATTGGTTGCACTGTTTGATGATCTTTGGTGAGAGCAAGATGTAGGGTACCTCTCCATTCTCGCTCTTTTTGACCTCCTGAGTAGCCAAACCCTAGATAGATAGGTAAGGTATTTAATAGACTGTGTACACTGCCCAGAGTCTATTGATTGGGACGTTATAAATAGATAGATAGGTAGGTAGGTAGGTAGGTAGGTAGGTAGGTAGGTAGGTAATTTAGACTGCCTCTATTGTCTCTTGCCATGAAATTTGTGGCTTGGTTGCTGCTGCTTGGTCCATGAACTACACTGACTAAAGGAGTCTTTCTCTGTTTTCTTCTAGTGGACATTCCAATCAAACATATCTTTGCATGGAAAATGAATTAGCCACGTTAGGAGACCAATATGACAGCTTGATTAAACAAAGACTTCAAAGTTAGTGCAATTTGAAGACTGAACCTCCTAGTTTAGGTTCACAGAAAATTGGGGGGGGGGGGCAAATTGGGCCTCACAGCCAACTCTTGTGTTCCCTGGCTACTATTTCACCCCTTTGGTGTTAAACTGAAAGAGCTGAGAAAATAACATTAAGAAGAAAAGCCAGATACTGCTGGTTGCAATAGTTTTTGGCATGGAGTTGACGACCTGCTTGCAGTGCAGTGCCTGCAGAGAACTTGCATATCTTATGGATCTGAGGCCCATATGTGCATCACTCTGCTTTTTACTATGGTAACCATTTGGAACATGCCGCAAAAACAAAGGACAAAGAGATGGTTTCACATTTGTCTACTCTAGAAATCTCCATTTCAATGCTTAATGTATCTTCTAAGATGGCAGCCACCCTAATCACCAAAGGAATACAGGAGAGCTTCTTCTCCTTCAGGTGCCGTATACATTCTGAATATTGGTTATCATCATTGTGATATTTTTTGGAATAGTAGCCATGTTAGTCTGTGGTTCAGGCATATCAGAAAACAAAATAAAATAAACAAAATAAATAAAAAATAAAAAACACTGTAGCACTTTAAAGTTCATTGTGATAGTCTTCCTGTTCTTAACTCCTTGGAACAGTTCTTCACACCAATTTCACACCAATTTCTAAGGTCCTTCAGCCATGAAGTTCATTTACATCCAGGTCTTCCCAGGGATCTCTCCTTGCAAAGTGAGATGGAGTTTTCTATACTTTATGTTGTTCCTCATAACATGGCCAAGGTGTTGGAGCTTTCTTTGCTTAATCGTCTTAAAGAGTTCTTTTTCTTTTTCCTTCCAGCACAATACTTCTATAATAGTGTTACAGGAGAGGTATAGAAACAAATTGGAGATAAATGTTGCTGCCTGCATTACTCTGGCCCTATTCGGTTCTGGGCTTGTTGGTTGGTTTGGTTTCTCCTGTAGCAGTTTGCTAACACTCAGGGAGCTCTTGGGAGAGACTTTTCAATGTGAAAGATGTTTCCCAGCTACCAGAATTGGATGGGCTTTCCATGCTTCTTTGCAATCCTTGTGTTATAACATGAATTAATAGTTTCCTATGTTTCACCAAAAGAAGGAAATAATGCCAGATTTAATAAGGAAGCCAGCCACTCAGTTAACAGCAGGTAGGGAGGTGATTGGAGCTATCCCTAGCAATTGCCGCATGGTTTTGCTGGCTGCTGCAGCCCTGTAAAATGAGAAATGTACATGGCACACCTTTGTGCTCTGAACTGTGAAGGCTCCTATTTCCAGAGCCTGCAATATGGTCCTAGGAGGGTGCTCCAGTTTATGAAAATAGTCACCTGCTGTGCCCTAGATTACTAAATCTAATGCTGAGTGCTGGAATCTATATTTCACTTAGCATTCCCACTCATCTGGGCTAAGCAGCCAAGCTTTCCCTATTTCCCACTTGGCATCTCAGATGCTGGTAAGAGTAGAGAGCTGAATTCATCAAAGGGAAGGCAGCTTTCCCTCCTGAATGTCAATGACAATGGGATGATCCCATTTCTTCTCCATTTTGAAATAACCACAAATCATTCTAGTAGCAAATGTATTTAAATGTACAAGAGAGTAGGAACTGAGCAGAAGCATCCAATCACCAAGAGAAATAAAGGCTCTGGTGTCAGAATCTTTACTTTGGAATCAATGCATTCTAAAAAGGTACACTGGTGTATGGGTTGTTCCAACAAAGATTTGCATGGTAGCTACTTCTTGCTTTTGTTGGTGGAAACAACTATAGATGCTCATATCCTAGTGAATTATTGTCAGTGTTGTGTCACTGGGTGCAGCATACCCTCTCACTAAAAGAATTGCAGTTGCTTGCTGAATTCGTCAAGTAGTCTTTGGAACCTCCATGGATTTATGGCTGAAATATTTAAAAACCTTATTTATAGTATCATGATACATATGACACTCCTTTTTTTTCCTTTAATGATGGTGGAATATTGAATACATAGATCTTGATGGAGGGCAGAAGCTTCATCAATACTGGTCTGGGGCCGATGAGGACTTTGCATGCCAAAACGTTTCAGAACCAAAAAGTGACTTGTGAAACTGGATCAGCAGTACAGGTGTCACACTGTGATACAGGAGGCAGATGAAAGGCTACTGCATTATATTCTGTGGACAGTCTTCATGGGTGGTTGCCATGATGATTGCCAATATTAGGATTTGGATATGGCAGAAGAAGAAGATCTTATAATTATCCAGGTGGATGATTGTAGTCATCCAAATGTTGCAGAACTGCATATCCCACCATCCCCAGCTAGCACAGTCAACAAAATAGAGTGTGATTTTTTTTTATCATGTAAGAAGCATACAAAGGTTGAAAGGATTTATGCTGGAGGAACTCCACTGAGGGGACGCTCGAATGAGGCTCCTTTCGTGTCCCCAAGATCTTTTCCCACTGAAGTGGTCCCTGTTTATCTACTTGCAATTTCTTGCTTTCAAACTGTTAGGTTGGCAGAAGCTGGGACAGAGATGTGCACTCATTCTGTCATGCAGTTCTCGGGTCTTGAACTGCCGACTTGCTGACCTTTCAGCTAACAAGGCAAGCTTCTTAACCACTGAGCCACCACAGCCCCATAGAGTGTAATGATTGCAGACCAACAATTTCTGGAGCACCATAGCTAGCTGGCCATCTTTGATCTACAACATGAACCATACACATTCACCAACATGTAGCTGCTACATGCTTTTGACTGCTTTGTGCTTCCCTTCTGTGGCTGGGAGACCAGATGCAAGAGAGGATGGGTTTGTTGTACTTTTAATAGAGGGCAAAGTCATTTTGGCACTGAGGCCGTTTTGCTGCACAATGATCTGTTAGGGGAGTCTGACTGGGACTGAAAGCTATGACCATTCTAATACTCCTGAATTGCTCAGCAGCTTTTGATACCATAAACCATGGTATTCTTCTAGATAAACTGTTGGTGTTGGGGATCAGAGATCATACATTTTTCTGGTTCTGGTATTTCCTTGATGGTTGTTCCTAGATGGTCCAATGTGGAAATGCTATTTTGGCTGCTTGAGTACTAAGTTTTGGGATCCCGTGGGGTTGATCATTTCTTCAATTCTGTTTACCATCTATGTAAGGCCATTGGGAAAGGTCAGCCAGAGAACTGGAGTTTGTTGTTATCAGTACACTGATGACTTGCAGCTCTATCTCTCCTTTACATCATCTGCAAGTGGATGAAGTCCAGGGCCATGAATGCTGCCTAGCTTTGATAACAGTCTGGACAAAGGCTAATAAGTTAAAAATGAATCCTGACAAGATGGAGATCCAGAATACAGTGGCAAGATTGATCTCTGCAGCAAATAAATTTGATTGCATCTCTTTAATCTTGGTCCATTTACACTGGCTTCTTGTTATTTTTCATGGCAGGTTCAAGGTACTGGTTTTAATATGTAAAGTCTTTAATAATTTAGGTCCTCTATTTGTCAAATAATCTCTCTCAAAGATCTACTACCTGTTTCACCTGGTCATTGCAGCTACAAGTGCCTAGACTGAAAGAGGAGGGAAATATTATTACTAGGAACTGGGCTTTCTATGTGATAACCCCATTCTTTGGAATGACCTCTCACTGGAAATTCAGCAAGCCTCCTCCCTCCAGATCTTTAAGAAACTTGAAAAAAAGGGCTGTATAAAAATGCTTTTAAAAACTATCTCCCCTCCATTAACTTAGCTATTTCATGACTAGTCATCACCATTTATGTATTATTTTGTCAATGTTGACATAATTATGATTTATTTGTATTTTATTGGGGGGGGGGGGGTTGTCAATCTAGATGTTATTCTCAGTATGTAAACTCCCCAGAGTAATGGACTTTCACTAAATGGGCAGTATAAAAATGAAATGAAACAAAATGAATGCGCAAATGAATTCATGCATTTTTGCACATTTGAAGCCATGTGTGCTGCAAACCTACAGAAATTGGGAAAATATACCTTCTTATTGGTATCACTCCACCAAGATCAGGAGAGAAGTAGCAGTGGATGCTGAGAGAACGAAACAAGAGAATGACCCTTAATACCCTCTGAATGGATATGAACCTCAGGTCTGCCAGCTCAGATCCAGGAAGAGCTTTATGGCAAGAACAAACATTCTTGAGAGGACACAAGTGCAAAACAAAATTAGAAAATGGAAGAAGTAGCTCACTGGACAAGGAACAGCATTAAAGGATATAGCTGAGAATCTGAACTTCCCCTATGTCACCTGGAGGACCCTGAATAGGGTGTGGGCGGGAGTCCCAAAATGCAAGACCAACATGCTCAAGTGGGGGCTGATGGCGGACAACAAAATGTGGTATGAATGTGGAGAGATATAGAATCCAGCTAATTTACTGGTCTGCCAATTACTGCCAGAAACATACACCAATGAGGACTTAAGTTTGGGCAACAACAAAGCAAAGAAAGTGGCTTCATTTTGGCTGTCTAGGGTTTGATCGGGACATGAGAGAAAAAGCACATTTTCAATGACTAGAGCATGTTTGTGTGACAGTTTTTCAAATGTGCACACTTGCTGTTGTATCCCCAATTCTGTATACATTTCTCTTTATAGCAAGCCATAAATGTTTAGCTTTATGAGGCAAGACACACTTTGTCTCACGCCCAGTCTTAAAATATGGGAAGTAAATATTTCCATAGAGAAATACAAATCCAGCAAATTTCTTCTCCATCCCCACTTTTGTCTCATTTCTTTTATGATCTAGTAATCATATAAAAGTGGCAAGATACATTTCCACACACACCCTGACAGTCTCATAACTCAACATAAAAATTCAGGATACATTCAAAAAATAAGAGGTGTCCCACCTAACAAACATTAAATAGAAATATGGTTTTTGGTGGCATTCTGTTCACTCCCATCCCACCCAGAAATGTGCTTCCTCAGGAAGCCAATGAGACCCAATATGGCCCAGTAGAGTTTTAAAGGCTTGGATAAATTTTATGAGCATTAATAACATTTGCAGCTATGCAGACTTATAAAATGTTACAGGGCTAATCAAGTGTCATGTTTCAGCATGTAAGCTGATCATCTGGGGAGGAATTTATTCTTTGCGCACCTGGCCAGAAACACCACTGGGGCTTTATTGTTTTAATTGTTCCCACAAATTCATTTCTTTTCCTTCCTCTGAACTGCTGGCAGCCATGACTGGACACTTTCGGTGTCAAAGATGTTCTGGCCATTTCCTGCACTGAGAGAAAGAGTCAAATTTAAAGGCAGGATGCAGGACTAGGTGGAGAACAGCTTGAATGAGTTCATTTCAAATGGCACGAAGAGTTCCATCTTCAAACTTCCTGTCTAAGTCATGACAGGGCTTTTTCCTTCTGTGCCTGTCCTGTATGGAACAAAAACCAGACTAAGGATGTGATTGCATTTGGATCCAGGTGAGATGGTCAGTTAGGTTTTCTGCTGTCCATCAAAAAAAAACTGAACACCAATAAACAGCTTAACAAGTATATCGGCAGATAATATTCTTATGGATAATAAAAGGCAATGGTTTTGATTATTTACAACAGAATAATATTGGCACAGAATGAGGAGAGAACCTTGCATCTGTTGACACACTTGTTATCCAATGTCCACCTTCCTAGACAGTAGCTGCTTAGCCAAGGACTAGGAGCCAAAGTTGACCATGCTCCTTTCAGGCACAAGACCACTTGAGAAGATGCTACTGGCCCCTGTTATACGGGACTGTGATGGTCCTCCTGAGTAGGGCACATTTTGTCAGTCCCCTATTCCTTGATCCCACAATGGAGGGTGATCTACTGCTTGAGATAGGGCTGCATGCCAATCATTCTCACAATAATCTGTCCCTATATTCAAAACCACCTTCCACTGCAACCAAGGAAACAATGACAGAGAACAAATTAGGTCTAAATTATGCAATAATAGCACAAAACAGCTCAAGCCCCTTCCAAAATAAGCCTCTGATAAGAAAAATAAGAAACAGGGAGAAAGAAGGTGGTTAAATGAAATCTCAGCAAAAACTGCTAGAGAGAAGCCAGGTAACTACTTATATACTGTACTTGCCTGAAGGCCATAGTGAGGACTGTTCCACTCTGATTTGCCAGGGAAGGCCACTCCCCCAATCCAGCAGGCTATCCTTCTATTGGCCAAATGTCCATGTGTGGCCATCTCCTGGGAAACCACACTGAGAAGAAAATAATTAAAATGATGTCTCATCTCCAGTGTGCTCCAGGACTTGCCAAACCACAAGTAGAGCCCCAGATAAGGCTTGACAAGGGGACCCTGGAGCCTCTTAGTTTCTCACTCTTAGACAGATATCAAGGGCAGTCTTTAATTCTTGTAGTGTAATTTGTCTCCATGAGATCCCTAGCCCCCCAAAAAATTCACATGGGAAATCTTGTGGAATATTTTGGATTTTTTGTGGTCATTTTTCTGTAAGAAATTCTAACTGGCACAAGATTGCTGGCATAAAATGATTTTTTTCCTCTGTAAGATTAAGCAGAAATGACACTTAGATGCACAAACATTTGGTATTTTCTGTTTCAAAAAATGGCCAAGGGGAAAAGATGAGGAAATGAACCAGGTTATGAGGAAATGGCCAGGTCATCCTGCTATGGAAATAGAGTAGATCATACAGTGGTGGGCTAAAAAAAATTGCTACCACACTGTGGGCATGGTATGGTGGGCATGGCCAGGGGGAAAGCCCTGAGTTGCACCCAAATTAGGACTACTGTACTTTATTTCAAAACTTGGATGGTTGGGGCCAGCCAGAATTTCTGCTACCTGTTCTGGAGAACTGGTGCAACCCTGCTGATGCCCGCCACTGAGACCATAGTGGCAGCAACTCAATGCTGAGTGTCAGGCGGTGGTTAACTAACCTGACAACCCTGAGGACTAGCAGTCTTGGTGATGTCCTCAAGGAAGGATGATGGTCCCCAAGTGGATTAAATCCCATTTGATTCCCTCTTGATGGAAGGCAGCAGCTCCATACTACAGTAAAGTGAGGAAGACCTAAAGAAGATCCTGCTTAGGTTGAAAGAAAAGAGTGCAAAAGCTGGCTTGAGACTCAATATCAAGAAAACCAAGATAATGGCAACAGGCCCCATCTGTCCCTGGAAAATAGATGGGGAAGAAGTAGAAGCAGTGACAGATTTTATTTTCTTAGGATCCAAGATCACTGCAGGTGGAGATTGCAGCCATGAAATAAAAAGGTGACTGATTCTTGGGAGACAAGCTATGAGAAACCTGGGGAACATAGTTAAAAGTAGAGACATCACATTGCAAACAAAAATTCGTCTAGTCAAAGCAATGGTATTTTGGGTGGTAATGTATGGTTGTGAGAGCTGGACCATTAGGAAAGCAGAGTGCAGAAGAATAAACATCTTTGAAATATACTGTTGGAGGAGAGTTTTGAGAATATCCTGGATAGTGAGGAGAACAGATAGGTCAATCTTAGGAGAAATTAACCCTGACTGCTCCTTAAAAGGTCAAATAGTAAAGATGAAGCTAAAGTACATTCAACATCAAATGAGAAGATTCACTCAAGAAAGCCTTGATGCTGGGAAAGGTGGAGGGCAAGAGAAGAAGGGGGTGGCAAAAAAATGAAATGGCTAGATGATACTATAAATGCAATGGGCACAGAGCTGGGCGTCTGGTGGAAGACAGCGGTGTCTGGATGGCAATGGTCAATGGGGTCGCAAAAGGTCAGAATTGACTGTGTGACTGAACAACAAAAAATACTGTCCTCTAAGTTGTTTACTGCTATGATTTCATTGTGCTCCAACTGAGGTTCCTAATTTGCACTATTGTATTATAAACATAACTTTTGCAAACCTTCCAGATAATTGAAAATAAAATGGATGAGCACAGGATTACCAGGTTGTGTGCTGAGGTCTGTATAGTGAATACATAATCTCTGTGAAGGGATTGCCAGGTCTTCTTTGATTTACTGCAGCCAGCCTATTATAAATGGATGCTATTAAGTAACTCATAATGAATAAATTCACCAGTAATTTTGACTATTGGATGTAGCTATTGGTTGTCTTTTGAATTCTCTAGGGGTTGCACAAAGGCAGGGCAAGAAAGAAATCAGAAATGTTTCAGAATCCACATCTTGTTTTTCAAAACTGGAATTTTTTAAAAAATTTAAACATTGCAGTGAGGTTTGGAAAAGATTAGTATTTTCTTCCTAGAGACTTCCTGGAGCAGCAATACTTTCTTTTCTTTGTGGGTGTTGGTATTGAGGAAGACAATTCTTGTTTGGTGGGAGAGAAACTGATAGGACCACAGGCCACAATTCGTCCACTTTCCTGTAACAGGTAATTCAAAAGAGCAAAATATGCAAGGAGTACTATGTAGTCTGAACATGTAATATACACACTTTTCAAATATATTTCAAACATGAAATGAATGACCCTAGCCACACAAGTAATACTAAAAGGTGCCTCTCTGTGAACACATGTATGTAACAGTAAAACCTCAAATAACGTTAAAACCTGGTTCCACAAGTCTTGGTGTTATCCGATTTTTAGTGTTATCTGATGCATGTTAAAATCCTATGGGATCCATAGAGATACATTGTAACCACACAGGCTTTAGCAGTTGTTATCCGATGCATCCCATAGGATCTTAATGTTATCCGATGTAATTCTTCCCCCCAGATTGCTTAATGTTATGCGATTTTAGTGTTATTCGATACTAATATTATCTGAGGTATTACTGTATTTGTTTTGGATTTTTCTCCACCCATGTTTTTACAACAGATTTGTGTGGTAGGTTTGTGACTCATCTCTGAACATCAAGGACTCTTCTGAGAGCAGAGCCTAGTCCGGGAACAATCTCAAGCATAGTGTAGCCTTGCAGTAAAGATTACCAACAACTGTCTCTGCCCAATGTTTCTAAACTATGCCCAAGATACATTCTTACTAACTTCTGTAGGAAGCAAAAAGTCTTCTTCTTAGGGGTTCAGAAAATCAAAGGAATGTGGTAAACAAAATAAGCTATAGAAGACAAAACAGCCAACAGAAATTTGGAAGAAAAGAAATGGAATGACAGAGCAAGGAGGGATATCCATGGATGTGTCTGGTTTTTCTCCAAAAGGATTCTATTACTTTAAAAAAAATGGAATATTCCTTCTTTGAAAATAGTCAATAAATATGCAGCACAAAAATAATTTGGTTATGGTGAATTAGTACAAATGTTTACAACAAAATGGCAGTGCTAAACATTATGGGCAATAATACGCTAATTACTACAGAAGTAAAAGATGTTTCAGCAATATCAAAAATCGCCAACTCTGCACTTTTGACTAAAGCTCAATATTTTCAACAGCATCTGGAAGGCAAACAAAGTTGGCAGCCAAGAGAATGACCCAGACGGCATCCTGGCAAAGCAACCTGATGCCTTGCAAATAAAAAGAATGCTGAATGAACATGTAATATACCAGCAGCTTCCTACATCTGTCTACAGTTTGAAGTGTCACAGAAAACAATGCAGAATTGTATTACTCTGACACTTTTTCAGTAACTGTTTGTGGAGTAGTCAGGGATAGCTGATTATGAGGTCACCTTCTCCACCCCATCAAAATAACACAAGCAACATTACATATTGTAGAAACGCCGCCGCCGCGCTAGACGCCGCCGCCGCCGCTGCACCCTCCCGGCCCCCGTCACCGGCCGGGAGGAAGATAAAAGGGGCCTCCCTCGGCCAGGGGAGGCCTGAAGAAACGCCGCCGCCGCCGCCGCGCTAGACGCTGCTGCCGCCGCTGCACCCTCCCGGCCCCCGTCACCGGCCGGGAGGAAGATAAAAGGGGCCTCCCTCGGCCAGGGGAGGCCCGAAGAAATGCCACCACCGCCACCGCCACCGCCACCGCCGCCGCGCTAGACACCGCCACCGCCGCTGCACCCTCCCGGCCCCCGTCACCGACCGGGAGGAAGATAAAAGGGGCCTCCCTCGGCCAGGGGAGGCCTGAAGAAATACCGCCGCCGCCGCCACCACCACCGCGCTAGACACCGCCGCCGCCGCTGCACCCTCCCGGCCCTCGTCACCAGCCGGGAGGAAGATAAAAGGGGCCTCCCTCGGCCAGGGGAGGCCCGAAGAAACACCGCCGCCGCGCTAGATGCTGCCGCCGCCGCTGCACCCTCCCGGCCCCCGTCACCGGCCGAGAGGAAGATAAAAGGGGCCTCCCTCGGCCACCCGGCCTCGGAGAGAACTTGGGGGTCTTGGGCGGCTATGGAGGACTCAATGGGGGGGGTTGGTGGTATATTGTTTTTGTTTGTATGGATGCCGCCTAGAGTCAGGTTCGCCTGAGCGAGGCGGGGTATAAATTTGAAGAATAAATAAATAAATAAATAAATTGTGAAGTGGCTGACAAATCATTTTGTGAAATGGGGGAAATTAAACACTTTCCCTGCTTGGGCACAGAGCAAAGTATGGCTGGTTTGTGATATCTTGTGTTTCATGTGATCGCTGGAAATAGCTTGTTCAGCACCAAAATACCTCAGCTGACACTTAACAGGACATTCTCTTTTAAGCAGCACTTCCTGAATACCAAAACTAAAGTTAGTATGAGGAACAACATTATCAGGAAACTCACAAACTATACATAGGGAGCTCAACCATCCATGTTGCACACATCAGCTTTGGCCCTAAGCATTTCTGCAGCAGAATATGCTTCCCCAGTGTGGAGCACATATACACACAAGTTGACATCGCTGTTAATGAATCAATGTGTATAGCTACAGGATGCCTTAAACCTACACCAGTTGAGAAAATATATCCTCTTGTTGGTATTGCTCTACCTAAGATATGGAGAAGTACCACCAGATGCTAAGAGAACTACACAAGGGAATGACCCTTGACATCCTCTGAATTGATACGTGCCTCAGATCCAGGAAGAGTTTCATGGCAAGAACAAAAATCCTTGATGGTATGTAAGAACAAAATCAAATTAGAAGGTGGAGGAAGGAGCTCACTAGACAAGGAATAACATTAAAAGAGGATATGGCTGAGGAACTCAACATCTCTTATGTCACTTGGAGGAACTTGAATTGACTGAGAGTTGGAGTCCCTAAATGTAAGACCAATATGCTCAAGTGGGGGCTACTGGCAGACAACAACATGCTGTGTGGATGTGGAGAGATACAGAATCCAGCTAATTTACTGGTTTGCTGATTACTACCCAAAACATGTACCAATAAAGATTTAAATTTAGCCATCGACAAAGCCAAGAAGGTGGCTTCATTTTTGCAGTTTACAGTTTGAACTGGACAGGAAAGATGAAGAAGAATCTGAGAAGAAAAGTATGAAGGAGATTTTGGAAAGGGAATTGTTGCAGAAGTAGAACAAAGATGTGCTGTGTTAAAAGAGCTTTTTGGTATTTGAAAAGGAACAGCAATGAGAAATATTAGGAAGTAGACAGAGATTGTCATTTGTTGTTTGCCCCTCCATTCTATTTCTGCAATCCTTGCATAACTAAACACACAGATTTTAAAATCCTTTGAAGAAGGGGATAGATGCCAATGAAATTGCTGGAAATCACCCCAAACTGATAGATTGAATTAAAGTAATAACTTGGTTAATGTCCAGGTGTGTGTGTGTGGGGGGGGGCTTCTGAAGAGAGGCTGGGGAAAAGGTCCCTAGCCTCTCTTCAGAATGCCCCCCCCCCTGATCTGGATTACTAAGCCCTTTAGCGATCCAGGTGGAGGTTTCTGAACAGAGGCTGGGAAAATTTTTCCAAGCTTCTTTTCAGAAACACCCCTCCCCCTGGCCTGGATTTCTAAGGGGCTTAGGTATCCATGCCTGGAGACTTTTTAAGTGAGGCTGGGGAAAATGTCCCTAGCCTCTCTTCAGAACGACCCCCTGGATCACTAAGCCCATTCTTTCCCCCAACCCCAGCGCTGATGCCAGCACAGGATCAGCCCTGGAGTTGGGGGAAAGAACTGCCGTGAACACGTATTCTTTCCCCCAACCCCAGCGCCAATGCCAGCATGGGGTCAGCCCTGGGGTTGGGGGAAAGAACTGCCATGCATGTGCATTCTTTCCTCAAACCCCAGCGCCAATGCTAGCAAAGGGCAATCCCATCCTGGGACCGCCAGTTTGCTTGGGGAGGGAATGCATGTTCCCTCCCCAAGCAAACCGGATCACTTTTTTTTACTTTTTACTTTTTTTTTTTACTACTCATATTTGCTATCCCGCCCCAATCAGGAAAACCCGACTCTGGGTAAAAGTAAATATAAATATAGCCTTCCCAAAAAGCAAAATACTGAATCAATAATGAGCTCATTATATGCCATTTTTTATGTGAAGGGAGAATGGATTATTATTGTTGTTTTGTTAAGGACTTCACACAATTTAACCAGGATCCATTCCTTGTTCTGACAGTATGTTTTGCAGAAAAGCTAAAATGGGTGGATTTCTTCCACATGAGTCATGGCACAAAGACATGTCCTACCACCACCACCTCAGTTTTCTTGTACTCTCCTTATTTCTAGCTACTAAAGCTGTCAATGTAGTAGGTACTAAAAGTCAGTTTTTGTATCAGAAAGATAGTATATATTATCAATTGGAAGAATGAGTGGTTGAAAGTGCGTGCTGTTTCAAATCTTTGGATCTTTCAAATTCTTCAGAAAAAGCGTTAGTAAAACTGTGTTTGCTTGACAGTTTCAAAAAAATTAGATAAAAGTTATGGCCCTCCAGGTGTTGTTGGCTATAGTCCCATCAACCCTAGCTAGAATAGTCAACGGTGAACAGTGTTGAGTGCTGTGACCCAACATCTGGTCAGCTATAAAGGGATCTAGATGTATTGTTGAGTAGTTCCAAAGCATCTGCTAAATCCGAAGTATAGCTAGGTTTATATCTTTTTTCTCTTTTGACTTAAATGGAAGTTATTTCAGTGACTGTATATTGAAACAATAATTTCAGAAATACTTGGAACCCCTGCATAGTTTAAAAAACAAGGCAGCTCAACACAGACATGAGCTAGGATTTAGGAACACAAATTCTTATTAAAAAATCTGCAGACAATACCCTGAGGGTAGAAGGGGAAAGTTTGTTGTTTTCCCTCATGTGTTTTGAATGCCTCCAGCATTTGTCATCATAAACATTTCAGATGCTCAGGTTGAGATCCATAAATTAGGCCTCGGGCTTTCTTTACCCTTAGTGCAATTAAAACACTGACATACATAGAGTAAACTGGTAAAGAGCAGCATTTTAATAATGAAACGTCTTAAGCAGTTTCTGCCTGGACACAGGTTTCAAATTCCCTGATCCTCAATGACATCACTTTAACAAAAAAAAAAGCTCACAGCAAACAAATTTACCACCACCCAACAACAACCTCACTCCCCTTGTTATGTAGAACTAAAGATTTCTTTTATGGAGTCAGTGTACCCTTTATGGTGTACAATATTCAGTTAAGCTTAATGAGGAAATCCTAGGAAGTGACTGCAGTTCTGGAATTCAGTTAGGAAGAGTGGCAGATTTGGAGAGGCAGGAGCTGCTTTTCCCAGGGAGGTTAATAAAGCTCTTGCCACCTTTCTATAGGTAACAGAATTTCAATATGCTTGTAAAGGAGGGGCATTGGAAGGGTGAATCCACATAAATTATTTTATGTAATTGTATTATATTTTATTTTAGGGTTTTAGAAACTGTATATGTGGATGTCCTACCTAGTTTGATTTTATCATCATCATCATCATCATCATCATCATCATCATCATCATCATCATCATCATCATCATCTATTTGGACTTGTATGCTGCCCACTCGACAATGCAACTCAGGACGGCTCACAACAATACCACATCTAATACATTATACATATATATACTGTACAATAAAATAAGATACAATTAACATACAATAATAGAAATAAACCACAGTATCAAGAACATCACATAAGTCAAAACATCACAAATCAACTGCCATCATAAAACATTAAAAAAGGCAGTCATCTAAAAGGTTCCACAAGTCAACCACCAAAGAGTCCAAGGCTTAAAAATCCCCAAAGTCCAAGGCCTAAGGCTGGTCAGGGGACAATATCAGACCCCACCCCACCCCAACGGCCAAGTCCATGGTCATGTCCACTACGCCAGCCAGCATAAGGGGCAAGAAACTCCACCACACCAGAATGTGTTCACTGGCCAACAACAGGGAAATAAGCTCGTGGTAAGGAAGATAAGAATCCTGCTGCTGAGAATGAAATTTATCTCTAGGAAGCTACTCTCTCTATTTCCACCAAGCATAAACCCAGTACCCGTAAATCTGTCTTCACCAACCCAGTACATTTCAAATGTTTTGGAATAGAACTCCGTCATCCCCAGGCAAATACCACGTTTGCTAGTACAATAGCAGTGGTAGTCCAACACACCTGAGTGTATGTGCAGTCAGATGTGTCTGATCATGTTACTTCCCATATGCAATCTCTTCACTGGCTTGTTGTTGATTCTAGGATTTAATATAAGCTTCTTTTCTTTCCTTTAAATCCCTGCATAGCCTGTCTCCTCCCAATCTTTTAACCATTTCCCATTATAGGACCAGTTGTTCCCTTTGTTCTCTCACTTCTAAGCTTCTTATTTATCAGAGGTTATCCTGCTGTTTAACATACAGTCACCCTTTCTTCCCCACTGCTCCACACACTTAGAATCATTTTCCTGAATTTGTGCAGCCTGTTCATCACTTTGAGTTTTTATATTTCTTTCAGAATCTTCCTTTCCCCCCCTGAATTATAGAAGCATAGAATTGGTGAGTTGGAAGGGGCCTTTTAGGCCATTGAATCCAAACCCTTGTTTAATGCTGGAATTCAAATCAAAGTACAGTAAAACACTGGATAACACTAAAACTTGGTTCCACAAGTCTTGGTGTTATCCAATTTTTAGTGTTATACGATCCATGTTAAAATCCTATGGGATGGATCGGATAATGTTAAAGCTCCATAGGGATACATTGTAACCGCACAGGCTTTAGCAGTTGTTATCTGATCCATCCGATAGGACCTTAACGTTATTCAATCCAATTCTCCTCCCCAGATTACTTAACGTCATGCGATTTTAGTGCTATCCAATCGTTATCTGGTGTTTTACTGTAGATCTAATAAAAGGTTGTCCAGTTCTCTCTTGAATGCTTCCAGTGTTGGAGCATCCACCACTTCCCAAGGTAGTTTGTCCCATTGTTGTATTACTCTAACCATTAAAAAGTTTTTTCTGATATTCAACCTATTTCTGGCTTCCTTTAGTTTGAGTCTATTATTATGTGTCTTGCGTTCTGGAATGATTGAGAACAGATTTTTCCCTTCCTCTTTATGATTAGCTTTCAGGTATTTGAAGAGTGCTATCATATCCCTTTTCAGTGTCCTTTTCTCAAGGCTTAACATACCCAGTTTCTTCATTCCTTACTCATATGGCTTGGTTTCTAATCCTCTGATCATCCTTGTTGCCCTTCTCTGTACCTGCACTAACTTGTTTGAATCTTTCTTAAAATGCTTTGAGCCTCTCTCTCTCTCTGTGTGTGTAATTATTTTTATTTGAATGTGCAAACCCCATGGACAGGTTGTTTTTATTTTTAAATTATGTTTGAATTTCTGGTAAAAATTTATTTAGTTGCATAGTAGAAATAGAAAGACCCAAAAGGAGAATAGCTACAAGTATCCAAGAGTCCTTCATTTTCTCATTAATTGGCACTCAGTCTCGATAACTTGCTCTGAGACATTTGTATAAGAAAAAATAAAAACCATGTCTTTAATTATAGTTACAAGCAGATGTGCACATGCTGCTTTCTTTACTGCATGCATGCTAGCAACCAACTGAACAGATCAACTGCAACAAATGATCTGACAACATTTGAGAAAGAGAGGGAAAGAATACAGAGCAGAGAGCGTCCAAGGTCTCTTTGAATTCAGAGGTGGGAGGAAATGAGTGGTTAGTGCTGGATAATTAGTCACCCCTTCCCAGGACAATGTCAGCCGCTCCTACTACAGATAGTAAGTGAGGGTGGTTTTTTTAAAAAAACAACAACAACCTAACAATAACTATATAATAGAGGGCTTCAGATAGAGGAAGACTGACTTTACATTTCACACTTAGGAATTTTTATTTTTAACTAAAGTTGGAAGAGATAAAAAGTTAAAAAACATATACACATCTCAAAGTATGAACCATCACTGCGGTTTACTGACAAAAATGTGTGGCAGTTTTTAAAAAGTGCACCTGCCATACTTTGCTTAGTTATGGAATCATATGTTTCCCTGCATGTGAAACAGTTGCTCTGTCATGCAGAAGCAGCATTAAGAACCTGTGTACCTTTGCAGTCTTGTGTACTTGCCCTCACATCAAAACATCCAGGCAGGTATTCTCACATTTCTCTTCTCCTCCAACCTGTTCATTGATGTCATGCAAACACTACATCATCTCAGTCATGCTCATTGCACTGCCTACCACCACATTGACCTTTTCCCTGTCAGGCTCCTATATATACCATATCTGGACACTGCGTTCATCTGAAGCTGCAAGAAGCTGGCCAATAGAAGTCAAGTTATTCAGCTGTTCTCTTTCCTTTCAATCATTTAGTAAAATCATCAAGATCTACAATTTGGAAGACACAGATAAAGATTAATCAGGGATGAGCTGGTTGTCAGATTCAGTCTTGTTAAGATTCTCATTATTCCATCACTTAAGCTCATTCTGGCTCAGGTCCATATTGGAATCTGTGCAATATTAATGGATATATATAAGCCTACATATTTCCCCATGTTTAAAAAAATACATATTTCTGTAAACATTTCTGAAATGTACATAAATTGTTATATTTTTTCACATTGACTAAAGCATGTTTACACATATTTCACAAAATACACATTTTTTTCTGTACATATTTTCAAAAGTATACATTTCTGAGTATAATGCGCTTATATATATGCTGTCAGTCACAAAAACACAGAGTTCTTATCACCAGTTGCAATAAGATCCATGTTTGGTTCTGGAAAGGCAAACCTAACACATTTCACACTCATCTCCAAACATACTATTTATATGTGCATTATGATCGCGCGCTAGCGGCAGCTGCCGCTGGCGCGCGCTTTGCCCTGGCTCCCCGGATGGAGACAGTGTCGGCGGCAAGCTTGAAGGGTGGAGCGGAGCGATGCCCTTATATGGGCATCGCACAAACAAAGCTCGCTGCCTTTTTCAGTCTGGTTTTGGCACGGTTGGCTGGCTTCTCCGAAGCTCCGTCTATTTAGTGGAGCTCCGTTTGTTTGAATCCCTCCTGATCTCTGCCTTTGCTTGCTTCTTCCCTGCGGTCTCTGGTGGGCATTCATTGGTATTTAGCACCTTTTTACGGTCCTTTTTTTTTGGGTCACTTGGAGTGTGACCCCCCTTTTTTTGCGGTTTATTTTACCGTGTTTTGGGCTCATAGGGATCCTGGTTTGATCCTGGGGTTTCCTGATTGGATCACTAGCCTCTGCTGGCCCCTGGATTTTTGCTTTTCCCTGTGGGCTCCTTCTTTAGGTGCTAGTTTGCCTTTTGGTATTGCCCTTATGGCTCCTAAAAAGGCTTCTGCTTCTTGACCTCGTGCCAGTGGTTTGGAGGTTCCTCTGATTAACCCCAGTGGCCTCTTGGAACACGTTGCTGCCCTGGAGAGGGCTGCAGGCCTCGACCTTGTCCTGGCCACGTGCCAGGTGGCCCACTGGGCGGCCTGGGTGGTCTCCGATCCCCAGAATAATGATTGGAGGGAGCTGGTTGCTTCCCTGCAAGATTGCCTGGCTCAGATGGAGGCAAACCAGCCTCCTCCCCTGTCAGAAGCCGAGGCTCAGGGTGCTCCGGATGGGGCGCCGTATCTTAGTATCCTGCCTCCGGCGGAACCCCTGCCAGGTGCTCCGGCCCGCAAAACTGCGCCTGTTCCATTGGCTGTGCCGTCCCTGGCCCCCCGAGGCTGCACCGGTTCCAGTGGATGTGCCCCCTGCCATGCCAGGTGTGGCTATGGATGAGCATGTGGTTCAATCTAGCCCCACACATCTTACACTTCCGTATGTTCCAAATTCTGTACAATGACCCTGGCCGCAGCAGGCCCCCAACCCTGTGCCTCAGCAGTGGGTGGCCACACCTGCCCCGGCCTTTTCAAATTGGACTGCTCCGTACCCGCCTCCGCAATTTTTGCCTTGTGCCCCTGGGGCCGTTACGGCCCCTAGCTGGCTCCCTGGTTCCTGGGGTAACACTGGGTATAATTCGGTGCCTCGCGCTGTGATGCCTTTCGGGGTTCAATCTCTCCCACTAGGGGACCATTTATTGCCTGTGACCTGTGATAAAATTTGGTGCAGGGAGTATGTTACTGTACACATTCTTTTAGGATAGGTGTAGCCTCCACTGCGGCGGCCTTTGGCTACTCAGTGGCCGACATCATGCAGATGGGCCGTTGGGCATCAGCCTGTTTTCATTCTTATGTTTGCCCCTTTCCTGTGTAGCTACCTTGCTGGCCCGCTGTTTCGTTTTGTTTTTCAGGTTTTGCATCTTCCTTCGTCCTTGCTCGCGTTTGGATCGTTGGGCATAGTTACGTCTTTTGGGCCGCCCACCATGCGGCATCATCTCCTTGTGGTCTGCACCTGGGGCTTCATGACTTGGCCTTCATCTCCTGGTGTGGTTTCTGTGGCATGGCATGGCAGAACCATCTTAGGGCGGCCAACCGTCCCGCATTCCACGGGGCAATTCCATTTAGGGAGGGGGTAGTTCGACTTACCCTCCGTTCGGAAATCCTCCCGACCTCTCCCGTTGCGTCACGGACGCACCTGTTTCCCCTCTGCCCTGCAGGCAGTTAAAGGGAAACGGAGCCGAAAAGGCTCCAATGAACCGCGCCTGCACAGAGACCCAATCTGGCGTCAGAAATTTATGCAACAGCATAGACTAGTGGCAAGAGAATAGAATGCAGCCAGATTGGGTCTCTGCGCAGGGCAGAGGGGAAACAGGTGCGTCCGTGACGCAACGGGAGAGGTCGGGAGGATTTTCGAACGGAGGGTAAGTCGAACTACCCCCACCCTAAATGGAATTGCCCCGTAGAACGCGGGACGGTTGGCCGCCCTAAACCATCTGCAGTTTGTATCCGATGCCAGCCGCTGCGTGCCTCCTGATATTCTCATCGTTCACTTGGGGGGCAACGATCTTGGGCGGGTCACGGGTGTTGACTTTAGTATGGCGGTTCGCTGCGATTTGGCCCTCATTCGCCAACATTGGCCTTGTACCAGGTTTATCTGGTCAAATATGGTTCCCTGCACCTTTTACCTTGGTGCTAGGGACCCTCGCCGTGTTGACCGTGCCCGTCGTGGCGTCAACCAGTCTGTTGCACGCTTCCTGGCAGATGAGGGCCTGGGTACGGTTATGGAGCACCCTGGGCTCAGGGTTGAGAACCAGTCCCTTTTTCGCGGAGACGGGGTGCACCTCTCCGATGATGGCCTGGCTCTTTTTGTGACTGCATTGCATCACGGCCTTAGGACCGAGCTTTCGGTCTCCGGGGAGGGGGGCGGTGAGTAGTGATGGCTCCTCCCCGTGTGGTGGGTAGCACTGGTAAGGAATTTATTTGATCCCTATATAATCGGGTCGGGACGCATTTGAACAGTCAAATGTGGCCCATGAACTAGAGTCTGCTAAGCTTGACAGCTTGTAGGCCCATAAAATAGTTCATCCGGTTGGTGTCAGAAGTCAAGCAGGAAGAAAACACTTCTGACAAAGAGATATTTTGGAATTTATTGTTACACTAAATTTAGCCAAATTATTATGCAATTAATAGAGTGGATTATAATATATTATACAACCTTACCAGTGCTACTGTGGCCCTTTTTGCAGGGCAGTTACTCACATTAACAAAGTTAACCAAGTTTGAAGTTACAAGTTAATAAAGTGGCCCATTTTTTTATACCAAACTTTGAAGTTGTCTGTCTCCTTATTCCGGGGGTACATGGGGCAACTAATAATGGCCAAAATCTTGTTGGGATTTTACATACACGCAAGAGGAATCATGTAAATTGTCACGGCTAACTGATGAAGCACCAGGGCATGTCAGTCACACATCCACAGGATAGCTAAGACCTATTGGCAGAAGGTCCAATAACCAAACATCTTCCATCCCAGAGACATAGCCACTCTGGTAGCATTAAATTAAGCCAAGGTGGAGGTCAATCAATAGGGTTTACAATATCCTAAGGCTAGAGATAGTTAACATTCCAACCAATCTCAGCTGACTCTCAACCATCTAGCACTCTTAATCTACCACTTGCTTTTACTGGTGCCTCACACACTCACGAAAAGCTCAGGGACTGAGTTTTAAAAAACATTGTTACCTAAATTTTAAGATCAAACATCACTGTTTCATTTTATTTCTTTTTAATGAAGTCACAATCAAAGAACCACTACATTCACATGGGCCAAGGCATGAATATATGGGGAGAAGCCAACGCTTAATAGATAACATATGAAATAAAATAATACAAGGTTTGATATAAACCTCTGCAAAGGGGCTTGATAGGGGAAAATAGAACTAAATTTTATAAGAATTGATATAAAAACCTGCCTTAAGAGCATTGGTAAAGAATATTGATTATTCCAAGTGGGTCACGTACTCTGGCAAGGAATGTGCAAGCAATTAAAGTTAACAGAGAGCTGGCTTCTCCCCTCCAGATAAGAATGTAAAACTAATTGTCTCTCTGTTGTCTCCATTTTCTGAGCCTCAAGAGTTTCCCCAGAGGTGTGACAAATGGTGTGGACTCAGTAGAACCGGTTTTCCTGGCTGAAAAGCAAAGGCTGGAAACAATAGCCCTAATCACTTTTTTATCTCCCATCTCCTGAAGCTTCAGAGATGTCGCAATTCCTGGTACAGCAATCCCCAGCCTGTATTCATTCATTGTACAAGCTTCTTTATCCACTCACAAAAGCTGCAAGGGAAACAAAGTATCACTCTGCCAATATTTTCCTGACCACAAGGAGATTTACGACTGCCTAGGGGAGATTACTCCATCCTGAAGACAAAGACCTGTTGCGGCACTCGCCACTACCCCATTGTAAATGTAAAAATGTCAATGTGTAACTTCGGAAAATGCTCTTGTAACATGTAATCAAGAAGTGTAAAGACTCATTTAATTGCCCCATTTTCAGTAAACAGCATTTGTTCCTGCCTTTACTTGATTAAATGTATAAAAATGTTGGGGAGTGGGAGGGACTTCAGCTCATTCACAGAATAGCGTGGATGGGTTCACGAGGGTGTTTTTTCTTCAAAACGGGCGAGGTAGAGACTTCTAGTTTATAGCCGGCCAATGTAAATTAGAACCCTTAATACCAATAAACCAATTTTGTTTTGATCAAAACCATGCCTCGGTGTCAGTTTTTGAGGTTAATTAATTCTCCACCAGGAAACGAACCAAGCCCTAATTTTTAAGGTAAAAACATGTTAGGCAACAGATGGGTTAAGGTGATAAACTGCAGACCCAAAATCCAGATTTTTATTCCCTGTTATGTTTCCTGGAAGAAAAGCTATTCTGTGAGGCCTGCACAGCCTCACAGTGCCACCAGAAGGAGGGGTTGGTAAAGTACTCCTTGGTACATGAATTCTCGACCTTTTTAAGCTGAGGGGCCAGGTGACACTCCCTCAGACAGCTTTGGGGGTGGACGGCCATTTTGCCCTTCCTACACCACATGGCACTTCCTGGTATGGTGGAGGCGGTGAGGGGCACATGAAATGGTGCTGTGGGCCACATCTGGCTCATAGGCCTCAGGTTGAGAATCCCTGCCTTAGTACTTCATGCCTAGAAAACCTTGGAAAGAATGCCCATAAGTTGGAATCAATTTGATGCCACATAATTATTGACACGACATGGTGTGTAAAGGATAGAGCATTGGATTAGGACTCAGGAAATTTAGGTACAAATTCCCAACCACATGAAAACTCAAAGACAGAAAGATGGCTCTGGGGCAACAAGAGCCGCAAAAACATCTTTTAAATCATGAGTTCTCAACCTTTTAAAGCTGGGGGCCAGGTCATACTCCCTCAGACAGCTTCATGGGCTGGATGGCCATTTTGCCCTTCCTCCACCACATGGCACTTCCTGGTGTGGTGGAGGCAGTGGGGCCCACATAAAATGGTGACACGGGCCACATCCGACCTGTTGGCCGCAGGTTGAGAATCTCTGCTTTAAATGTTATTTGCATGGAGAAAATGCAGGGCAAAGGCTGTAGCCATCTTGAGCTCCTTGAATAAAGGCTGGAAATATAATGAATATTTAAAATGAATGTGAAGAACACATGGAGTGGGAAATCATCATGATAACAAGTTTTGCAATTTGCTTGTATATTTGCCCCTTCCATCTCTAAATTATTTCTCTGTCAGAATTCAGAGAGTTGTTTAAGAATCCATTCTCCCTAGATATTGTCCCTGGGGGAATAGGGAGCCACTTGCTTGCTGGTGGTGTGAGTCAGCAGTAAGTAAGAAAAGCAGCCTGAGGGGAAAGGGGGAACATTTGGTTAGCATTCTGACAAGCCATGAATCACTACTGAATGAAATTGCTCTCAGGCCCCTTGGCCTGTTAGTTGACAGCACCCAAATGGTAAACCTGCAGCGCTGTAATTCGTGCACTGCTGGCTCTGGGTACAGAAGCACAGAGCGTGATGTGCAAATTGATGGATATTTAATCGACAGCACATACTGGCTGCTAGCTGCAGATTAAGGCTGGGCTGCTTTCTTTCCAAACCAGTTGAGGCAGCAGGTTTACTCAAGCATTCTTGATGGATTTTTCCCAGTTGTCATGCTAGTCAAGTCTCTCTCGCTCCCTTCCATAAGTCACCCACTGTCCTTCCTTCCTCAGCCCCTAATTGATTCTTCCTCATCAGAGTTTGTGCAGCTTCTCATTAAAAGAAAATGAACAGCATTAAAATGTGAAATGGCTAAAAATCCTAGACTTGTTTTCCCCAACACAAAATTGAAGTCAGTGTTTGTCACTAGGAGAGGAGACTACCCACCACTGCCAAAGGGAAAGAGAGTCATCTGTGCAAAATATTTCCAGAAAAGGCAGAAAATAATTACCATATTTACTAGTGTATAAGACCCACTTCCCCCCTTAAAATACACTGGAAAATGGAGTGTGTTTTGTACTGTATATAGTGGCCCATAGTGGACTATTTTGGTAATAACAGGGTGCGTCTTATAGTCCAATGTGTCATACATTGGCAAATGTGGGCAAAGACTTCCAGAAAGAGACACTGCATCCAAAAACAACGTCAATCTAACAGGCGATAGGAGGAATATTTTTGATGCATTTGAGACAGCTTTCCAGAGTTTTGGGAGTGCAAGTCCCTGAATTCTCCAAGAATTCCCCAGGTAGAATTCAGGGACTTGTTGCTCACAAATACAAGCCTGCAGACCTCTAGACTCACTTAAGCCCCCCTCCCAAGAAGTGGTTTCTGGTTATTTACCTCCACAATTGCAGATGGTACCCAGCTAGCAGTGGTGACCAATGGGCATGGAGGGCACTGGGATTCATAATCTTGCTGCCACTTACATGCCTCCCAAAGAACTGCCAAAAACCACCAATTAGGAGCATCAGCATCAGAAATAAATAACCCAAATGTTTTTTCTCTGGAGGGAGTGCAATTGATTTGTGTTTGTGAGCTGCAAGTGGCAGAAGTCTTGGAAAAATCAAGGGGTTGCAGTAGAAACCCCCACAAAAAAGCACACCCCCTAATAACAGCTCTGTTCTCACACTCAAGGTCACTCTCTGAGTATGGATTACCAAGGACATGACTGTGCCAGTTTTTCACAGGAAAAGAGTCTTGCGGCACCTTAAACACTAACAGGTTCTATTTGGCATAAGCTTTGGCAGTCTACAGCCCCCATCATCAGATGCATCAGGTAAGATAAACTTGTTTATCTTCAGAGTACTGAAAGACTGACTTCTTTTCCCCGTAAGTAGTCATATATTTAGAAGTACTGGTGTAGTTGTGTGAGACACACTCCATACAGACAATCCAAAAATAGAGGCAGTGCCACCTATATATATTTTAAAAATGTAAATTTTTCTCCCAAGTACGGTACTGCAAGGATGCCACTCAGATCAGAGAGGATATGGAAGCCTGAGTGGCCTTGGAGATGATATAAAGTAATGCAACCTTGCATCTTTAAAACTTGAGAATATTCACGAGAATGTTTAACACTGAGTTGTTGTTGTTGATTTTAATGGAAATATAGAGCAGGAATGCCTAAAATATGACCTGTGGGCCGGATCCAGCCCCCAATGCCAATTAATCTGGCCCACACCACCCTTGTTGCTCCTGGAAATGGTAGTAAAATGTGCCCTGATCTGCTGAAGGATAGATGAGGGAACCAATTACAGCACTGTTCAACACCATACAGGCACATTTTACTTCCACTTCCAGAAGCAACGAGGGTGGTGTGGGCCAGATGAATTGGGGTTGGGGCTGGATCTGGCCCACAGGCCATACTTTGAGCATTCCTGGTTTAATCAGACAAAGTGGCAGTCTAAAATCTATCTCATTCTGTTGCAAAACAGATTACAAGGTGTGTTTTACTTCCACTTCTGGTGGGAGGAACCATGTCACCGGCCCACTTAACCACATCACCGGCCCACCGCTCAAAAAGTTTTGGCACCCCTGATGTAGAGGATCTTGACGATGCAGGGGTATACCTCAGCTTAGAGACTTGGAAGGGTGAAACAGAGAAGATCAGCAAGAATGAAAAAAAATGTGAATACTTGTCACACCTCCAGCACAAAGAGAAAAATGTACTAATGGGAACAAGGGATGGGGGAGGGCTGCTGCTGCTAGTGTATAAAGCTGCTGTAGAAGTACTACCACTACTGCCACAGAAAGGAGACAAGGGCCCAGAAGATAGTGGAACAGAGGGAAACCGAGTGGGATATTGTCTTTCCTTCTGGGCAAGATATCGTTTTCCCTGGGGAAAAAGATTAAGTGAATGGAGATGGCCGTATTGGAGGCACTGTTTTCTGTAAAGATGGATTTCCTGGCTCTGGTGACATTAATACATTAGGATGCAACCTTTTGGAGTTGTGTCTGCTACACGTGTATGATTGGTCCCTAGTGCCCATTAATCTTGAGTACTGTAATTTCTTTGTACTCAGAGAAATGAAAATGCTCTCTGAAATAAGGTGCAGAAATTCTGGATCCATTTTTTGTGAGTACTGTAGTTGTAACACATCCTCCAACCTGGCCACTGAGCTGCATATCACACAAGCTGATTTCTTGGTTAAGCAGGGGTGTGTGAGAGAGAGGGGGGGAGGGGGGGAGGGGAGAGGGACTGGCAGATACCAGGCATCTCTGTTTTATTATTTTGGTTTTCTGGGAATCTCTAAGCTTGAAGCTTTTAGGTATACAGTATAAAGGAAACATTGTTGAGGATTCTACCCAGTTGATAAATTGACAAGTAAACCCACCCTCAGCTTCCATTATCCTAGCCAGTGAGTTGAAAGGTAGTGGGAGGGTAATTGGTCAACCAATGGCACTTTTTAATATTACGAAAGATCATGTAATTTTGAATAAGCACAGTTCCATGCTGGGTTGAAATGGTCCCTTTTCATTGATTTTCTAGGCATGCCCCCAACACATTTCTGCCTCATCGCTGTTTAGGCTTCTTCAGGCACTAATGCAAACCTGCATTAATCAGAAGATGGCCCCATTGGAAATAAACTTTATTAGAAATAGCCACAGGGATAATGTGGAAATCTAGCATTGTTTCTTCCCCATGCAAAGATTTTATTCATTGAAGAGGGAATTTTTTTCAACTAAAACTGGTATTTACCAGGCTATCACCAAGTTGCCTATGCAGCTAATAGCATGTTCCAGACATGAATAGCACCAAGGTGGGTGAGTAGGGAGGTCAGTCACAATCATCATAGGGAAAGAGGTTTTGCAAAGACTCTTAGTCATTGTTCCCACTTTGCATGACACAAATGGAAAGTGTTAGAATACTTTGGAAACACACATTTTGTAGCCATATGCCTACCCATCCACCAACACCCCCAGAAGAGAACTTCTTAAAAACTAAGCCAAATTAGTTGACAACCTAAACAAGCAGATTCCACATTTGGTTGAAGATCATTTTTTAAACAAAACAGAAGTCTAGGCAGTTACTTAATAAAGATATATTGCTTTTGCAAGGTCTCAGAGTCATGCAGATTCCATGACATTGTTGCACAAAGAAGACTCCAAATGGCAGGCCATATTTTTCATATGGAGGAAAATAGGATCCTTTAGGTGGCAATAAGTTGGAGCTCTCCCAATACCAAATGAAAAGGATGCCCTTGAAATACATGTAGAATAACTTTCATGACAGGTTCAAAGACCCTGAAAATGACATGGGAGGATGTCAAAGTACAGTAGAACCATGGGTTATGGACGCTTCGGATAACGGAAAACTTGCCTCGGCTTACGGATTTGTTTCAGAATGGTTTTTTCTCTCAATGCATTCCTATGGGAAACTGCACTTTGTTTTATGGAAATTTTCAATGCATTCCTATGGGAATCTGCACAATGCATTCCTATGGGCACCTCACGATAAGGAATTTTCACTTTAAAGAAAACCACATAGAATCGATTAATTCCATAACCCAGGGTTTTACTGTACTCGCCCAAGACTGAAACTGTTGGAGATCCCTTGCTACCTGATATACTACATAGTCTAAATAAGTAAGATCTCAGAATGAATGAAATTATAGACTACCTCTATCTTTCCATACAACGTTAATTAGTACTAACCCAAAATAATAAGCTTGGAGGGCCTTCTAATGCCTTTGACACTCATGGCACCAAACAGGTAGCTCTTTTCTTCCCTAAAGCTTCCTCTTCTTATAGGTAAAGATAAAGGTCGCACTTGCTTGAAAATCAATCATATCCAACTCTAGGGTTCAGTGCTCATCTCCATTTATAGCTAAAGAGCCAGCACTGTCTGTGTCTGTGTATGTTTGCATGGACACGTGGCAGGCATGCCTCAACACCAGAGTGCACAGAATGCTGTTTACCTTCCCACCAAAGTGGTCCCTATTTATCTACTTGCAATTTCTTGCTTTCAAACTGCTAGGTTGGCAGGAGCTGGGACAGAGGTGGGAGCTCACTCCGTCATGCAGTACCCAGGAATCGAATTCCAGTCTTCCAGTCAGCGAGTTTAGTGTCTTAACCACTTGCACCACCACAGTCCCCTCCTCTTCCTTTAGCCTCCCTTAAAAAAAACTACCAATACTGAATGAAGTATGGAGTCTGTGTATATGAATGAAGCCTTACTCCAAGACATTACCTCCAGGGCTATAGGCTACACAACTAATGAACTGCTTTGCTGTGTAGAGGCTCAACAAACAACTCAAAACCTGGCCTCTTTGTATCGCGAGGCAAAAGTTCTGTTTCCCTGGCAGAGGCATTGTGTTATGTTACCATCTGCTGTGCCCTGTTCATTATGCACTGAGTCACGATGGTGAGCTCCCAGCAGAAAGTTAAGACAGAGGTAAACTAGTATTTGAAAACAAAGAGGGGACTCTCTCCATCCTAATTAGCAGCAGGTGGAGAAGTGTGGCAGTGTGGGTCAAAGGACACTTCCCAGAAGGCTTTGCTTAGGATTCCAAAACACCCACTTAATTCCAGTGGCTTAATGCTCAGAGTCAGACTAGAGCAATTATGTTGCTTGAATTTCCCTAAGGACAGGCTTAACAATGCAACTCATAGAAAAAAGATTACTGGAGGAGCTTCTTTATTCTGCCACCTTGGAGCAGGTGGACAGGGAAATATAGGTTACTACTTGCTCTCGAAGTGTTCCGTCTGTGTGCCTCCATCTTGAAAGGCAATGTAAGATTTGTACAGAAATTAATTAGCATATATGCCTTTAAACAACAGTAATGGTCTGTGAGCACAATAGGGTTCATCAGCTTTCCAGATGAAAATTAACTTTAGCAAAAATGAAATAAAATTGCTCAGAAGGCTAAGCCCCGAGTAATAACAAAAGAAAAAATATCTGGATTTTATTTAAGGTTATGGAATCATTTCTCTCAGCCTGAACATTCAGTTTGTCCTTTCACTTAATCTTATCTTCCCAAAGAAAAGATTTAATAATTCTTTTAATCTGAGTTAACATTTCCTTCTTATTCTCTCAAGATGAATGAGATCATTGTTTCAAATCACAACCTTACATCACTGCTAAAACTTTAGGCCCATTTGTAAAGTTAACTTCACCTTTCAAGAGGGAGGGTGCTGCATTGGCACTATTCTTGGAAACCTTTGCCTGACAACTTGGGCTTTGCAAACTCCTTGGCTGAATCTTTGGCCAAATGGCTGCTCGCTCATCAGGAAAGATGCAGGACTGGCATAACATGGACCACAGGCAAAATGTGGCTCTGGTGTTGTCTCTATGGCCCTCCAAAGTCCCTAAAAACTGGAGAGACAGAGAGATGTTTGTTTTCCTCCATTTTTAGTGTCCTGTTTTCCTTCAAAGCAAAGTGTATCTTCTATACATTGTTTAACCAAAAAAGTTTGTTTTTTAAAAGGTGGGTTTTATAATATGATCACTACCAGCTTCATTAAAAAAATATGAGTGTATCCTCTAGAGCAGGGATCTGCAAACTTGGCTCTCCAGGTGTTCTTGGACTTCAATTACCAGAAGCCCAAGTCAGTATGCCTGCTGATCAGGACTTCTGGGAATTGAAGTCCAAGAACATCTGGAGAGCCAAGTTTGCTGATCCCTGCTCTAGAGCAGTGGTTCCCAACCTTGAGCCTTCAGATGTTCTTGGACTTCAGTTCCCAGTAGGATCAGCAGGTGTGCTGACTTGGGCTTCTGGGAATTGAAGTCCAAGAACACCTTGGTGGCCAAGGTTGGAAAACCCTGCTCTAGAGCAAGGGTCAGCACACTTGGTTTTCCCGATGTTCTTGGACTTCAATTCCCAGAAGCCCAGATCAGCAGGTGTACAGACTTGGGTTTCTGGGAATTGAAGTCCAAGAACACCTGGCAAGTCAAATATGCTGACCCTTGCTCTAGACTAGAGCCCTCTGAAGCTGGAAAATGGCCATCAGATAATTTGCCCAGAACTGAACAATGATATATGCACTAGATGAGAGTCTTATGGCAGGCAATACAATACCTGTATTTTCAGAGGTCCAGAAGATGCAGAAATTATCTACCAGTTTCTCAGAACGGAGCTTATCAGCAATGCTTGGAGCACAGCTTTTTTTCTCCCCCCCCCCCATGTGCCTGCAATTAAACAATTGTGCTGTCAACCCAATCCTATTCTGGAATTTTTCACAGGTGTGTAAATTCTTACTTTTAAGAGACTCCTACATACTCATAGGATAGCAGCCAACGTCCCTTTATTTTAAGTGTCACTTAACTGTGCCTAATGTCTTTAGACTGGCTGCACTACTGGAAACTTTGGTCACATGGACTTTGTGCAGTTATTTTCCTGCCAGAGAGATTTCTGTCAAGCTCTGATGCAGTGGTACAAAAGGCATCCCCTATGCATTAAAAACTTTCCCTCCTTCCCCACACAGAAAAATGAGCACTTTTCTAGTCAGGTGTGCCCCGATGATCCAAGTTATTTGAGGAAATTGTGGGACTGAACATAAACACATGCCATGAGGTGGCAATCCTTCTGATTATTAATGGGATGAAATATACTCCTTCATTCGCCCCTTCTTACTTATGCTTCCCCATGGGAAACACCCTCTCACCTTCTGCAACAATTAAGTTTTCATCAGTTCAGCTGGGTAAAATAAATCCTATTTATTGTGATTGCTGCTCTGTATGCTGGACATAAAACAAAAGGAGAATCAATGTGACTGGCCTTTTCTGATGGCTGTGCTTTTGACTGTGCCTTTCTGTTGCCAGAGGAGGCTGCTGGTACTATTGCAGTATGTTAATGAATCTGTGTTGTCCTATTAACCCATCATGCATGGTCTTGCTGGATTTGGCTGGTCCTTTCTTTCTTTCTTTCTGAAACCTCTCCCTCGATCAATATTTGATGAGGGTAATTTCAAAGACTTGTTTAGTATGATCTCCACATAAGGAGTCCTTCAGAGTATTTATCACATTGGAGGGATAATTACATTCAAATCCTGAGACACTGTTGCTAGGTTACTACCGCTTGCCATTCCACTAGCTTTTGTGTATTCGCAGTCCTGTCTCACTCCCTCTTGCTCCTCCTCCTTCACAGAGATTCTTTCAATATTAGGATGAAAGGGGGAGGAGGCATTAGACTTAAGCCAAAAGACACTTTTAATGAAGCACACCGACCCATTATTGCCTCAGAAGAGCACAGTAGGCCATATTGGACAACCCCCACCCACTTGGGCAGGAATTAGATGTGCAGAAGACGAAGGGCTGTTGAACGATGCCGCTTGAGACAGATTAGGGAAGTGGGAGGGTGATAAGGAGGGCATATTGCTTTGGCAGAAGGCTCTAGGGATGGTAATGCTCCATGGCAGGAATAATAACAATGTCTTTCCTTTCCCCCATCAAAATTCTGAGCTGAAACAGAACAGTGAGTGGTTTCAGATGTTCCTTAAATCACTTCTTATTAAATTGTACTGAACTAACATGAGGTCAAATGTGAATATTCAGAGAGTACTGACAGTTTTAGGCCATGATTCATTATCTCCATCCCCCTGTTTTTGTGTTTATAACATCAGAATACAATATGGATGTCTAGCACAGATCTAGGTCTTGTTGAGAAGATCTTTGCTTTATTCATTAATCACATGTTGTCTACACTCAGTCATCTCTTTGCTATGTAAAGTTTGGCATATTTTTCCTGTTGGCATTGTGAGCATGGTATTATGTAGCAAAGCTGGGACATATCCTGATGTTTTAAAAGTTGAATATAGAAACACAATATCCCATATTCATACATTGGAGTTTGTTTTTAATTGAATGTCCTTGCTTTTAAAATGGAAGTTTAAGTATACATACACTACACACTAATTAACAGAAGCTTCCCTTATGTACATTACCCAGTGCCAGAGGATGCCAGATGATGAGCATATGATCTGTACTATGGCTACTGGGGTAGGGGGGGATAGAAGCAAACAGCTAAGATATGGTTGTAGTTATTCTGTGACAAAATATTTTGACGGGCTGTTTTGGACTTAAAGAAATGGGGAAGCAAAGATGTGAGTAAATGCATCACATACTAAGAGAGAAACAGACACACCCTTTGAACTTGCAGGTAAACTACTGTTGCCATGACTGTTCTGCAGAATGCAGGCTAGAAAGCGATCTTCTTATTTCTAATCCCTTTCTTTGGGTTAGGCAACCTGAGGAAGAATAGCTATATCAAGCCAAAAGTTCTACAAACATGTTGTTTACATGTTTTACAAAAGATGTTTTCTCACCTTTTGATATTAAAAAAAAAATCAAAATCATCCATACTATGTAAAATAATAATAATGTTGTGTCAAATATAATTCTGGGTTGAAAGGATTTATGCTGGAAAAACTCCACTCCTGTCCCCAAGATCTTTTCCCACCAAATTGGGCCCTATTTATCTACTTGCAATGTCTTGCTTTTGATCTGCTAGGTTTGAAAGAGCTGAGACAGAGTCAGGTGCTCAATCTGCAATTCAGTACATAGGTCTCGAACTGCCGAGTTGCCGGGCTTCTAGCTAGCAAGGCGAGCTTCTTAACCATGGAGCCATGGCAGCCCCATACTTTATAAAAGAAAGACAGAGAAGAAAGACAGGGAAGAGATCAACTAGTTTGAAATATGATATTGGCAATAAGCTTCAGAGATAACATAGATAGCTGGAAAGGCAGAAAGTGGGCACTCAATCAAGTTAAAGACAAACTCTCACTGCAATAAAAATGAACAAATTTGGATTATCCTACCATGCCCGTATAATGAAAATACAGAACTGGCAGGAAAAGACAATGTTGCTTTAAAAATTGGGAAGAACAGGAAAAGAAGAACACCCAACACACAATGGGTTGACTTAATAAAGGAAGCCATAACTTTCAGTTTGCAAGACCTAAGTGAAAAATTTGAAAAAAAAAAACAATATTGCAAGGAAGGGATGGGGTGGAAAGAGAGAACAATATAACCTGATAATTTGTTAGATCTGAGTAAAACTTTTAATGAAAGATGTTTTCAAAGTCATTATCTGATATAGCCACCCCACACCCAAAGTGAGTTGATAGAACAGTACATTTTTGGAGGGCTTTTTAAAAGTTAATTATCAAGCAATTGCATTATGACAAGATGGGTGGAATAGGCCTCAAAGTTCAGTGAGCATCAGGTAAAACCATCCCCAGCCATAAAGCAAAAAACTAGTATTTTCACAGTTTAAACAAGTGAGCTTCTGAATATTTTTTTTCTCTATTCTTAGGAAAATATGTTTACAGCCAGAAACAGAATCCACTTTTAATGCCTGCTTGGTTACGAAGGAATTAAAAAGAAATTTTAAAAATCACCCCAGGCAGCCTGGTTTCTGTCTAAATTTTAAAAAGTGAGTGGGACCAATCACAGATGTCATGCTGCAATGCAGAAGGCTGGAAGGCCACTGCATTATATTCTCAGGACAATCTTCATGGCTGATGACCATGATGATCGCCAATGTTCTGAATCAGATACCACCCCACAACAACAAGAAATGGATGCATATCCAATACAACATGATCCAAAGCCAGAATAGCCATGATGATGTCCAACCTCAGAAACAAGAAGTGATGAATAAAGAGTATGTCTCAACTGTTTAGCATTCAGTAAAAAGCAAGGAGGAAGACTATGAAGGTCTGGGTCAGTGTTTCTCATCCTTTGGTCCCCAAGTGTTCTTAGACTTCAAGTCCCCAGAGCCCAAGACAGTATATCTGCTGATCAGACTTCTGGGAACTGAAGTCCAAAAACATCTGGGGGCCCAAGGCTGAGAAACTCTGGTCTGGACTATTGATTTCCAGGGGTCCCCCCCCCCCATTCTTCCCAGTGGTAGGATATCAAAATTGTTACTACCCCACCGTGATGTCATCACAGTGTGAGTGGAGCTAATGTCATGATGTCTTGACACATGGGCAGAGCAAATGTTATGACATCATTACATCATGATGTTGTGGGCAGGGCCAAAGAAAAATAAAATAAAATAAAAATAAGCACACACAGACACACACCCCTCAACCCACCTACCCACAACACAAACCCATAAATAAATTAAATAATAATAATACATTAAAATACACCCACCTACCCAAACACCCACCCACCCACCCCAAACACAATTCAACCAGAGCTTAAAGCTTATTCTGGCTAATCTTTCTCATACTAGGTCAGATGGAAGGAACTACAGAATGAACTCACCACAAGATGGCTTCATTTTAGCACTTTTCAACTTTTCAACAGTTAAAGAAGTTAGGTACTAAGTCTTTGCCTAACCAGTTCTCGAGGATAATATGCCTTAATGTAAATGTAAAACAGCTGTACCTCCTTAAGGGTTCTCCAATTGGAACAGCAATTGGAACAGCACAGGTGTAGCTTATTGATGAGGTAACTCCAAGACTTTGCTTAAAATCCCCAAGCCAGCTGCCAGGCCTTTTTAGGAACTGTGGTAGTACGTCAATATAGGTAAAGGTATTAAATATACATTAAAATACACACAGACACACCACATCTAAGGTGAATCACTTACCCTGGGGAGCAGGCTATAGGGAGCTTCAGGCTAGCAGCTTCTCTTCCTCCTCCCCGCTTGGGAGGACAGCAAGGAGGCTGTGCATACGTGCCAAGCTCTGTAGGCATGCATGCACACCAAGTGCTTGGAGCGCATGCGCAGTGGGGGAACCAGTGAAAAGGTAAGCCCTGAAGGTGGTTCCTCCAAAAAAAAAGTTGCTACCGGTTCTCCGGGACACTGGGAAAAGTTACTACTGGTTCTGATGAACTTGTGCGAACCTGTTGCATCCCATCACTAGTTCTTCCCCATAATTAGGTGTGCTGTCTCATAATATGAATGAGTGTTTAAATATACTTTCTTTCAAAATGCACACTTAAATCCTCCTTTTTGGCATGAGCTCTCAAAAACTATCCTTTGTCATCCTCAGAAGTGTAAAATCTGATGGATACTTAAATTCCTGTTCGCATGTTAATCTGAAAGGTGTAGAACAACACGCTTTGCATAAGAATTTGCAAGGACTATATTCCTCCAGGGTTTGTTATAAACACTCACATCTCACATTTGAAAAATAGTCCCTGGAGCAGTTGGGGAAAGGAAACTACTGAGACTGGGAAGAAAAATATTATTGTGCATGCAAAATAAGACAAATGGAACTAATGTGAAACTGACATGGAGTTGGGTTTCATAGTTCCCCAACCTGTAAAAACAAAACAGAAGGGAACAAAAAAATTTCCTCTTTCAACAGTCTGTTATGTGGGGATTTGTTGAAGAAAATAAGATATATGAGGAAAAAATACTCACCCATTCAGAATTATGGTAAAGCTTCCTGCCAAGATTCCAAATTAGCTATGTGACATCTTCAAATAGTGAATTTGATTGTTTGCAGGTTGGTATTATGATGTAATTGTGCTGATTATGATAGTCTCCTGAGATGCAATAGCCAGGAGAAAAGTGGCATCATTTTTGTTCCTTAATGGCACCAAAACAGCTGATTATTGAGCAATAGATTGAACATGTGTTGAGTAACCATTAAAGAAATGTGTGTGTGTGAGAGAGAGAGAGCATTCTTGTAGCTCCAGATGTTTTTCCTTCTGACATTCAGTGTAGAAATGTCTGCACTTTTCCCATAGGTCTCTTGTCTCAGATTCTTTCATGACACAAACCAGTCTTCCCTTCCCTCTGCCTTTGTATCACGCTGTCAGCTGGACCACACCTGAGCAGGCTGGACTGTGGTTTCCCCCCACCGTAAATGCTGCAGTAAAATGTGCCCTGCCGTAAAATGTGCCCGTGGCTGTCGTAAATGCATTTACGAAAGCCATGGGCGAATTTATGATAGCCGTGGGTGTTTATGACAGCTACAGGCTCATTAAAGCTGTTGTAAATACATTTATGACAGCCACAGGTACATTTATGGCTATCGTAAACACGTCTGCTTCTGTTTCCAGTTTTGGCAGTGGCATGGGCCACATGATATGGTGCCGTGAGCTGGGTTGTGAAACCCTACGGTAAAGTGTGGATTTTTAACAGATGAAGGATCAGCTAATTGTGCATGAATCAGGAGGAAGTTACCAACACTGCATGTATTATTGCCAAAGATGTGGAAAGTTACTTTTTAAATAAAAATAATGCAATTTAAGTATCTTTTCTCAATCCAGATTATTCTGGCCTGGCTGAATTCTGTGCTTGAGCTAGTGTTTCTCCACAGATGTACAGTGTTGTACAACATTTTGACTACACCTTGTGGCTTATGTCATGCTCCTTCACTCTCTGTTATGTCTCTTTCACTATACAGGTATATGTGTTCAGCCATATTTTTTCCATGCAGGGTTTTGTAATTATTCCCACAGTATCAGAGTTCCTTTCAGAAAGGGCAGTAAACCCCTTTAAAGAATAGATGGGATGGGAAAGTGTGCACTTTCCTTCAAATAAGGACTGTACCACCACCACCACCATGAGTCTTCTCTATTGACTATAGATAATGGGTGTGGCAGTTCATCGGCCTTTGGATCAGCATGCATCTGATCCACTCCTGCTTTAAGTCCAACGGCAGAGGTGGGATTCAGCAGGTTTGCCCCAGTTTGCAAGAACCAGTAGCAGAAATTCCAGCTGGCCCTGCCCATCCAAGTTTTGAATAAAGTAGTCTTAATTCAGGTGCAACACAGGGCTTTCCCCCTGGCCATGTACACCATACCACACCCACAGAGTCCTACCACTGGCCAATGGATACCCTTTTTAACACAACAGTAAGATTTTCAAGCATGGAAAATGTGGATATTTTGTCACCGCTCCTTGACTAAATAAAACACATCTGTAATTTTGAAAGACCCAGATGTTGCCACAGCAACATTCTATAAAACTATGTGCCACTGTCATACCTCAAAAAACAACAACAATGCACAAACAACTCCATTGAGCATTCTACTGTCACACAACCCTTAAAGGGGCCAGCAGTTTATCTAGTATAAATTATCTTGATCATTGACTATAGCCACCCTTGGCCATATGAAGCCAAGAGAAAGAATAACTAGTGAAAAGGCAGGGTAAAGATTTTCAGCAGTTATTTTCAAGAAATATTATTCTATCCATGAGGTATAGAAAAGGAACCAAACGTCTTTGTTCTTTCAGGTTTAAATAATAAGACATTCTATACAATAGGGAGTGTTACCGCTAATCCCCACAGTCGAGCTGGAAATGAAATGAGCTTACAAACTGTGCAGCAGGCACTGTGGGAAGAGCAATTATGCTAACAGCAGAAGCAACAAAAAGCTGGGGGCTGAAGCTCCCCAGGTTATATGGAGGGCAAATAATACTGCCGTAAATTTTGGAACTGCAAAGAGATAGCTTTTGCAATATTCTTTCTCTCTCCCTCTCCTTCTCTGGACAAAAGGGGGAGGAATTCAAGTTGAATCTATTAGTTTAGTCCTTCAATTAGCACTTGTATCCCCAAATATTTGATGACCTTCACATCCATTTGTCCAGAATACTCTTTGATATCCATCATATACATACAAGATGAATACATTTGGGGTCAAGATATCAGAATACCAGAAAGCAAAGTGTAGTTTACGGACCATGTAGGGAAAGGAGGATTTTGCTTTGCTGCTTGGCCTGCTGATAGCTGAGGGTTTGTGGTAGAGCAACTCCTAATCAAATGCAGCCCACTGGCAGGGAAATAAGATATTCTCTTACAGTAACGGGTATGTTTACACTGCATAAAATAATCTTAAAACAGATGTCTCACCAGCGACACCTTGGCAAATGATTCTTGTAGAAATTTCAGTGTATATGCCAAGTATGACCAGGCTGTACATGATTTTACATTTACACCCATCTTGCCCAGTTTGTTACCCTTTCGTCATTTTGGCTGAGGCAGAAGAGTGCTGAAAGTCCAAACTATCTAGAAGGCACCAGGATAGGAAAGGCTGCATTGCAGTAACAGGAATAGGGCTGTCAGGCCTGTAACATCTCATTGCTTGAAGTTTCAGGGCAAAAACTGGAAAGTGGCGGATAGGTCCTCGTGATGTCATAGGAGCAGGACAAAGAAGGATCAAGAGGGGAATCAGATCTGCTTCTGGATAAACTGACTGTAAAATGGGAACAAGGGGGATTTGGATTAATCGGCCTAGAATTTGGACAAAATTAAATTTACTAAGTAATAGCAGAATGAGAACCATTTGTCAGTTTCTAGCCAGGTAGCTAAAAGTATCCAGCACATACTGTACAGCAGTTGGCTGCTTTCCCATTAGAGCAACACTGCCCTATTTACGGCACATGTGATATGTGTGAATTATTCCAGACCACACTCAGTTGTCAAGGTTTGGGGAGGTTTACCACCAGCTTGGGGGAATTGTTTTTCCAGGTTCCATGCAGCTGCTGCCACATCTTGAACAACAAGAAGGCTCATGAGTCAGAATGCTGATGCTACATCTCTGCCTTCTTCAAAATGATGTGGTCAAGTAAATGCATCCACCAGATCAGTAATGGCAAACCTTTTAGAGACTGAGTCCCTAAACAGAGGGGTGGGATAAACTCTGTGCTGGGGTAGGGATGAAGCACTCCCATTGGGCTGCTGGGCAGAGGGCTGGTGTGAACTCTGTGCAGGGGGGAGGGAGGAAGTTTTCCCATTGGGCAGCTGGGCAGAGCAAACTCTGTGCTGGGGTGATGGTGTGTGTGCAAACAGAGAAGGCTAGGAGTGTTACATCTGGCACACATGTCATAGGTTCACCACCACTGCTCCTGGCTTCCCCTTGCTCCTGGCTTTTGGTGTGCAAATGCTGTTCAAGTACAACACAGGGACAACTCCTTTCATGCTGAATCAGTGAGTCCTATTGCCACATAGGAGGAAATGGAAATGAGTGCTTAAATTTAAAGCCATCTTGCACTCCAAAATAAGATAAAATTTAAAGATCAGGTTTTCTTTTCTAGCATTTCCCAACCTCAGATTTTCCTCTCCACCAAAAGAACTGGGATTTTCCAAATACATGGGTTATAACAGTCCTATGAGAATCCATTTAGTGCTCTGAGAGTTCAAAACAGTAACCTATCCAATTCCATTCTCAAAGCCTGCACCAATCAAGTCACTCCTTCAAGCTGCAGTTTCATTTTTGCTCTATAGCTTTGATAGCAAAACTAAGATCCAAGTATATATAAAAACTGTAGTTTGGAGATGAAATACTATGGATCAAAACCACAAATAAGCAAAGCATGTCTTGGCAAGCAAAAGCTAAAGTGAGAGATGGAACTACAGAAAATTCAATATCTAAGTAATTGATGGATCTTTTCAAGGTTAGCTTAATAGAATATGTCTGGGGAACACACAGAAGATTTCATTTGGATGGCAACTCATAAAAGAGCAATTGTGAATGCAGGTTTGGCAAAAAGAAAGTAAAGCCTTTGTTTTTTGCCAAACTGGCATATTGTAAACCAGTGTTTCCCAATCTTTGGTTATTGGACTTCAATTTCCAGAAGCCGTTTCAATTCTGCAAAGTACTGATCAGCCAATGTACTGACTTAGGCTCCTGGGAATTGAAGTCCAACATTCTGTGGAACATAGCTTGGGAAACACAGTTTTAAACCATAATTCTAACCTAGCAAATCTGGAGAAGTGCTAGGTGTCAAAATATATATTTTAAGTAGCATTTTATTAGGGGAAGTGTTCCTTGTCTGCTGAAGGCATCTGATTGTCATAGCAGGTGTAGTCCTTCCACAATTTGCAAAATAGATTGCTGTGTTTTGTGATTAGTCATTCAAAAATTAGAATAATGCTTCATTCACACTTAAGATTTTTCATTCATGAGTCTGCCACAATCACATCTGGGACATGAACAGATTTCAGATTCTAATTATGTGCTACCTGTAACATATGATTTGGCTCTAAATTTATGTCTGAAGAAAACCTTGCCTAGGAGCCTTTTACATGTGTGGAACAATGCAAATAAAAACTAGATGAGAACTTAAAATGTTCATTTTAACATAGTGAAATGATTTCACCTCTCAAAAGAATGGGGTCCAAAAGCATCCAAGTCACAAAGAAAAGTAGAGACATGCTGTCTTTTTTGGCAATGCAATGTACAAGAGTCTTGGTTTGGCTTCTAGATGTGATGACATGATGAATGCTGTTTATCATTTGAGAAAATGAGAACAGTGCAAGACAAGAGCAAGGCCAATAATTCAATTTAAAGCACAGACTTGTCAGGACTTGATCTGACATTTAACTCTTCTGTTTGCAAAGCACTTAGCTTTCATTATTGCAAGAGATTTGCAGATACCAGCCTCTTTCCTGACATGGGAAGTATCTGTAACCCATTCTGCACTCTGTAACTTATTCTTGGGACATAAAAGGAGCCTCATTTGGGGATTCGCTGAGGAGAGTTTCTTCCTCAAAAATTTTTTCAACCCAGAATAATTTCTGACACAAAATTATTATTATTCTGCTTGGTCTCAAAGCCAAAGAAGGAACATGATAAACAACTGGCTAGTTTTTCCCATAGTATCTTTTTTATATATAAAAAAAACAATCTTGTCAGAAGCACACAAAGGTGCCTTCTGGGTTGAAAGGATTTTTGCTGGAGGAACTCTGCTCATTGGATGCATGGATGAAGCACCTTTCATGTCCCCAAGCTCTTTTTCCCACTGAAGTGGTCCCTATTGATCTATTTGCAATTTCTTGCTTTTGAACTGCTAGCTTGGCAGAAGCTGGGACAGGCGGGCACTCATTCCATCATGCAGTACTCAGGTCTAGAACTGCCGACTTGCCAACCTTCCAGATAACAAGGCAAGCTTCTTAACCACTGAGCCACCACAGTCCCTGTATAGTATCTGATACACTCATAAAGAATATAAGGTATGCTTAAGACATTAATGCAATTCAAGGTGCTGGTCATTACCTTTAAAGCCCTATATGGTAGTGGGCCAGGATACCTAAGAGACCGCATCACCCTGAGAACATCTGTCCGTCCCACCAGGGCGGATCGGAGGGGCTCGCTTGTTGTTCCATCAGCCAGAGAGGCTCACCTCACTGGCACTAGAAGGAGGGCCTTCTCCGTGTTCACCCCGGCCCTTTGGAACCTCTTCCCGACTGAGTTGCGCCTTCAGACAGAGCTCCTGCCCTTTCGAAGAGGCTTAAAAACCTGGCTGGCAGGGCAAGTGTGGGGATCCGGGAATGCGGGATCCTATGTAGGGTGGCTGATCTAGTGGACAGCCACCCTTTCCGGTTTTTATCTCTTCTCAGTTTTATCTCTTGCTCTGTTTTAAGCATTAGTTTTAAAGTATTAGTTTTAGAGTTTTAAGTATTAGTTTGTATTTTTTGTATTATTATATGTGTATATTACTGATTTTTTAGTCAACATTGTAAGCCGCCCAGAGTCGGGCTTGCCCGATTGGGACGGGATAGCAAATAAGAAGAAATAAATAATAATAAAATAAATAAATATGTGTGTAAGCAGTCTCTTAGTCCCGAAGGTTGCATTTAGTCTTTGTCCACAAAGACATGCATTCATAACTATATGCTCAGAAGATGTAATGACTGTGTTGTCACATCAATGATCCAATGCCAGGCAGGTGAATTTCCAAGGAAGGGAAAGGGAAGTCAACAGAAGAAAACAGCTGGAGACTGATAATCACCTGGAATCTGTGAGCATTGAAAGAGATGGAATGTTTCACTTTTGGAGCTATAATTCTAGAATCCCTTAATAATGTACCCAGAAGCCATACTGACTGGACAATTTTGGGAGTTGCTGTCTCCAAAAATAGTTTTTCTATGCTCTGAAAGAAGCAGCAGCAGCCTCTGTAACTATCTCATTAATTGGATATCAGTCTTCTTTCTTGTCCCTGTGCCAAAAAAAGTGAAGTCTATGTTTCTACCATTTTAATAATACCATTAAAGTAAATACATTATCATTGCAATGGGCTGATAATGACAGCCAGTCTCCTCCTCTATTATGTACTTCCAGCAGCAACATACTGCGGCACCAAGCCATTGTTTTGACAGCATCATATATTTTATAACTCCATTTAGCTGCATAATGAGACTATGGAGTATCAGAGGAGAGATGGAAAATATTGAGAAAGGAGCTATGGAGAACACTTTGGGTATGAGAAGGAAATCTCAATGGTCTGTGTAGCACCAAACTCAACAAAGGTCTCTGATGTTCTAATGTACCACATATAGACAGCATTCCATGTGCATACTCCAAAAGATGGGTCTTGATTATTTGGAAGTTCTGAAGTTTCAAATGTGTTTGGATTGAACTAGACACAAGACTTCATTTTGGACTGCAGCTGGGCATTCAGAAGACAAAAATAATAACAGGATTTTTAAAAAGATTTGCTATACCATATTTCATATATCAATCAAAATGGAGATTGCAGCAAAAAAAAATCAGTATAAGGCTGAAACTTGAAAGAGAATGTAAAGAGAAACTAGAAAGCTATAAAAGTTCCATAACTGAAAGGATGAGCTACTGGAGACCAAGGCGAGAATAATCTATACTTACCACCATGATCCTCATCACCTTGGTTTGAGTAGAATTTCAATATGTTTTGACAGGAGGTACATTGGAAGGGTGAACCTAGAGAGTGATCTTATGTATTTGCATTTAAGTTGTGAATGTCCTACTTCAGTTGATATCTTGGCCTTTGCAAAGAGACATCTGAATTATTATCTTTTAATTCTTCAGAGAACTCCCATGCTAGTGCTTGTGAAATTAGATGGCTAGATGGATGGAAGAAAGAAAGAACCAGAGAGCATTACATAAGCAGGACTCGGGGTGGTTGGTACCTGGATGGGAGTCTGCCAGGAAGCTGCATGCAAACTGTTCTGAGTTCTCTCATGGAATAATGTAATAAACAATTGTGTATCTGCTCAGTTGTACTCTACTCTAAATCAGGGGTGCCCAAACTTTTTGGCTCACGGTCTGGTCACTGGTTCATCAGGCCAGTCACATGGTTCCTCCCACTGGAAGCAGAAGTAAAATGTGCCTTGCAATCTGTTTTACAACAGGATCAGATTTTAGGCTGCCATTTTCTCTGTTTCAACCAGGGGTGCCCAAACTACAGCCCATAGGCCAGATCTCGCTCCTGATGCCAATTCTTCTAGCCCACACCGCCTTTGTCGCTCCTGGAAGTGGAAGTAAAACATGCCTGTACTTCCAGGAGTGATGGGAGTGGCGTGGGTTGGATGAATTGGTGTCAGGGTCTGGATCTGGCCTGTGGGCTGTAGTTTGCACACCCCTGCTCTAAATATATAGTGCTAAATTGTGCCATCACTCTAATTCATGGTTGACATTTTTGAAGTGGTAGCCATATTAGTCTGTGTTTCAAGCATATCAGAGAGTAAAGAAAACAAAACAAAATGACAAAAAAATGCTCTGGCACTTTAAAATCTAACTGCTTTATTTTAATGTTAGCTTTCATGGATCAAGTTTACTTCATCAGACAGTGTGAAAAAATGGACTTGATCAACGAAAGCTAACATTAAAATACAGCAGTTGGTCTTTAAAGTGCCACAACATTTCTTTTTGTCTTTTTGTTTTATTTTCTTTACTCTCTGATATGCTCAATTCATGAGTTTCAAATGTTGGCAGTAGGTTGCTTCCATGTGGATTCTAATGATACAACATCAGGAAGAAAAAAAATCCCCCTGTTGTAAGGAAGCTCATTTTCTTCATAAGTATAGGACAGGTCACATTACATCAGTGGTGCCCAAACTAAGGCCCAGGAGCCGGGTGCGGCCCCCAACGCCAATTCATCCACCCTCCAAAGCCCTCATCACTCCTGGAAGCAGAAGTAAAATGTGCAGGTGATGAGGAGCGACGAGGGCTTTGTGGGCCGGATGAATTGGTGTCGAGGGCTCCACCCGGCCCCCGGGCCTTAGTGACCGGCTCCCTGAACCACATGATTGGCCCACGGCCCAAAAAGTTTGTGCACCCCTGCATTACATGATTAAATAGTTCTCTTCATCCAATTTTCGTCAATGGGGAGTCTTGAAGAAATCAGCCAATTCTATAGCCAAATGTTAGTACTTTTATCATAAGACTAACCTGTACTCTGTAGGTCTGAATTGTGTATACACAAATCTGTTGTACTACTATACTATTTACATACTACTCAGGCATTCAGAAAAGAGCTAAGCTGAGCATGTAAGGACAAGGAGAATACTAGTACCAACCTACCTCAACTGGTTTTCTGCATGCCTACAGAGCAACAGTCTGAAGAGAAGGCAGTGCTATGTATGTAAGCTCTCTACACAACACAGAAAACCATGGTTCATGATGAAGTGGGAGATTGCTGTGAATATAGAATAGGTTTTTTAGGATAGTTCTCTGGCCATGTAAACAAGGTTGTTCCCTAATTGACCCACCCATGCACAGGAGTCCTATGTGCACATTTGAATGCTGAACAATATTCATGGACATTCTGCTCTTTCATGCAAGGACATTCCAATTGACCTAGATAAGACAGGGAGTAGGTCTGCATACAGTGCAAGACCCTGGTAAAATTTGCCCAATGTCACATGAAAAACGCCGTTGTCCCTTGTCAGGTTTTGCGACACTCAGTAACAATCTGAAGACACTCTGATGCTGCTTGATTACATAAAATCACATCTTTTATTAAAAGACCACATTTGATATCTCCTCCCTAAAATTATAGTTCACCTGAGTAGATAATTAAAAGACAATTAAGGGAGATCCATTTTCACATATAATTGCACTGGCTTTTCTCACAGTAGCAGGACTTCAAAAATATTTGCAAAACAGCTCCCACTTTTTTTATTTTTTGCAGTGCAGTAATTGCCGCTCACCATGCAGATACATAGGGATCCCGCTTTCTCAATAATGATGCCATTTTTCAGGAAGGATGAGCCAGAAGACCAGAAAGCATTGCCAGGGTGATTTCAACTCATCTACCACAATAGGAGGAGGACATTTGGGATGTAGACTGGGCTTATTAGCTGCCTACAGACTCATTAGAATGGTGAAGATGTATGCCAGGGCTGGCATTTTACCTCACAAATGATCTGTGATGATGATAATAATGAAGGGAAGGATATGGAGGAGACTCCAGAGTGTAAGAAACAGAAGTTCCTTTTTTCCTGCCCCCAAAAGTATCAGATTTTCTCAACTCTCACTTTTGGCTTGAATCTCCTTTTCTGTGGCAAATCTACTGCTCTATTGCACATGTTGCAGTTGCGAGCAAACGATGCCCGCCCACCAATGTATGATGTGCTTTCTTATCCAGAAGCAATAAAGGCAGCCTTTGCACCTAAGAAGCAGAAAATCTCACACTATGACAAGACAGAAGAGGAGGGAAGAGCAGACAAAAGAATGGGCTGGCGCAGTGGGAGGAAAACTTCTTCTCCAGGTTTCATTATCAGATGAAGATGGCTTCTGTACTTGCAGCTAATAAGAAAAAGGCTGCTTCTAAAAATACAGTCATGTAAGTGCAAAAGGGCTGTGGGGGCTTCTCTCCCACCCATCTAGTTAGAAGGCTGTCAGTAGAGCTGGGAGGGAAATCTTCTGTATTTCCCATTCCTTTGTAAAGCACTTTCGAAGAAAAGGAAGCAGTACAGCTGCTTGTTGGCTACTGTAGATGCATAACTTACAATAAGCTTCCTGTTAAATAATGTGCAAGGTCAAGACAAGGCAGTCACCATGACCCACTATCCTAAAGCTTTGATTTGAATATTCACAAAGCAGCCACCCCCTTGATTATCAACACTTACAGTGTCTGCCTGGACAGTTTATCCTCTTAGGAGAACTTTACATTTGCATATTAAGGAAAACTTCAGAATGTGCGTGCCTGTGTTGTTTCGTTTATTTATTTATTTTCTTTGAAATTATGGTGAGAACCATTCAGAAAGACTGGGTTTTTGTTTTGTTTTCTGGAACGCAGTGTCCCTGTGACTTCACTAGCAGAAATACATGGGCCACTTTTAGAGCATGTATATGCGAACTAAAAAGTGTTCCAGTCAGTCTCTGCAACACACCTTGAGGTTTGTTCCACATTACTACAAATGCAGGAACCAGCAAAATCTGTGTTTCAGGTGCTTTGTTGAAAGGCCAATCTTGATGCAAATATTCACATGGCTGCTGCTGCTGCTGCTGCTGCTGCACTCTATCATGTTGTATTCTTCACCCTGCTCAATCTATGCCTTGAAACATAAAACAACTCATCGTCCTAAACAAGACTATAAGCAGAAAATGAAGAGACACAATACAGACTGATCTGCATGAAATTACTTATTACCGTGAAAGCAAGGATCTCTTCTTCTTTATCCTTGAAAACAAGGATCTCTTCTTCTTCTTCTTCTTCTTCTTCTTCTTCTTCTTCTTCTTCTTCTTCTTCTTCTTCTTCTTCTTCTTCTTCTTCTTCTTCTTCTTCTTCTTCTTCTTCTTCTTCTTCTTCTTCTTCTTCTTCTTCTTCTTCTTCTTCTTCTTCTTCTGCTTCTTCTTCTTCTTCTTCTTCTTCTTCTTCTTCTTCTTCTTCTTCTTCTTCTTCTTCTATAACTATAAAACAGTTGATATAAGTAATCCTTAAGGTGTGTGCTCAGCCCAGCAGGAAGAAGAGTACTAGAGTGGACTTATTAGATTTATTCAATTTCCAACAGTTGCAATATTTGGTTCAAATACCTGATGGCATTCCTGTTGTCTGTTGAGTACTATCTACATCCAAATATACACTTGAAAGTCCATCCCTACCTGAAATTAAAAACATTACTGAAAGATTACTTCAATATGCCAAATTTTTAGAATACAGTTGTACCTCGCTTAAAGAACATAATGCGTTCCACAGGATTGCTCTTTAAGCGAGTTTGCTCTTTAAGCGAAACGCCATTGTAAATGACCAATTGTGGGGGGAATTGTGAACTCTGATTTATTTTTTAAGTGAGTTTTTGGTTGGTTTTATTTGTTAAGCTGTGGAGATCCTATGGAAGCATATACAAGGGGATTTTATTGATGCATATGTCTACGGATAGTTATATAAGCATAGTGATTACAGCCTGAGCTTTATCCCCTGACATGTATTAGTTAATGATTGGCTTTGTACTCTGCCGAACCTTAGTAGATGCTCTGATAAACATGCCCAGGCAAAGTCCATCTTCGCTCAACATAGTCTGTTATGTATTCAAAGTAAAGGAAAAGTCCAGGCATACTCATATATAACTTGTTATGTGATTATAGCAAAGGTTGTTAACTGCGCATTTCCTGTTATTCTATAACTAGCAAAGACCAGGCTATAGCTTGCGTAAAGGAACAAAGGCAGAACAGCTAGACCATATAAGGACACCATTGCCTTTATGTAAGATAATTGGTTGCTTGCCAATATGCTGCTTGCTTATGTATTGTATCATGTGACATGTTATTCTGGAATGTCAATAAAAGGTGTCTGGCTAAGGTGCGGTCAGTCAGTCAGTCATGGTTCGGTCCTCCAGGCCAGACCTAGATTGATATATGCCATCAGATATCAGACTGCGCAGTCTCCCCTTCTTCCTGCACTACCAGACGGAGCTGGACTCCGACAAGTGGCGCCTGAACAGGGACCTGAAAAAGGCCCTCCAGTCAGCGGCAAACGCTCCCAGACGACAGCGGTGATCGCTCCCTGACGACAGCTTCTCTCGCCCTCGACCGGAAAGGTCAAGAGCGCTCCTTCCGCATTCCTAAGGAATCACCGGGTGAGTCGAACTGTCAAGTAAGAACACGTATTACACACTACAGGCAGACATGCGGAATTCCCTCTCTCCTCCGCAACTAAAGTTCTGCAACGACCTCCTCTTTTTGCTTAACAAAAATGGCCACAAGGCCACCCAAGCAGAGGTCGAAGACTTGGTCCGGACTATTGATGATCTTTGTTGTTGGTTTCCGGAACACGGATGTTTGGAGCTAAAGACATGGGATAAAATAGGGACAACCTTTCAGGACCATCCCAGGGTGCCCGTCCCAGTGCAACACACTTGGTGCAAAGTCCGTGTGTGTCTGCAGAGTCTCACCCCGAAGAACATCCTGTTGGCTCAGACCTCCCTCCCTGGACTGCCACAGGTTCTCCCTCCAGCTGCTACGATGGTGGTCGCTACTGCGCTGCCACCATATACGGAGGACGTCGGGGTGACTCCCAGAGAACCGCCAGACCCTCTGGACTGCAACACCTTGTACCCTGACCTAAAGAAGGCCCAACCAACATTTAGCCCTCTTCAACAGACCACTAAACCGGAGAAGGAGCATAGCCGTACGGCGTTCTCCTCGGTTCTGGCTGAGGTTATGTTAGAGGGTCCGGGAGCCGGCGCCATGCCTTCCCAGTTATCCGTGGTAGGCCCGCCACCCAAGACGATCCCGGAACGCCTGATGAATGGGTGTCCTTAGCTTACAAACTCCTAAAGGAACTAAAGTCCAGTGTTAATGATTATGGGCCGGAGGCACCGTTCACTCGAGCCCTGCTAGAAGGACTGAAATCCCATAATCTTCTACCCCACGATTGGCAGCAGATTGTCAGGGCTCTCTTGCCCCCGGCGGAAGCCCTGATCTGCCTCCAGGAGTGGCGAGAATTAGCCTTACAACATCAAAGGAACAATCCTAGGGTGACAGTGGAGATGCTGATGGGCGAGGGCGACTTCGCTGGGACAACTCAGCAACTCGCTTTCACAGACGATCAACCCCACACGCTTGCAAACATAGTGGTTCGAGCCTGGACCAGGGTGCTGGCTCGAGGCAGTGCCTCCATAGCTGGGTTTGCGGCAATTCATCAGGGGCCGAAAGAGAAGTATACGGAGTTTGTAAATCGCCTAATTGTGGCACTTACCCGACAAATAGAAAATGCCTCCGCCAGAGAGATGTTGCTCAAGCAATTGGCGTTCGAAAATGCCAACGAGGACTGCAAAACTGCCCTCACCGCCATTTACACCAAACCAGAAACAACTCTAGCCAAAATGCTAAGAGTGTGTCAAAATGTAGGCACCCACAGCCACAAGGCTCAATTGCTGGCTGCAGCTGTGCAGGTTCGCAATAATCTGGCTCAAGGGGAAAAGTGCTTTGGTTGCGGAAAGGAGGGACACTTTAGAGCCCAGTGCCGTTCTACCCTGAAGCAAGAATCCCGCCCCTCCAAGAAATGTCCCATATGCCACAAAGGGTACCATTGGGCCAACCAGTGCCGTTCGGCGGGTCGGGATAACGGGGGTGAAGACAAGCAACAGTCGGGAAACTGGCAGGGCGATCCACCTACCGGCTCACCACTTTTCACAGTGGAGGATGTAGACTACAAAGTCCCCTGGTCCATATTGCCCATAGAGACGTCCTGCCAAGGCCCTTTTCCTCCCTTCATGATGGGTCTTGTACTGCCACGACAGGATCTTTTGCCACCGACAATTCACATCATGGCTGGTATTTACCCATTAGAGCAGGACCCCGGCGAGCCTCTGGTTTTGCTAGCTGATGTCGCAGCGCCGACCAAGCTGCCCAAAGGCCAGGAGGTGGCGTGCCTCTTCCTAATTTCAGACAAATGCATTCCCCTTGATGATGACCTGCCGGACTATTTTGCCATGGCCGTCATCAAGGTTGTGCCTGACCGCCCCCAGATGACATTACACTTGGGCGGGCACCCTGTCACAGGAATGGTGGACACAGGGGCAGACGTGACAGTGATCGTGGCCAAAGTCTGGCCCCCCCAATGGCCAACCAGCAATATGCTGCTTGCTTACGTATTGTATCATGTGACATGTTATTCTGGAATATCAATAAAAGGTGGCTGGCTAAGGTGCAGTCAGTCAGTCAGTCATGGTACGGTCCTCCAGGCCAGACCTAGATTGATATATGCCATCAGATATCAGACTGCGCAGTCTCCCCTTCTTCCTGCACTACCAGACGGAGCTGGACTCCGACATTAAGCGAAGCGAACTTTCAGAGAAAATTCTGCTCTTTAAGCGAGTTATTCATTAAGCGAAGCGCTCTTTATGCGAGGTTTGACTGTACAATGTTTATGGTGGCCCTTCAATGGTGCTTCTAGATCTTGCAAGACAATCTTCTAAGGAAGGCAAACAAAAGGAGTGTACCCTGTTGGTCTTCCTGGATCTTTTGGTGGCCCTGATCAGTAGGGGTGCTGACTTCTGGTAATTGAAGTCGAAGAACACCCGAGGTGCCAAGGTTCGTCATCATGGCTATAGATGTTCCTGAGTGCTGTTTAGCATTGATTATTGGCTGGATGAGGGCCAATAAACTGAAACTGAATGCAGATAAGATGGCTATTTTGCTGATAGGAGGACCACCAGACTGGTTTAAGGAAAACCTACCTGACCATGATGGGATTATACTCTTCTTGAAGAAATGGGTTCACAATTTGGGGATAATCCTAGATCCACCCATCTCTATGAAGCCTTCAATAATGACCAGTTGATCTGCTGACCACATCATTTTTAGACCTTAATGATTTGGGACTTCAATATCTGTTTGAACATCTCTCTCACAAAATTGCTATCCATTTCAATTGTCTTTCTCATTCCATGTTAGTAAAAGTGGCCATACCAACTGAGGCCAAAATGGTGACAACAAGGAGTCAGGCCAACTCAGTGGTGCCCCCAGACTCTGGAATAAGTTACCAATTGAGATATGCTAGGCTTCCTCCCTCCTTGTGCTTAACAAATTGATGAAAATATACTTATCCAAAGCTTCCTTCAAAAATGGATCCTCCTGGATGCTAATACTGATATAAATATTTTTGCTCTTTCTTTTCTCTACTGGTATAAATTGGCCAACAAACAAGGGAAATATTGTTGTTTCGATCCATTTTGCTCTTAATTCTTTCAAATATTTTTGTTTCTTGACCTGAACATAAGATAAAAAAAGATGGCCACTGCTTCAAGGAAATAAGCAAGCAAGTGTAGCACCATGGAGCACATAGTGAAAACAAGAAGCCCATCATGCAAACTTCTTTGAGTGCCGATGTTACCTATGCATTGCCCAAGTGGAAATTTATTGTCCTTGTGAAGAGAAAAATACAATGCACAGCAAGATTGCCTGTGGACATCTTTACTCTTTTTTTATCAAAGCATTGCTATCCATCTTTCCTTTCCTGCTTTTGTTGTTACAGTAGCATTCTTGTGCATTACAGTGCATCTTCTGTAAAGTACCTGGAGACAGCTTGTCAAGAGTAGATGCTTTACACACTGAAGCTGATTGTGTTTTGTTTCTGCTTTTTCTATTTAATGCCAAGAGGTGCATAAAATACAGGGGACTCATTTGGAGCACTGATCAAATATCAGCTACTGCTGTGCCAGTCTACAATTCTGCAGTGAGAGAGGAAGTAATTGGATCAAGGTGTTCCACCTGAGGCAAACAAATAAGCCCCCTGGGTCTTCAGACTCTGAAAACAGCTGTTGATGGGGGGGCAGCAGCAGGTCACCTGGGCATCCTTTCATTAAGCAGGTAATTGAAAACCAACAAATGAGTCAATATAACTGCTTGCCCATGCACAATCCCTGAGAGCGATACAAGGACAGAGCTACTGCCACATTCCAAGCTTTCATTTTATTCACATCTGGAAAAAGTCAAGAATGTCTCCTACCTATATTACACACGGTAGAAGTGTTCAGTTTCATAGATAATCTCTTTGGAGGAGTGTATTAGTGGGGTCAGTATTATGAGTACCTAAGCAAGATTAAAACCCCGGAGTGAAAGAAAATGACAGAACAATCAAATTCAGAAATATTGTTTCTGTGCCTGCATTTAGAAAATTCCAAATAGCATTTAAAAGATTAGTAGGGTGGCCACCTACACATCATCTAAGAGAGAAAAGGCATTATTCCCCCCCCCCAAAAGGGGGAGACACAAAAGGGTCCAGATTTTTACAATGTTTGCATATAGTAATGATGCATAATTAGCTGTAAATTTAGGAACAGGCAGTGTTCTTTATGTAGAAATGCATTGTATCTCACCACCGGGGGGGGGGATGCTTTCCTGTTCAGTATGCTGTCCTGGTGCTAGTAGCTGAAGGGCATACTCTTGGTCCCTACTCTACTTTCTTGTGGCAATTTACCTTTAAACATAATTGAACAGCCCTTTAGGTGGAAGATGTTGGAAACAGAAGACAGCCTGTCAAATAAAGGGATATCTTCTATAAAGTCAAACAAGGTTACTGTATCCATTAGACCTAAAATCTTTGCACCTAAACTGGAGACAGATGGTCCATTGTGGACTACATACTTTTGGCTAATACCTCCAACTGGAGTAATCTCAGGTAGTAGGACTGGAAGAGAGTTCCACCTCAACAAGTCTACCGATAGATGTTAGATGCTCTTACTCAGTAATAATGCCTAGCTATAATGCCTGGTTTTTAATGCTAAATTTTTAAACTTCTTTTAAAACTTTTAAAACTTTTAATTTCTAAATTGGTTTTAAATTGTTGTCTTGCTGATTGTGTTGGGAATCGCCCTGGGTCCCTTCGGGGAGGAGGGCGATAAACAAATTTAAATAAGTAAATAAATCTGCTTGTTTCCTCTGACTGTCTAATTGACTTTGCAGGGGAGTTTTGAACACTAGAAATGGAGTCAAATGTGTTGAATAATGAAGCACACAAAAAACACAAGTTTTGAGAGGGAGAGAGGTGATAGAATGAGTGAACAATTGTGCTGAGTGGATTTAAAGACTAGGAATAAATAATATCCTGTGGATACTGCTATTTTAATCCTATTAAATTAATTCAAGTTGACTGGTTTGGAGCTCAATACCCCAGGGTTGGCTATGAGAAGTGAGTGAAAGAGTAAATACAGATACACACTGAGGCAACTAATTGTGTACCATCAAGTTGAATCTGACTTAAACTAAGCCTTTCCTGAATTTTCTAGGTAAGGAATACACAGAAGTGGTTTAATATCTTCTTCTACAGTATGGAAAACTAAAGGTTGTAATAAAAGAGAAAGAGGGAAACTAAGTGAAGATTATTGAAGAAAACATGTTTATTCCTGCAGTTTATTAGAAGCAACTATTGCTTAAATAGTTAAGTGAGAAGACAAAGTGACTTTTGACAATGGTACATGAGAGAAGGATATGATAGTTACTATTGGCATCAGCTAAGAGGCTGTGCATAAGAAGTTTCACAAATTGTCAAAACCTCCTAGTCAGCACACTCATAGAGAAGGGATAGTTGAAGTTGTGAAAAAGTAAATTTTCTAAGCTCCAGAAACAACAAAATGCACTCAACTCCAAAATTTTAGCTACCCTACTTTACAAAAATTTGTATACAGAGGGCAATCAAATTGACAGCACAGCAATAGTAAATCAAGTACCAATGTTACTTGTTATATTTTGTTGTGAGCTGCCCAGAATGGTGCTTGCACAATGGGCCAAAGTAACAAACAAACAAACATTTACATCAGACACCAGTGTAGATGTTTCCTCAGGTTTGATTCCTGACTTCAGATTTGGACAGGAATTTAAAAGGAGCTGTGCCATCTACATGCTGATGACTATTTAATTGATAAATAGTTTTCACAGTGGGCCATATTGTTTTAATTACAATCGACTCTGGGGCTCTCTCTCTCTCTCTCTTTCTTTGTGATATGTTGGGAGAGGAAGTAGATTTTAGTGTAAAATCTGCTTGCTGTTTTTTGATATTGCTATTCTGTAGAGCTGCCTATTTGCTTGGCAGATGCAATGGAACTAAACATCTGAGCAGAGAAAGTATTATCTGAAAGGAAAACAGATGGGTTTCAGACCCTTTGTCTATATAAACTGGCCTCTGTCCCCTGCTGGAGTCTCCTCCTAATATGAATGGGCTTTCTTCTAAATCAAGCCACTACAGTGAGAAAAATTATGTTTAAAAGAAAACCCCAATAATAACTATAAGATCTTTATAAAGGTGGACAATTATTGTATGGGAGAGAGCTCCTTTTGATTGTAGGACTCACATTGGACAGGCGTCTAGTTTTCCAAAGATGTTTCAACAAACAAGCTGATTTATTTCTTTATTCGTGTCAGATGCACCACCAGCATATAATAACATGCAAGTTGATTATTTCCCTATTAACTCATTGCTAAGTATTGACTAGACCCTCAGTTGGAAATATCTATCTTGTATATGAATGGGAAAACAAAACTAACTTATACAGAAATACTATAGAGATACAAGTCCAACATTTTCTTCCCACCCCAGCAATCAATTTAAGTCAAAATCTCATACTTTCACATCTATCCGTAATTTATCAAACAGGCTTTCTCTGTCTTAGGACGGAGTCTAACTTCGACCCTCATGCTTAAAACATTGAGTAGAATTTTTGGACTTCTACTGCCCTTCACTCCATTCTACCACTTTGCCTAATAAAAAAACTATTGAAAACTCAAATACTAACACACCATTTGGAACTAGAGTTTGGTGGGTGAAAGGGCCCTTCTTTGATATATTTTCTGGCAATTTTAATGTTTTGTGACTGTTTTTATTGTGAGTTTTATTGTGAGTAACTTTTAATAATTTGTGAATGTTTTATTGTTGGTTATATGATGTTAACTGCCCTGAGTAGGAATGATTTCCCCCCCTGGAAGGGCAGTATATAAATGTAATAAATAAATAAAATAAATAAGTGTTGACCAGCTCTGATTTTTTTCTTCTTCATTCTTATGGATCAACCAAGATACCTTCTTTTTCCCCCCTAACTCCTTTCTAGTATTAGCTGTAGCCTATGTGTAGCTATATGTTCTTTCTTCAGCATTTGTTAAGCTAACCTTATTCTTGTAGCCTGTGTAATGCTAAGCGAATTAAGCAAATTTGGATGCTCATCCAAATAAAAGGGAATCCCAGATAAATTAATATCATAGAAGTGTATGCCTTAATTGTCATAAAGATGAAGAAAGTATAGAAAAATTCCATGAGGAATTCAATTTTTTACAAAACTTAAGATGAAGGGTTTAATGCTAAGAAAGGCAATGGGGTTCATGAAGATTTTATTGAAATATAGAGACAACACAAAATGAAAATAGAATAATACAATTTTGTGAAGACAAATTTGTGGTCATCAACAACATATTCAAATTACTAGCAAAGATACATGAAAATTCCTGGACAATGGCAATTAACAGTAGTATTGTAAGGAACCATAGATTGCATCCCAATTAGTCAGAGGTACCTAAACTGTGTTAAAGCAATACAAGTGTATCCCAGAGATAACATAAATTCAGAACATAATCCTGCTTTGCTGTAGCTTGCCTCATATTACAAATGTACAAAAAGTAAAAAACAAAAACAGACATTAAACAACTAGTGAGGTGCTGCTGTTAAAAAAGTTTTATGAAAGATCACACACTCAAATAATACATAAGTATATCCTACTTTATGTAAATAGAAAGAAGAAGAGGATGGCTGAAGAAATATTAGAGCTAATGGAAGAAAGGTGAACATGGATAAAGATGAGATAAAATGTAGAAAATTCATAAGAACATCGGAAACAAGTTTGGGATCCCAGAGACGAATGAAGGTCCCAACAAATTTAAAACCTAAAAATCCACAGTCTAGACCAATATTTCCCAATGTAGGGCCCATGCCCCACAGGAGGACTTCAATTCCTAGAAGCCTAAATCAGTACATTGGCTCATCAGTGCTCTGGGGAATTGAAGTCCAAAAATCAAAGGTTTGGAAACACTGGTCTAGATTGTGTTTCTCTAACGTGGATTCAAAGATCAAGGCTTTAATACGCATAGTTTAAAAATGACATTGCTCACTACTGTTGTTAGTAATAAATCTCTGATATTTATCATCAAGAGTAAGCATATTAAGTGGGTATATTAATATTGTTCAAAAATATAATAATAATAGAATTTGTTATATTAATTTTGACCAGAAATACAGAAATTTGAAGTGCAATATGATTAACAAGTCTGTTCCCCTTTCCAGCTATTATATGACAGACAGGAATCATGCAGTCATCTTCTTTTCCTTATCTTGATGATGTATAATGTGGCTCAAAGTGTCGCGATCTTGACACAAAACTGGATATTTCTTCACACACACCCCTTCCTTCTTCTTAGTGACAGGATTAAGCTTCCACTTACAAAACAATTAGCCAAACAAGGAAGCCCTTGGCTTGTATCTTCCTAGCTAGGGCTATGCATAGCTAGAGTAAGTCAAACTGATTTCAAAAGGTCTTGATCTCATAGTCTTAGCTATAGGTTGCATTCTCTAAAGCTACCTCCAGAACTTTGCATTGCACAGCATTACCTGTCTGCATATTTTGTTCACTTGAAAAATGAAATAGCTGCCTTGGAAGTAACTACTAAAGTTGTTCTGCAAAAATTAGCCAGCACAATGTTTATTTTACCATTACATTACAACACTGATATACATTACGTTATTGTATAGGTAACCACGGTTGGCAGGTAACTTTTGTTTTTTATTTGATTTTGACTTAGCAATAGATTTAAATTTCTCAGTACTTGTACATGTTATGTGATGCCTCATTCTTAGCCAATGCCGTATACACAATTGCTTTAATTCAAGCAGAAGTGCACAGATCACAATTCAGAAAAAAATATGAAGTGTTAGATGGAGTTTTGGGTAAAATACTGTGCACTAGCCTTTGTTTCATTTACCAAGGTCTGTATAGTTTTCTCTAACAGTCTATTTAAAAGTTTCATCCATCAAGCTATCTGGAACCTGTTGATCCATCAAGCTGCTCAGAAAGCATACATACTCTCTCTGATGTGAAGACTAGATACAGTAATACCTTGGATAACAATTGCATCGGATAACGCTAAAATCGGATGACGTCGGGGAATTTGAGGCAAACATTTGTATCGTACAGCTCTGATCCTCAGCATGCCTCCTTGGGAGAAGGTGGGGGGTATGCTCTCTTTCTCCCAAAGAGGCACACAGAGGATCACAGCTCTGATCGTCAGCGTGCCTCCTTGGGAGAAAGCATGCAGGCGCCACCCTTCTCCCAAGGAGGCATGCTGAGGATCAGACACTGTGATCCTCTGTTTGCCTTGGGAGAAAGCAAAAGGAAAGGGAACAGGGCTTTTTTTTAATGTTTACAATCAATGCATCGCACAACATTAAAAACCAGATAACATTATGACTTGTGGAACCAAGTCATAACGTTATCCGAGGTACTAGTGTAATACTTTACTACTCTATGATAATTGTCATTTTATGAGTCTAGGATATTCCAAGTTAAGTGAGAAGACAATGTGAGTTTTGACAATGGTACATGAGAGAGGGATATGATAGTTACTATTGGCATCAGCTAAGAGGCTGTGCATAAGAAGTTTCACAAATTGTCAAAACCTCCTAGTCAGCACACTCATAGAGAAGGGATAGTTGAAGTTCTAAGAGCTGTACTGTGAAAAAGTAAATTTTCTAAGCTCCAGAAACAACAAAATGCACTCAACTCCAAAATTTAGTCCAAGATAGTCCATTTTTTATAAAAGGAGTCCTCCAGTATTCATCAACTCCAAAAAATATGGAGTCATCCAATAGTCATCTTGGTACATTTTTCCCTGCCAGCATGTCATGTGCCAAGCTGGTGCCACTTTTTGGAGGGCTACTGGGGAAGTGGAAAACAATAAGAAGGCATGGACCTTAAGGAGCATTATTGGAACAGAACCTTATTGCACCCTGAAAGAGTGATATGTTTTCTGCCCTTGGTCTTCTATCTCCATTGATTCCTGATAGTCTATACTTTAAAGACTTTAAATTTCATTTGTTATACTGATAGAGTAAAAGAAGCAGCAAAGCAAAGAAGACAAGAATCATGTTTGTATCTCATCTTTCATTGAGAAGAAAAGTTTTTCTCCTTTCCTTCTTTAACACTATCTTCCCTAACCTTGAGCCTTTTTCAGTTATTGCAGCACTGAAAGCACTCCTCAAAATAAATTTATAATCTGCATGGAAGATGCCACCTTTTCTCTTTTTAAGACAGTAAAACTAGAGCATTGTTGCTTGACTTTAAAGATCTTCTTACCTTTTCTCTGGACTCATTCTTCTATGAAATCATTCCTGGATCCTTCATCTGAAATCCAGGAAGAAGTGTCCTCTGATTTCTGTTTGACTCTACAACATCCAGTTCTTCAGATTCATATCATGTAATGTATGTGAACTGCACAGTTACAGCAGTTCAAGCCCACTTTACCTGTCATGAGTCTATCCTAAGAAATCCTAGAATGTGGAAATTATATATTTTTTCCTATATTTTTCTTGAAAGCAAGGTTTTTTAAAAAAAGAAAAGAAAAATAAAATGTGTTGCAAATCATAATCCTGACGTTCAATTAGTTTATTGTTACTGAATTGATTTATGCCAGAGTCTAATTTAAAAAGAGGTTTTATCTAGCATGAAGTAACTGTATGGTTCCAAGGGTTTTTTGATGCAGCAAATGCTACCTGAGTACTGGGGGTGTGGGTGAAACTTGAGGGCTGTTCAAATAGCTAGATAGAAGCGGCATATGAGAAAATACTGCAGGTCAGGTTATAAGGAGTAAAGTTTGCTATGAGGTGGCTTATTTTATTTTGTAAACAGTAACCTTACATTTGGTATAGCAGTTCTGGGATGTTTTTCAGAGTAATACTGTGAAAGAAAGACTTTGAATTTGATGTGCAAGTTTTTCATGTGTTCCTAAAGCCACAGCTCCTCCCAAGTGGCCTTTGCCATGAAATATAGAATCTGTAATCTGTTAAATACAAATTGTGAAGGGACATGTATTGCTTTACCATCACTGAAGTGGGAGGCAGGCAGGTTAAAGAAGGAAAAGTGAGAACGATAAACCCTGTATACCAAGAAAGTCTTCACCACAGTCACAGTTATCAGCATCCAATTCCCTGAGATTTCAGAGCCAAAACTAAAAGCCCAGAAAGTGAATGGTCCTTATGATATGAAGGGGACAGATCCTTATAATGTCATGGGAAAGATCTGGAAAAGGTTTGGAGAAGAGTCGGAACTGCCTCTGAATGACCTGATTGTAGAGGTGGACAGGAGGGAAATCTGGGTAGATAAGCCCAAAACATGAGTAAAACTCTCAGATTTACAATCTTACCATTCTTTCTTATTCCTGGGTTATCATGGAAGGAAAGACCCTCATTGAAGATTATGGTATTTTTGAACCACACTTGGGTGTCCCCTCGACAATGGCAACCTTGTGCCAGTTAATCTTTCTCACACTGGGTCAGGTGAAAGGAGCTGCAGAAGTGAATTCACTCAAAGGTGGCTTCATTTTGGAAGTTTCACATCTGGCCTAGGCATGGAAGAAGGAAGGAACTACTACACTATCAAAAACAAAGGATTTGCTATGCTTAAAAAATGAGTACATTTGAAATGTGTTTTATTGACCGTGTGATGCAAAGACTCACTCAAATCCATCTGGGGGTTTTTCCTCACAACCCAGGTTTTGCCACTGAGAGCCTTTTATTTTATTTTATTTTTCCCTGAAAAGATTCAATGAAGCTTTCCCCATGTGGTCAGTTGTTGAAGGGGACACTTGTTTTTAGTACCTATCCTTCCTTCATTCCTCTAGAATTTGATAGAGAAAATGTCTATTTGTTCATCTGCCTGGGGTTCATATCTAAGATGTGCATGCCTGTTTGTTTGTTTTTTGAAACACAATGAACTATTTAGCGATATGTGTTAACATATTTCAAACAGAAGTAGGCAAAAACTACAAAAACAATGTCACATATTTTAATCAAAAAGTGTTTTTTTTTAAAAAAAAAACTTATGCATGCATTCTTCATAATGGAAAGTAATTTATAGTTGGGTATCTTTATCCAAATTCAAAACACTGAATGGAGAATGGCCCTGATGGAAAAGCATTTTGATGTTCTTACTCATTAAGATTGATAGCTGTGGCAAAATACCTCACTCCCTGGGTTCCTATTTTGGCACAGTTCCTTCTGATTGCATTCTTCCACCTCTACTGCTATCAATTTTATATTAAAAAAACCCTCATCATGGTTATTTCATAATTTTTATTGAGTGCAATTTTCTTTTTAGTACAATATTTTCTGAAAGTTACTATTACAAACTCTGACAATTTTGACACAATCAACAAGTTTGAAAGGGAAGGAGGGGGGGCATGTACAAGAGGGTGCAATCCTTTACAGACATCTCATTGGCTATGTACATGGCAGAGCCTCTCTGGGCTGGGACAGTGCATGATACTGCAGTCTTGTTGACTGTGTTCATCATGTCCTTGATGGCACAAGAGCCTGACATCACCTCAGACAGACTGTAGCTCATCTGCAGGTCATGGCTACCTTGTCAGTGGAAAAAGATTAGGAGGTTGCAGTAGTAAACGTGATGGTCAGGATTCGTCTTGTTCCATGTCCTTCTGGAATCAAATGGCAACACAGTAGTGTCCTGAATAAGGGAAAATAAAAACACACATGCACAAAAGCAGAAAATATGTTAATTTTGTTTTGTTTTTAAATGGTACATATTAAATAGCTCAGTGGTTCTCACTCTTGGGTCCGCAGATGTTCTTGGACTACAGCTCCCAGAAGCCTTCAGCATAGGCTGTGCTGGCCAAGATTTCTGGGAGCTGCAGTCCAAGAATATCTGGGAACCCAAGGTTGAGAACCAGTGGATAGCCTAAAAGTGAGTGGCAATGTTAAGCCTGAAAGTGGGTAGGCCCAAAAGCATTGTCGGAATAGAAGCTTGCTCCCATGCTCCACTCCCATGTCCCCATTCACCATGGAGCCATGCACACTTCACATATTCAGTGTGAAGGGCTATCAATTGAAGTAACACTGGAAGCACATGTACAGAGCTTCATTCTGAATACACAAAGGTTGACGTGACCTCTAACTAGTTTGGGGACAGGGGGATTAGGATACACATTGATTTCCACATTGTCATCACTCTTTGACACTGTGAGATTTTGGCTTAGCTCCTGAGGATTCCATATCACTACCTTTAGAAGAAAGGGGATGAGTTGAATACTCCATGCTCTGAGTAAGGCTGCAATTTGCTCACTGATTGACCATTTAAATGAACAGTTTTATGGTTGGATTGGAGCACTCCAAGCTCAGAGTCCAACAACATTTCCAAAGACCATCAGATTCTTGCTGGCAAGATGAGAGCTAGGTAGGAAGAATGAGTGTTTGTTGCTGTTCTTCTAGGTGAGTGTACCAAAGTTTCCCTTGATTTCTCAGTGCAATCTCTTCATGCTGCAATTAGATCCCTTGCTCTGAGCTTAGTGCTCTGTTTACACCCTTGGAGGTGAAGGTCTACCCCTACAAGAGCACAGGTCACAGTACTGTAGCCTTAAAAATCTTTCAATTAAAAAAAAATTCTTTGTTTTGTAATGTATAGTGGTACCTTACTTTACAAACGCTTCAGTTTGCATAATTTTCAGTTTACAAATGAAAATCCATTGAAATTAATTACTCATTTTATGATTTTTTCCCCAGAATGGATTAATTGGTTTTCAGTACATTCCGATGGGAAATGGCATTCAATGCATTCCTGTGGGAAATTTGCTTTATGATTTTTTTGTAATACGAAACGTCCCAGGGAGAATTAATTGTGTAAAGCGAAGTACCACTGTACATATTTGTAAAAACAGAAGATGGCCTGTATCATTTTAGAAGAAGCAGTCCCTTTTCTCACATCTAAAAATAATACTTCCTAGAATGCAAACACAACTCCACATGGCTTAGAAGGCTTGGCCTCTGCCAAAATTTACACAGCAAAGGACAATCTGAATGTTGACCAATGTCATCAGTGATGGCAACCCTTTTAGAGACCAGATGCCCAAACTCAACAGGCTGCCACCTGCGCCGCAGAGGGGTGGGGTGAACTCTGTGCTGGGGGAAGGAGGAAATGCTCCCATTGGGTTGCTGGGCAGAGGGTTGGAGCAAACTCTGTGCTGGGGGAGGGAGGAAGCACTCCTATTGGGCTGCTGGTCAGAGGGGCAATGGCAAGTGTGCCCACAGAGAGGGCTCTGATTGCCTCCTCTGGCACATGTGCCATAGGTTCACCACCATTGGTCTACAGAATACCTCTTGTGCTCACTACTGTTCATGAAGAGACAGGAAACAGGGTGTGTGGGACTCCCAGAACTAGACTTCCTTTTTCATCAGGTAATCACTTCCCACAAAGTAATTGTTGTGGTTGCTTTTATATCAACATTCAGATTCTACTTTCCTATGTATATTTTGCCATCCTTTTTCCTGCCAGCAATGCAAGCATGATAATTTGTAGCAATATTAAGCCATTTCCTGGCACTTTCAATTATGGCAACAAATCCACAATACCCCACATTCATAAATGAGAGGGTTTTTTTTAAAAAAGATTTTTTTTACTGTCCTCTTTATTGTGTGGCAGGAGTAGCTTTCCTATTAGAATTATTGAGGAAGAGGAAAATATTAAATTTATCTTCTCCATGTATTGAAATTTCAATCTGGATTTGACTCTACCCTCCCAGTTGACTTTTGAGGAAATATAAAATGTATGGCACTCTGTGTTACATATTTAATGCAATGTGTAGTTTACCCCTAAGGCAATGTCTACTGCTACATACACATGTGTTTCAGAAAAAAGAAAGTATTTATTTTCCAGAACAATGGCTTCATTTATATGCAAATTCATGCAGATTGAATTGATTAATGAATTAATTAAACTCAGATAATAAATCAACTGGGATTTCTTTATTTAGGTGGCAGCCCTAGTGCTAGAAATGGCGATTTAGCACAAGATGTTCTTTACATAGACTCAGTTTTTCATACAATTTGAAAAAAAAATCAGAATTTTAAGGAGTCTTATTTTCCCCACTGTAATGGACTACGAAATTATTGTTATATATATGAATATCCTACATGTATTTCTGCAGAGAAGTACAACTAACCTTTATGGAAATACAAATGAATGTTCAAATACAGTTCAATCAAACATTTAGATAATCTTAGATACTGCTGTCCTTTGACTATTTTGGTAGCTATCAAGAGTCTTGATCTGGCTGCATTATCCTTAGTTTATATTCATATTAGTGGAACAATGGGACTGCGGTGGCTCAGTCTTTAAGAAACTTGCCTTGTTAGCTGGAAGGCCAACAAGTCAGCAGTTCAAGACCCGAGTACTATGTATGCTATTGTATTTTTGTTTGCACTTTAATAATGATATTAGGGGACATTGTGAGCCACTCTGAGTCGGTTGCTACCAAGGAGAGCGGGATACAAATCTAAGTAAATAAATAAAAATAAATAAATAATACTGCATGACAGAATGAGTGCCTATCTCTGTCCCAGATCCTGCCAACCTAGGAGTTCAAAGCAAGAAATGGCAAGAACAGTAGATAAATAGGGACCACTTCCATGGGAAAAGATCTTGGGGACATGAAAGGAGCCTCATTCAGGAATCCCCTGAGCAGAGTTCCTCCAGCAATGATCCTTTCAACTCAGAAAGTAACTTTGTGTTCTTCTGACATGATAAAAAAGTGGAAAAATGAGTGTGTGCACACCCATCTGTATGTATACACTCACACTTACTTTAAGTCTTTAAATTTTATCTCCTATTCTGAATCTTATCATCTATGTCCCTCTCTTCTTAAACTATCTCCATTCAAGAAGATACCACACTGAAGAATTTTCAGTTCCCACCAGATTTCACCCCTCCAGGCAGCAGTAAGATAACAGTACTATTTTTCTTCATCAGGGTCTTTGTAACTTGTGCAAAACCAGTTTCTTTTCCCTTTGGAAAACAATTCACACAGACAGCATGCACAGAGTAGCAGTACATTTTTTGAAAGATGTAATTTTTTTTTAAAAAAAAGTCTTTAAAATTTCATGCAACAAAACAGTTCATAGTATTTTGTGCAAGTCTCATGAAAATTTTATTTGCTTGATTTGCACAGATTTGTTTACTCTGTACACAACACTCTGCCAATTCTCAACTGTTTTTGAGAATGGCATTAAATGCTTCACCATTTTGAAAGATAAGGAAAATGATTTTGTGGTTCCATGGTGAGGCTTCACATCCCTAACTTATATACACCTCCTTTACTTTTGGCTGTCTCTTCATTTGGAACAGACAATATGAACATAAACTCTTTTGAGGGACCAGCAAAGATTCAAAACAATCTGTGATCCAATCCAAAACCTGGAGACATTTTTCAAATCTCACTTTGGAACAGTTTCCAACCTGTTCCCCTGATACCTCATTTATTAGCTTGAAACAAGCTTAGCTCTTTCACTGAGAACTGGCCCTAATCCCTAACTTTCCATGTAGGAAAAACAAGCATTCTTTGACAGTAGCTTTCCACATTAATCTAACCCTTTTCTCATTTGTTGGCAAACAAAGCAGTGGTGCTCCATAACTTATCTTCACCTGCCCTATTTGAGTTATCCATGACTGTGCTATTAAAGCAGTCCGTAAAGACTAACTAATATGGCAGTAATAACACACCTGTCCCTTATTTATTTATTTATATTTATGACATTTCTATGTTGTACATTTGAGAAATTTTCCACTCTGAGGGGGGTACATACAAATATCAAATAACCAAACCAAACACACAACAAATAAAAAACAGACCAACCAAACAAATAAATCCCAAAGTAAAGTAAAATAAAACAGTTGCTGCCTGAGGGCGCAGAGGCTCAACTAGCTAGCTAATTTATTGCTAAAGGAACACACCCTGGAAGGCCTCCTTGAATAAGAAAGATTTAAAATTTTTTGAAGATATCCAGTGGTGCGGCCTGGCGCAGCTTCACTGGTAGTGTGTTTCACAGCATTGGTGCTGCCACTGAGAAGGTTCTATTTCTAGTTATAGACTTTCTAGCCCCACTCGTAAGATGGGATGTAACAGGTTCTCACCAGTTCGCCAGAACCGGTAGTAACTTTCCCCAGTGTCCCAAAGAACCGGTAGCAACTTTTTTGGGGGAACCACCTTCAGGGCTTACCTTTTCACTGGTTCCCCCACTGCGCATGTGCGCCAAGCACTTGGCGTGTATGCACGCCTACAGAGCTTGGCACGTATGCACGGCCTCCTTGCTGTCCTCCCAAGCAGGGAGGAGGAAGAGAAGCTGCTAGCCTGAAGCTCCCTATAGCCTGCTCCCCAGGGTAAGTGACTCACCTTTGGATGTGGTGTGTCTGTGTGTATTTTAATGTGTATTTAATATCTTTACCTATATTGACGTACTACCACAGTTCCTAAAAAGGCCTGGCAGCTGGCTTGGGGTTTTTAAGCAAAGTCTTACCTCATCAATAAGCTACACTTGTGCTGTTCCAATTGCTGTTCCAATTGGAGAACCCTTAAGGAAGTACAGCTGTTTTACATTTACATTAAGGCATATTATCCTAGAGAACTGGTTAGGGAAAGACATAGTACCTAACTTCTTTAACTGTTGAAAAGTGCCAAAATGAAGCCATTTTGTGGTGAGTTCATTCTGTAGTTCCTTCCATCTGACCTAGTGTGAGAAAGATTAGCCAGAATAAGCTTTAAGCTCTGGTTTAAAAGCTCTGTTTGATTTGTGTTTGGGGTGTGTGTGTTTGGGTGGGTGGGTGTATTTTAATGTCTTTTTTATGTAATTAATTTATTTACGGGTTTGTGTTGTGGGTGGGTGGGTGGTTTGAGGGGTGTGTGTGTGTGCATGGCTTATTTTTATTTTTTATTATTATTTTGTATTTTTTATTTTGTTTTTTTTCTTTGGCCCTGCCCATGACATCATGATGTTAGCTCCTCCCACACTGTGATGACATCACGGTGGGGTAGTAAATATTTCGACATCCCACCACTGCCCACTCGGGGTCAGCACCTGGAGCTGCATAGACTGTCATGAATGGGTGATATGGGGATTTGTTCCGAGGGAGAAATACTCGAACAGATAACAAGGTTCCAAATCATATAGGGCCTTATATGATAACACTAACACCTTGTAGGCAAGAGGTAACCAATGCAGGCCTTCCAAGGCTAGGGAAATGTGACAAACTTTCTTTATGCCTATCACCAGCCTGGCTGCTGCAGTACTAACACACCTGTCTCTTGGCTATATTGACATTAAAAAAAACCCCACTTCATTCTTGGAGAATCTCAGAGGCAGGTATTCTTTGTCATGATTTCTTTTTTCTTTCCATTTTCTCCTTGGAAATACTATATTTTTGCTTGGCTGCCCCTCCTCTGGTATTACACTAGGCTGAGTAATTACCCCAGGCCTCTACTTTGTGCTAGAGATTACCTCCAGCTCTTGGATATGTTTGCTGAAATCTCTGCTGCTAGGGAGTTGAGTTAATAATAGGAGAATTGACACCTCTATTGCCCTAATGCCAGCATGAGCCATAACTTTAATAAAACAGGGCTTGCTTAATGTTGCAGCAATAATAACCCCTTTCCAAAGGTTGCCTCCTTCCTCTTTGAAATTCTTCTACAAATGGCTCAAACAGCCTGCATTTTACCAAAAGCTCTGTGTAGCCTCCATTTCTACTTACCCTTCCATCTCAAACTCATGGTGAGGATTAAGAAAAAAAATAGTTCATGAAATGCAAACACAAGTCCATATGGCTTAGAAACCTTTGAGGCACTGGGCTTTGTTTCTGCATTAAAGAGTTGTGGGAGAATGCAAAAAACAACAACACAGTTTTTGTTAAAAGAAAAAGATGACATAAAACAAAATTATGGCCTGTGCAAGGACTAGTAACAGCAATTTCACCAGAGCTTTGATAAATTTGTTTCTGCTACTTGTATTATTACAGAGGCAAAACAAAATAACATTGGAGAGAACATAATCTGTAGCTAATGGCAGACCATTAAACTAGTCCAAGAGGCTGTGTTTATATTCATGGGCCAGAAGTTGTGCATTCATGAGCTAAAGAATGTGTCTATAGTACATTTAGCAGTTTGCCACTGCTCCATTTTATGGAATCCTTGGATCTGTTGTTTTGTGAGGTACTTCTCTACTGCAGCGCACCCGCTTGAAGTGCAACAGAGAATTTTAAATACCTCACCAAGCAAAAAATCTCAGGACTTCACTTCATAGTGTACTGCACTGGCAGTTAATGTGGCACCAAACTGCAATATCCATGCAGATTAAGTGCATATTCATCTATCGTTCAAGGCTAACATACATACAAACCAGTGGTGGATATCAGAAGGTTCGCACCAGTTCGCCAGAACTGGTAGCAGAAATTCTGGCTGGCCCCATCCATCCAAGTTTTGAAATAAAGTACAGTCGTACCTCACTTAAAGAGCATAATGCATTCCACAGGATTGCTCTTTAAGCGAGTTTGCTCTTTAAGCGAAACACCATTGTAAGTGACCAATTGTGGGGAGGGTTTGCGAACCCCGATTTATTTGTTAAGCGAGTTTTTGGTTGGTTTTATTTGTTAAGCGAAGCAAACATTCAGATAAAATTCTGCTCTTTAAGCGAGTTACTCTTTGAGCCCACCACTGATACAATACTTCCACAAGCAGCAAATGAAACCAGCAAGCATTCCTGGGGCATATCTGAGGTCATGCATGTTATGAATTATGGTCTCCAAAACAGAATTATTCATAATTTCTCCACCACTCTGAAGCCATGGTACAAAATGGTGCACTATTTTGAGTTACTGTATCTGATCTAGAATTGCTTATCATCTTTGATACATTAAGCAATCTTTGCAGTTAGGGCCTCTCCTTTTCCTCCCAGAGTTTTTAGGTAGGAAAGAGTGGTAAGATAAAGGTAAGGGTCACTCTTGCTCTAAAGCCACTTGTATCCAATTCTAGGCTTCAGTGTTCATATCTGTTTATAGCCAAAGTGCTGTCTTTGCCTGAAGACATTTCTGTGGACATGTTGCAGGCATGACCTATTTATCTACTTGCAATTTCTTACTTTAGAACTGCTAGGTTGGCAGGAGCTGAGACAGAGACAGAAACTCACTCTGTCATGCAGTACTCGGGTCTCAACCTTCTGAACTTCCAGTCATGAAGTTCAGTGTCTTAACCACTAAGCCACCGCAGTCCCTAAAAGTGTGTTAAGATGTAACTAACATAATAACATTCTCTGGGATGTTCACATTTAGTTCATTGTGGCCAGAACCATGTTGGCCCCTGCTGTGGAGCCAGAGGTTGGGACTTCAACTCTCCAACACTTCTCTCAGGAGAGGGAGGGCCTGTGTGACCGTAGGCAAACTGCACTGTCTCAGAGTGCTCCCAGGAGTCCCATTCTCACTTCAGTGTATATACCTAAAAATCCAAAAAAGGGTTGGGATACATTGGAACTGACTTGGTGACACTAATTAATTAATTGATGAATTAGTGTTAAACTGACTAACTCACTATGGCAAATTATTGATAACTAATGAGGTATCAGTTGCATTACAATGCACATGCCTAATTGCACAACAGGTGCATGCCTTGCAATGGTTCCCAACAAGGGGTACACAGCCCACAGGGGGACTTCAATTCCCAGAAGCCTCAGTCAGTACATTGGCTGATCAGTGCTTTGGGGAAATGACTTAGGCTTCTGGGAATTGAAGTCCAAAAACCAGCATTTGGGAAACACTGCTAAGGCATCTGATGCCTTATTAGTGACAATTTGCTGCAATGAGTTACACAGTTTAACTTACACATGCACAGGTCACCAACAGGATTCTGTCCTGAATGTTTTCCATCTTTATATTATTCAAACGACAATTCGTGTGACTCGGGTTGCTACAATTTAAACCTTACAGATCCACTGGAAAGCATCACTTGAGAATGAGAACCTCTTTTCAAAGAGCACTATATGGGCACAGGAGGCTTCATTATAGCAGGCTTGACTATTAGATTGTCAGCCCCAGTATTTTATGCTCTCATTGTTAAGGATTCTCTAAGGTCTCTAGCAGAAGTCTTGTCTATCACTACCTACTTAACCCTTTTAATTGAGAATGTCAAGATAATGTCTGCATTAAAAATACCTACTGAAATGTCAGTTTTCAGTGGCTCAGTATAAAATTTGAATTTAGTACCCTGGCCAAATACAATCTTGTGCACTACTTCTATCTACCATCAATTTTCTTTGCAGTTGCTCATATTATATTTTCACCCAATATCTGTTCAGTCACCATTCTAACCAGTTGGTTTCAATATTCTTATAAAGAAGCATTGCTGGTTTCTTCATGCTATGTACAAAGGAGAGAAGTTCCTGTTTGCATTTAAGCACCATATGCAAGGCACTCTGATTTTCCAGAACCAGAAACCACTCCTCTGCAAATATATTGCTCTCCATGTGAAGAAAGTTCTGATGGAGAGATGAGAGGATGGTGTCTTGATAACAAATGGGCAAGTAATAACGGAAAAGGATTCCAATCTATCAGCACTCAAGTTCCCATGTGTAAAGATTCACAATTATTAATATCATAGGCATCTCTGTTTCTTCTTTTGTATGACCAAGTACAACTGAATATCTGACCCATATTTCATCAGCTACTAGCCCCAAACATTCACAGAGCACATATTATGCATACAGAAGGTCACACTCTCTAATTCAGTCTGTGCTATCTACAGGGTGGGAAGGTCTTCAGTTTGAAGCTCTGGAGAGCTATTCCTAGTCTATGGAGGAAGGCCTGATTGTGCCCTTTGGAACAATAGTCTGACTCAATAAAATGCAGCTGTCACAGAGAAAATATAGACCAAAGTGTTAAAGAAAAGCAGATTGGGTGGCTATCCTGAAGGGATTGCTGCAGCAAGGAAGGCTTTCTCTTAAAGTTAGGCATATCAGAAAACAAAAACAAAAAAGGAATAAAAGAAAAATACTGTAGCACTTTAAAGACTAACTGCTATATTTTTGTTGTTAGCTTTTGTGGATCAAGTCCACTTCTTCAGACAAGGAATAAAACTTACAGGCATGGTTTATATACACCAAATGCAGGGGTTAAAGGGAGAAGGGTTTGCTCGAGCATGAAAAGTTAGAAGAGGGGATGGGATGGAGAAGAAATTCATTTAGTAATGCAATGTGAACAAATTAATACTTCTTCAACTGGAACCTGAAATGCAGCTGGTTGGACTGTTTGGAACTTTTTAATACAACAACACATACAAAAGTTGAAAGAAACCAAACATTTAAAGATCCATTCATTCCTAGAAATATCACTACATCTATTTTTGGTGGCAGTTAGTATGTATTCAGTCCTAGAAAGAGCAGCTCATGGAATGTCTTTTACTCATGCAGTAACAGAGAAGTGCAGCCCAGCATCAAAATCCTATTATTTAGCCACACCAGGAGGGCAAGGAGCTTTTTAATATACAACTGCACCTTGGAAACATAAAGCCGTAACAATAAATAGCATAGCAATTGACCGCTGTGTCCCCTTGCCTAGTTTCTGATAACTAGGGGCTGTCAACACAATTATACTGGGGGTTGTATTCCTCTATCCTTACTTACTGGAGCTTTAAAATGTCCCTGCTGTGCTTGACATTTTGCTTCTGTTAAAATTCATCATCTTTTGGAATCAAATCATTTTTGCAAACCTAGGCAGTAATGAAACTTTTATTTAGCAATCTGGAATTCACTAAGAGGAATAAGAATGGAGGGTAGAAACCAAACAGAGAAATACAGAATAAGGAAAACAGAACTAGAAAAAGTCTGCTGAGATTCACAGATATAGATTATAGATTCAGATATCCAAAGGGACAAACAGTCTGTTGAAATAAGTATTCATGGGACCAAAACCCAATGAAATATTAATTAAACATCTAACACTAGAACACATGTAAATAAGCTCCAAATGACAGGTAGACAGCTGTGACCCTCTATGTTTTGGGGTGACCTAGAACTCCCAACTGCAGTGGCTCAAGTGGTTAAAATGCTGAACTTGAAGACTGGAAGGTCGGAGTTCGATACCCAAGTACTGCACGATGGAGTGAGCTCCCATCACTGTCCCAGCTCCTGCCAACCTAGCAGTTTGAAAGCAAGAAATTGCAACTAGATAAATAGGTATCACAATGGTGGGAAAGTGAACAGTATTCTGTGCACTACAGTGTCTAGGCATGCCTTCCACATGTCCACTGAAACATCTGGAAACACAGACAGCGCTGGCTCTTTGGCTATAAAGATAGTTGGGCACTGAACCCTAGAGTCAGATATGACTGGCTTTTGAGCAAGGGTGACCTTTACCTTACAAATTCCAGCAGCCCTAACTACCATAGTAAATTAATAGGTATTATGCGATTTGCAGTCCCCCAACCCCCCCCCCCCCCCAATGTTACATGGCACCCACATAAGCCTTGTAGAATCCTCTTCCCAAACCTGCCTTAGGGCAAAAAGAGCATACACACACGACAGAGAGAAAGAGAGAGAGTCAAACCTTGCATAAAGAGTGCCTTGCTTAAAGAGTAACTCGCTTAAAGAGCAGAATTTACTCTGAATGTTCGCTTTGCTTAACAAATACAGTAATACCTCGGATGTTTACCTCGGATAACGCTAAAATCGCATAATGTTAAGTAATCTGGGGAGGAGAATTGAATCAAATAATGTTAAGGTCCTATGGGATGGATCGGATAACAACCGCTAAAGCCTGTGTGGTTACAATGTATCTCTATGGAGCTTTAACGTTATCTGATACATCCCATAGGATTTTAACATGCATCGGATAACACTAAAAATCGGATAACACCAAGACTTGTGGAACCAAGTCTTAGCGTTATCCGAGGTATTACTGTAAAACCAACCAAAAACTCACTTAGCAAATAAATTGGGGTTTGCAATCCCTCCCACAATATATATTGTGAGTACAAAAGAGCTTGAAAAGAAACAAGAGAGGTTTGGACTTGGTCATACTGAGTTTGAGACAACTGAAGCATCCTAATAGGACAAGATGAAGCCAGTTGGAGATGTGGGACTGAACAGAAGCGTAGCTGGATGTCATCCAGATATGGGATAGAATGTCAAGGGCAGTAAAGGAAGGACTGATGGTGGGAGGTGACAATGAGACCCTGCCAGACCAAGAGGACTTGTAGCAACATGGGGACCCATGGATGCTCTAATGATTATGTTTTCACAGTGAGTCTAAAAACTGCTCCAACAGGTTTGAGGGCAAAGAGTAAGATGAAAAATGATGATGCTTGGATAATAGAGATGTAATTATTGTTCTCTCTTACCTACATGTGGGAAGAAGAAATTGCTACAATCTTGCCTTCACTAATAATGATGACATTTTGTGTGTGAGTGTGTGCAGGGGTGTGCGTGCGTATGGCTTGTTTCTAAAAGGGAAGAACAATACAGACATTTTGTGCAAACGACAGACCTTATAGGGGAGAAATAGCTCTTAGTTGCAATGCCAGATGAGGGAATGGCAAGAATTCTCATAGGAGCATTAACACATTTGCTGGGTATTCTTTCCATCCCTTTTGGAGAGACAAGACAGTTGAAAGAAATTGTTCAGAGATCAGGGAAATCAGTACTGGATTGGATCCAATAGGAATAAAATGAGAAGAAAGACTCACTATAAGGTGGAGAGGAGAAAGGGTGGGGTAGATGGCAAGCAGGAGTTGTGAGTGGGAAGATTAACTGGAGATGGGTGGGAAAGGGTGGGGGGAAAGCAGGTGTATATGGCCCCTATTTGCCTTTATATGTGTCCATAAAACAAACAAAGAAGGTGGTTTTTATACATATTTGACAAGAAATTCTTGAATTCCCAAGAATATTTCTGGTTGACATCAGTAGCGGAAGGAGGGAGATGTAATATCTTATGCTGAGTTCACTTTTGCAGCTGGAGAGATTGCAATATAGTTAAAGGCAATAAAACTACATTACAGAGATTTATTTGAGATTAAATGGCCCAGCAAAAGTACAAAGTGTTGTTAACACATCATGTAATATCTAAGAAGCACAGCAACCCTCTGCATCAAATCTGGGGTAGCAAAAGTAGATTTGCAGCATGGCATACAGATGTTATGTTACTCATTTCCAAGGTATAGTCAGTTTGGCTTCCATGCTTCAGTAAATTTCACTGAAAGAATGGAAAAACAGGCAGTTTAAGTCTGAAATCAGACTGCAAATAGAGGAGAATTGTTAAATAAAAGGATAGGTAAATTGAAGGGCAAGGGAAAGAAAGAGGCAAAAAAGCAGACTCCTTACCTTCTAATAATTGTTCACACTAGAACTGCCTGGCTAGTTGCCCTAACAATGGCTGATCCCCAGGGAATCCCAATTGTCAGCAGAGTGCAGCTCTATGCTTAACAGGGAGGATAATTTGACAGCCACAATTAACTGAAATGGGGTTTTGATTCTCCAAAGGGAGGCCATCACATAGTTAAGAGTTAAAATGCACTTTTAACACTGCTCCCCTGCCAGGTGTATATGAAACAAGGCTTGCTAATTTCCAGATACAGCCAGAGGTGTAAAGACACATGTCTAATGTAAAGGAAATTGTAGTACATCTTGAGCTTGGTCCCTCTTTCTGTTTTCAAAATTACAACTTCTGATGAGCATCTATTTGGCAGATGGTTTGCTCAAAGCAGTACATCCTTGTGCAAACCTGCTCAGCAGGTTGCACAATGGACCATCATCTGAACCAGTTTTCCCAAAGGAAAAGAACAGGATTCTGCCCAAAGAAATTAGTCCTGATAACCAGACAACAATTTAACTCCTTCCCACAGTGAGGTTAGCTCCACACCCACTGTGCAGATGACTAGAGTCAATACTGAACACATTAAATGAACTGGAAATGGGGCATTGGGAGTTTACTGGCAAGTCTTGCCTCTACTCACCACACACAGTATGTGCCTTCTGCACTTGGCCATTTATACACACAAGTTGCACGTGCATGACTGTCCCCATGCAATCAAAGGCTGCACAATTTAGAATTTCTGGTCACACTTACAGCATGCATCTATGTATGGTGAACTAACCAAAATGTCGAATTTGCCATGGTCCTAGTCCCCGTGCAATGTGTTCATTGTAATCTGATGGCAGTGATTTCTACACAGTCAGAGATCATATTGAGGTCCATCTAAACTGGTTCTTTCAGAATACAATAGTACCTCAGATAACGATGAGACTTGGTTCCACAAGTCTCGTCGTTATCCGGTTTTTAACGTTGTGCGATACACTGATCGCACAACGTTAAAAAAAACCCTGTTTCCCTGGAGGCTGCAGCAAGCCAGAACATCGGGATTTGAATCCTGACATTTTGGCTTGCTGCACTTGCTGAGGACATCGGGGAAGCCCAGAAACAGCTTGGATCAGGTCTTCCCACCTCCCTGGACCCGGCAGGGGTGTCAGGGAGCCCAAAATTGGTAAAAAAAATGTTGCAGCCTCCAGGAGGGTGGGGGAACTTCAAAAATAGCACGCATAGCCTCTAGGGTTTTAGCGTTATCCGGTGTAATCGTTATCCAGGGTATTACTGTACTGCACAAATTTAATGGATCAACTTCTAAAATGAAACTACCCTATTTGCTGGCATATAAGACCCACTTTTTCCCTCTTAAAATACAATGGGAAAATGGTGTGTGTCTTGTATTGTATATAGTGGCTGATAGGGGCTATTTTGGTAATAATGGAGTGTGTCTTACACGTCGGCAAATACGGTATATAATATACAGTACTGCAAATAATATATGCAGGGGTTGGGTTGCCACCTGTAAAGGGTGCTATAGGTGTGGATATAGTACTTTGGCAGGGTTGTGTGTGTAGTACCTTCCAGACATAGTCTCCTAAGCATCTATAATTTAAAAAAAATTTCCAGGAAAGTGCTTTTTGGATCCTGATTAACCTTGGCCCTCAGCATAGATAAGCCACATTCATTTCTCTTTTTTAGTGAGGAAACAAGGTTGATAGGAAAATACCTGTGAGACCATGCAGGAGATGGAACTTAAATTCAGTTTCTCTAAAGCTGAACACAACTCGTAACTATTTAGGGCAGCAGTGCCAAAACTACAGCCCGTGGGCCCAATTAGGCATGTGCATATAATTATTCTGGCCCAGGCTGAGTACCTGTGCTCTCCTAGGACCACCCCCACCACCTGACATCACTTACAGTGATAGCCGTGGTGGTGGCAGTGGCAATCACGCTAGGAAAGCCCCATGGCACGCCCGGGATGACGTCTTTCGTAGCGCCGCAGATTTTGAGATGGGGAAGGCTCCAAAAATTTCCCCAGCAGAGCGATCTATGTCCCCAAAGGCTGCTGAAGCGAGGAGCAGCCCGCCTCTGCAGCAGCCCACCTCTGGCCCCCGCACCTGTGTGTCAGGGGCATGACCATCCCAGGGGAAAAAGTTTGGGCACCACTGATTTAGGGCAATAGCCTTTCTCAAGCAGGTGAACAACCGCCTTTGATCCAAATTAGTTGTCCCAGGAAAACATATCCCTTCCACAAGATCCCTCTCCTTTGAAATCAGCTTCAGATCCATATCTACAATGGGAACACTAGCAAGGAGTCCTGTGTCTGAGGTATGAGAGCAAAGAGAGAAAAACTGCTGGAGAATAGGTCAAGATAAAGGTTGTTCTTGCTCAAAAGCCAGTCACATCCAACTCTAGGGTTCAGTGCTCATCTCTGTTTATAGCCAAAGAGCCAGCGTCTGCAAACATTCCCACCAAAGTGGTCCCTATTTATTTACTTGCAATTTCTTGCTTTCGAACTGCTAGGTTGGCAGGAGGTGGGACAGAGACAGGAGCTCACTCCAACATGCAGTACCTGGGAATCAAACTCCAACTTTCTAGTCAGTGAGTTAAGTGTCTTAACCTCTTGAGCCACCGCTGTCACCACTGGGGAATACCACTGGGTAGAACTTCCAGTGCTTTGCACTGCATATCACAATTCCTTACATATGATTAATTGACATCTATTCTAGAAAGGGTTATGGGGAAAAAACCCTAGTTAGTATTTAAGATTGTATTAAAGTCTCTGTTGTTGTTTTCACTGTGACAATAATCTGGAAAGGATTACTAAGGAAGCTAGCAATGAATGACAGATGCTTAAGGTTTGGTACAGTAACCAGATTTTCTCCTTCACCTCTCATGCAATTTTCAATAAGTCAACAGCTACTCTAAATTTGATGAGTTCCCGGTACTTCAGTTTTCTTAATGCTTGGAGAGTGTATGTGAAAGAACAGTAATCAACTATAGATATGATGAAAGGGTTTGGCAAATTATTCTTCTTGCATTTTGTAAAAAAACTTCAACACATTAAAAATTTCTAAAGCGGCACAGAACATTCTTCTTGTTGCATACCTTATTGCAATGAAAAGGTACATGTTTGTCAGTGAAGTTGCGAGCAATGCCATCAGGAGGTTTGGCTTATTATGAGTGTGGACTCCTAGCAGGATCACGTACGGCAAAATGGTCATAGCTGAGATACTCAACTAAGATGGATCTACTGTCTTCAAGGCAACTACTGGGCAGCAGCAATAGCCGAAGATGACACTGGCAGAAGAGGCAACAGCACCGATTCAAGCATTTGTTAGTATTGCACCGACCAAGGCAATGGTTAACCCCCTGCTGATCATTTCTTACCATGAAAACTCTATGATCACACAATCCAAAATGAAACAAGAGATAGTGCTGGAAAATGAGCCTCCCATGTTGAAAAGAACTCAATCAGCTACTGGGAAAGAACAAATGATAAATATGAATAGCTCTATTTTTTAATAATAATAATAATAATAATAATAATAATAATAATAATAATAATAATAATAATAATAATAATAATAATAATAATAATAATAATAATAATAATAATAAAGTCAGAAATTATTCTGGGTTGAAAGGCTTTTTGCTGGAGGAACTCCACTCAGGGGATGCCTGAATGAAGCTCCTTTCATGTCCCCAAGATCTTTTTCCCACCAAAGGGGTCCCTGTTTATCTACTTGCAATTTCTTGCTTTCCAACTGCTAGGTTGGCCGGAGCTAGGACAGAGATGGGTGCTCAAACCGTCATGCCACACTCATTTTTTCCAGCAGCCAGGTTGTTTTTTTTTTGTTTTTTTTTGGGGGGGGAGATAAGGAAATCTCTAGGTGTAAAGTTTTGAGGGTTTTTTAAATGACTACAATAGGTTTCAAATGAATTCTCTCTCAGGAACTGTTGATCAACCTGTTTCCATCCTGTAAATAATTTTGCAACCATCTGAAAAGGCAAGGACTAACATTTGTAATTAAAAAGTGTCATGAATCATTTATTTTTAAAATGAATCCATGTTTATGCATTTGGAGCTTCTCTCTTACCCTCTCACCTCTCTCTTCTTACTTTCAAACTAAATCCATACTTTTGACTCGGAAAGCACATTGGTGGTGCTTAAATACTTCCTTGCCTTATAAGCTATGATCCTTGGGGATGATGTCTCAGAAGCCACAGGACAGGTTAGATCCAAGATTCTCAACCTGCAGGCCATGGGCTGGAGGTGGCCCACAGTGCCATTTCACGTGCCCCCACCACCACTTCCACCACACCAGGAAGTGCCATGTGGTGGAGGAAGGGCAAAACAGTCATCCAGCCCCTGAAGCTGTCTGAAGGAGTGTGACCTGGCCCCTGGCTTGAAAAGGTTGAGAACTCCTGGATTAGATCTTCACTTTCTCAGAAGAGATCCAACCTCAGATCATTCTGCTGTTGTGGAACAGTCCTTCCTGTTCCTGATAGTGGGTTGTTGTGAAAGTGAGCAGGATGGAGAAGAGCACAGGCAGGCTGTGGAAAATGCTCTCCCACTCATGTGAGAGAAAAAAATGTTATACCCTGAAATGACATTACAGCTTTATCCCCATTACTTGCAACTGGAGGGGGGAAGGGGAAGGGGAGGAATATTTGAGCCTAAACAAAGGCAGAGACCACTCAGATCTACCTGATTTCTCAGACTCAGGGTCACTGGATCTCTCAGAGACACTGACCTCAGGGATCTTTGAAATAAAGTTCAGGATTGCACTTTAGCACATTCTTGTTCCCCAATCAAGTCTTGAGAAAATGAGATTGAGAAGGGATATGATAGCACTCTTCAAATACCTGAAAGGTAATCATAAAGAGGAAGGGAAAGATCTGTTCTCAATAATCCCAGAGTGCAGGACAAGTAATTACAGGCTGAAAGTACAAAAAGCCAGATATAGGCTAAATATTAGAAAACACTTCTTAATGGTTAGAGCATTATGGCACTGGAACCAACTGCCTCCAGAGATGGTGAGTGCTCCAACAATGGAAACATTCAAGAGAGAATTGGATAACTGTCATATCTGCTTTGATTTGGACTCCTGTAATGAACAGGAGGGGTTAGACCAGTGGTGGGCACCCAAAAAATGTACTACCACACTGTGGGTGTAGTATGGTGGGTGTGGCCAGGGGGAAAGCATGTGTTGCACCAGAATTAGGACTACTTTATTTCAAAACTTGGATGGGCGGGGCCAGCCAGAATTTCTGCTACCGGTTCTGGCGAATTGGTGTGAACCTGCTGATGCCCACCACTGGGTTAGACTTGATACCCTAAAAGGCCCCTTCCAACCCAGTTATTCTGTGATTCTGTGATCATAAACCCATGATGGTGAACCTTAGCACTCCAGGCATTCTTGGACTTCAATTCCCAGGAGCCCAAGTCTCTGTGTACATGCAGTAAACCCATTTGTGTGGATTCACAGAGACTTGGCCTTCTGTGAATTGAGGTTCAAGAACACCTGGAGTGCCAAGGTTTGCCATCACAGTCATAGACCATGCCTTTTAATAGCAGATCTAGTCTATGAAACAACAGGTCATGGATACATCCTCCTTCTTCATCATTTCTCTTCTCCTGGTTTCTACTGTAGGTCATATATTACTGTCTGATTTTGTTTCTTTCTGAAGTTGATCAATAAAATATGTAGACATTCTGACTGGTTTTTCCTCCACAAAATCCTGTTTACAGCCACATCATTTTCACAAGCATTTTCCTATAGTTAGAAATGTAGCAGAAGACAAAGACAGCATATGTTGGCAATTCAATCATTCTTTGGAAGGACATGCAAAGGTTCGAAAGTAGGGAGAATAAAGGAGGAGAAGGGAGATCAGAGGAGAGACATGGCGCTAAAGCAGGATAAAATCCAGGGCTTGGAAAGGTGACCTTTTGGGATTACAGCTCCTCAATACTGAAAACTACAGTCTGAAAAAGTAACATCCTTCAAGCTCTGGTAAAGTTAAGAATACTGGAGAATGGCCCAAACAGAATGAACTCATGAATTCCTCTGCATACAGAATACAAGCAGAATGAGCAGGTGGCTTCAGTATATGTAGGCTGTTAGCCAGTTTCCCAACTCAGAGCATATGGGAGAGGAGGAAAATGTTCATTAGAGCACACTATTGCATTAACCCACTATGTGTGTTTTGGAAGATACACCAAAGCAAGGCATGTAAGAGATCTGATCACCCTGTTAATGTTGAATATAGGGCTCTCTTGCCTGCTTCGTACTAAATTAATGCCTTTAACCCATGGGGTTGCTATCTGTTTAAAACATGACAAAAACATTGTTATCCTGTCTCTAAGAAGTTGATGCAAGAGTTTTATTGACATCTGGGGGGTGCTATAGTCATCTGAGGATGAAGTGGTGGTGTCTTGTATCCATTCCTCATCTTCTCAATAGTCTTTGTGAAACACAATTTGCATTTTAGATAAGATACACTCCAGGCATTCTCCTTCTACAACATAGCTTTTGGCATGGGCTGTATTTCATGCTGTCAGTTCCACTCACTGCTAATTAGCATGGAGAATTGCACTGATGTTAACCATCGTTTTCATCCCTTCTCGCCACCTTCAAAACAAGGGTTCCCCTGCCTAATGAGACCCCTGAGGATAATCAGAAAGGCAAGCAGACAAATTCATTCATGGTGTAACCCAGCTAGCTTCAGTACTATTACTCCCTGGGTGAAATATTTCTAATGGAACCACAAATTATGGACACTTTGCCTTTGGGAGTGAGAAATAAGAATTAAAGAATGGGGCAAGGGAATTAATTTGTAAAGCCATGAAAGAGGTAACTTGGCATGACATAAAGAGCACAACCAGGAAGAGGGAGGTTGGGTGTCTTTTTGTAGTCCTACCACTATTTTGTTCATTGGCCTTCTCAAGTTGACACCTGGATTGCAAATAAAGTAAATGCTTATGTATTCAAAATTGAGTGTTCCCAATTTACTAGAAACATCGTATCAGGATTTAAATGTTATGGCAGGAACCATTTCCTTTTCTTTCATAGTAGAAGGTGAGCTAAATATAAACCTAGGGCTGAAATGGTAAATGAATATTGGGGGAATAAATACCAAGAGCTCCAGGCCCCACTTATTTTCCTTTTATTTTTAGACATCAACCTTCTCATCCTTTTTCCTGGGGATGCCACATTTTCCTCCATTTTCTTGTGGGAGACCCCATGGCCATACATCAGGGCAGGGTGGTTTCGAGGGGCTCCGCTTGGGCTGGGGGCTTAAAAGCTGCAACGGAGGCAGGACTCTTTACCCTCCCAAGAACACCTGCGGCCAGGCAGAGAGGCTGCCTCAGCGTCCAGCCCCAGGACTCTTCCCACCTGTCACCGGGGGCTCCGCCTGGGATGCCCTCACTGCTGCTGCCACCAACAGAGGCTCTTGGAGCTGACCGGCTTGCTGATGAGGAGCAGGAACACCTGGACGGCAGGGCAGGAGCTTTAAAACTCAGACAGTTTTGTTGCCCTTGCCGCCGCCGCCAACAAAGGCTCCTGGAGCCGGCCCAAACAGATAGATATTGTTAAATTGGTTACTATGTAATTTTTGTATTGGTTAGTGATTGTATTGTGATTATATTGTTTATTGTCTATTCTGTACTGGGTATTGTTTATGGATGGTATTCTGATTATATTGTGTTTATATTTATTTTACTGTACTATATTTTATACTGTGATATTGTATTATTGAACTGTTACATTGTACAGTATTTTATTGTATGTTGTGAGCCGCCCTGAGTTGGTTTTCACCAAGTAGGGCGGCATATAAATCGAAATGAATGAATGAATGAATGAATGATCCTGGATACCAAAATTGCTTGAAAAACGAAAGCCAACATCCCACATACTCACTTAGGAAATCATTCAAATGTGACTCAAGAGCATAAATTTAGTTGCTACAGGAGAACTTCCTTCTGTAATCCTCAAAGGAAAAATAGCTGCAGCTTTGCAAGTAAACTCCAGAGCCCTAGCTTCAGTTTCTTAAGACAAAGTATGTGCAGGCTCAAAGTTAGCCCACTTGAAGCAAACTTCAAGAGTTGCAATTTAAGGATAAGAGAAGACAAAGGAAGAACAATACAGGTGAATAAAAGTATCTTGTGGGATCAAAGAGTGAGAAAGAGGAGGAGGTTAAGGTGATGACCAAAACTAAAACTAAAGAAGAAAACATTGAGAATGATTATTCTTTAGTTATGGACCAGATGATCCCTTATGACCCAGTGTTTAAGCTGAAGTACCACAGTCAAAATTCTGCTCACAATTTGAGTTTGATCCTGATAGGATCAAGAGTGGCTCAGCCTTCCATTCTTCTGAGGTTGATAAAACGAGTCCCTAGCATGTTGGGCAAAATGCTAATTACCTTGTCAACTATTAAGGCCCTGTTTTCACCTGCTGAACCAAGCAAAGATGAAACAATGGCCCAAAGAAAGGACAGGCGTGATTTTTCTTACTTTTTACAAGCATTATTTTTAATAATAGGCTTTCTCTCATATGGTCTTGAGAATCTTCTGTCAATTATATTCCTTTCTTTTCAAAACAACTTGAAAGACTGCCAACCTGCTTATTGGAAAGCTTCCATCTTGGCAACATCTTGTGAACGACAGCCCCTAAATCAGATTATGACATGCAAATTAATAACACTTATGTAGATCTTTTTCTTTTGTTCACTGGAAATGTGAAAGGGGAACCAGATGCAAAATGCCTTGTTGAAGTGCACAAGTTAACCTCTGATCAGAAAGGCAAAGTCTTTTACATTCTACAAATTGATTTGCCTGCTACGGAAACACACAAATAGGCCCAGAGTAGGGAGCCGGTTCATATTAAGATTCATTTGCTACAGTATGAACATAAGTTCTTAAAAAAGGAACTCAAATATTTGAATGCTTTCCAAGAGAACATGGTGCAGTTAAAACTTATTACAAACATTTACAGATCAAAGGGAAAATCTACCTTACATTTTCAAATTGCAAATGGGTAGCTTGCAGTTGCAAATCAGCAACAATAATCATAGTAATTTGCCCCAAATCATAATGCATAAATGATGCTCTGTGTTCCCTGTCCCTGCCAGCTGGAAAACTCCTGCAGCATCAGAATCAGCACAGCCTCTACTTTTCCTGCCAATTCATTATGTTGCACATATTGTTCCTCCAAATCATGGGAAGTCTGCTGGATTGTACCTTGTGGCATCAGGGAGAGAGATAAGCCATGCCATTTTGCCTTTCCTCCACTACATGGCAGTTCTTGGTGTGGTGGAGGCAGTGGGGCCCCCACATGAAATGATGCTGTGGGCTGCATCCGGCCTGGTGGCTGCAGGTTGAGAATCTGTGCTCTACAGGAAACCATTTGCACTTATAAAAATAAAAGCATTACTTCCAATGGATTTTGAAATACTAACTCTCAATTCCTTTGCCTAGCTTTTCCCATAAAAACACCCTACTGTGAATGTTAACTACTTCTTGGTTCCTCTATTTTCACATTTTAGGAAAGGGGCTGCCATGCTTTTGGATTAGTTTTGTTCCTTTTTTAAAGTGAAAAGGCATAGGATGCTTCAGAACTATGCTCTCTTAGTTCAGATTTTTAAAAAGTATAGAGAAAATGGTCAAGAAATAAAGGTTATTAAAGCTATGAATCCCAAGGAACTCCTCTAGACCAGGGATTCTCACCTGTGGCCCATGAGCTGCATGTGGCCCACTGCGCCATTTCCTGTGTCCCCCTCCTCCATCTCACCAGGAAGTGCCATGTGGTGGAAGAAGGGCAAAATGGCCATCCGACCCCCAAAGCTGTCTGAGGGAGCGTGACCCTGCCCCTGGCTTAATAACATTGAGAACTGCTCTAGACTTTAATCTGTGTTCAGGTTTCAGCTATGCCTCTACATCCACAGTTCCTGGCATTCCAAGGGAAAGATAATTCTTGCAGGTTTCTTCTGGCCCAACTTTCTCAGTTCATCAGCATCATTATCATGTGCCCTTAGGTCAAGTCCAATGTACAGTGACCTTTTCTAGATTTTTATAGATAGAAGTTGTTTACCATTCCCTTCTCTCTTTTTTTTTGGGGGGGGAGGGGGGCATCCGAGGACTGTGGTGGCTCAAGTGATTATTATTATTATTAGTCATACTTATCAACCGTCCTCCTCACCAAGGTGACCCAGGGCGGCTCACAATTCATTTAAAAATCACACAATAAAACACTCTTAAAAACATTCCTAAAAAAAACTCAATTTAAAACTTTAAAATCAAAATCTAAAAACTAATTGAGGGCAAACAGGGCTTAAATCAACCAGCGGGCTGGGTTCATAGTCCCTCTCTCACCCCAAACCTGCCCTGCCAGCCATGTTTTTAAATTTTTCCTAAAGGGCAGCAACTCCATCTGGAGACGTAACTTCATTGGCAGAAAGTTCCATAGGGCCAGGGCAGACACCGAGAAGGCCTTCCGTCTTGTGCCAGAGAGATGCAGCTCTCTGGCCGATGAACAACTAGAACAACTCTAGTGGGATGGGCAGATGTTCTTGGAGTGAGGCGGTCTCTTAAGTATCCTGGCCCACTACCATGTAGGGCTTTAAAGGTAATAACCAGCACCTTGAATTGCATCCGGAGACATATAGGCAACCAGTGCAGCTCCCGGAGCAGTGGTGAGGCACGTGCATACCGCCCACACCCCAACGCCACCCAGGCAGCCGCACTCTGGACCAACTGAAGCCTCCGAATGGTCATCAAGGGCAGTCCCATGTAGAGCGCATAGCAGTAATCCAGTCTGGAGGTGACCAGAGTGTGTGTGACTATGAGCAAGGAGTCCCAATCAAGGAGTGGGCGTAACTGGCGAATCACACGAAGTTGTGCAAAAGCCCTCCTGGCCACGACTGCCACCTGCTCTTCGAGCAGTAGTCGTGAGTCCAGGAGGACCCCCAAGTTATGCACTGGGTCTGTTTGGGGCAGCACCGCCCCATCCAAGACCAAAGATGGTAGCTCCCAAGATAACACAGGACCCCTGACCCACTCAGTCTTGCCGAGATTCAGTTGTAACCCGTTGTCCCCCATCCAGACCCTGACAGCCTCCAGGCACCTGGAAAGGACATCCACTGCATCGCTAGGGTCCCCACGGGCTGAGATATACGAATGATCTCACCCAGCGGTTTCATGTAGATGTTAAATAGGAGAGGCCAGAGTACTGAGCCCTGTGGCACCCCATAACATAAGGGGCTCGGGTTGGACACCTCATCTTCCAATCACACCGCCTGGGTCTGGCCCCTTAGAAATGAGGAAAACCAGGACAACACAGTGCCCTGAATCTCCAATCCTCGGAGCCTTTCCAGAAGGATACCATGATCGACGGTATCGAATGCCGCTGAGAGGTCAAGAAGAGCCAGGACGGACGAATGACCTCCATCCCACTCTTGCCAGAGATCAACCACAAGTGTGACCAATGCAGTTTCCGTACCATATCCGGGCCTGAATCCTGACTGAAAAAGGTCCAGATAATCCGCTTCATCCAGGACTCCCTGCAACTGCTGTGCCACTGCCTTCTCCAAAACCTTGGCTAAAAAGGGGAGGTTGGACACAGGCCAGTAATTGGTAAGCACCGCGAGGTCGAGCAATGTTTTTTTCAGGAGGGGGCGCACCAAAGCATGCTTTAATTTTGCTGGAAAGACCCCCTCCCATAATGATGAATTTATGATGGCTTTGACCCAACCACCTGTCACCACCCTGGAGGTTTTAATCAACCAGGCAGGGCATGTATCTAATGCACGGGCAGTGGCACGAACAGATCCAAGGAGCCTGTCCACTTCCTCAGGGACAACTGGATTAAGACACTGAACTTGATGACTGGAAGGTCGGCAGGTCAGCAGTTTGAGACCTGAGTGCTGAACCACAGAGTGACCTCTCTGTCCCAACTCCTGCCAACCTAGCAGTTCGAAAACAAGAAACTGCAAGTAGATAAATAGGTACCACTTTGGTGGGTAGATAACAAAATTGAGTGCACTCCATTTGTCTAGTCATGCCGGCCACATGACCACGGAAACAGCATTGGATCTTTGGCTGTAAAAGGAGAGATGAGCACTGTACCCTAGAGTCAAATACACCTGGCTTATGAGAAAGGACAACTTTTACCTAGGATCTGTGCGGCTTGCCCAGGCTTGCTCTACTCATAGGAGGCATGAACTCCAGGTACCTAAATCACTGAAGTATCCAGCCAGCAAGGTTTAGCTTTTACACAATACTATAACTGCCTATGGCAAAGCCTTTTTGCCCAATTCTCTGATGCGGTGAGGACATTTTAGGAACCAGTCCAACAGTATCCATCCATCTTTAGAAGGCCAAGTGTGCCTCTTCATTCTTAGAGTGAAGCATGGAATTATATAATTCTACCTCCAGAACAATCTCTCCCTGGCTTACCCCACCCCTTCATTCATGAAATATTATAGAACAGAGAGGAAATTTGCCAGTTCTGATTTTGAAAGAAAGAAATCCCCTCAACACATGCAGTTTCATACTAACTTTTATGCACCAGCATAAACATTTGTATTGGAAGGTGTGTGGGGTATTTTTGATCTCAGCGAGAATTCTCATTTCCTGTGGGTTAGCATTAGACTTTTGGTTATGGTTAGGTCTCATATACACTACTTTTATTTCCTGACCACAGGAAATTCTAGTGCAATATAGAGGCAAATCCACTTAAATAAAAATACATTGCTCTTGTTTCTCTGTACAGTAATACCTCAGATAACGTTTGCACCACACACGTTAAAACCACATAACGTTAAAGAATTTGGAAAAAAAATTCACCCCACAACGTTAAAACCCTATGGAATGTATCACATAATATTTGCTGAAGTCTGTAAGGGTTACAATGTATCTCTATGGAGTTTAACATTATGTGATTCATCCCATACGATTTTAATGTTGTGCAATGCATGTATCTCATGCATAACGTAAAAAATCGCATAATGTTAAGAATCATGGAACCAAGTTTTAATGTTATCCGGGGTATAACTGTATTACAGTTCACTGAAAAACACCTGGGACTTTCTTGTCCTAACGGGTTACACTGTTTCGGACAAACAGTTCTTCACTAATAGATTTATTGGGACATTTTTGTCTCTGATGTTTTCTCTTTGCAACAAAATGCTAACATCACAGAAGTCCAAGTATGGAAATGTATGAACATTGTTAACATACAATTTTCCCAATGACAACATGACCAGAATTCATGCATCTTGCCCTGCCTAATTGGTTGCCGAATAAAGTCACTTAAACCATAGCATGACAGCAGGATGCCAAACACATTAATTTGTGAAGAGGTATTCTGTTGTAGAAAGAAATGTGTTTTTAAAAAGTAGAATTATAAAATTGTTTTATAGATAATAAAATCCAGCAGTTCTCCTCAACCTTTTTAAGCTGGGTCACAATCCCTCAGACAGCTTTGGAGACCAGATAGCCATTTTGCCCTTCCTTCACCGTGTGGCACTTGCTGGTGTGGTGAAGGTGGGCCACATGAAATGGTGTTCTGGGTCATATCTGGCCCATGGGCTGCAGGGTAAGACTCCCTGGTTTATAGCCATGATGATAAATCTTTGGAGTCCAGGTGTTCTTGGACTTCAATTACCAGAAGCCAAAATCAGCACTCCTGCAGATCAGGACTTCAGGGAATTGAAGTTCAAGAACAGCTAGAGCTCCAAGGTTTGCCATCACTGATTTATCATCTCTCTTAGCTATGAATGTTTCTAAAAACAAGAATGTGATTACCTGCTGCATCAGCTTCCATTGCTGTCAATGAGGTATTTGGCTACTGTCACTTTCAGCTTCCAATCTCCAGATGGTTATTTTGGGGGTGCTTTGATTACAATGGGATGGACTCTAGCTGTAGCAGTGGCCTTGTTGAATCCTAAATTTCTCTAGCATCAGGTAGTAGTTTGAAGACGATTAGTCAATAAAGTTAACAGATGAAAGCAAGAAGACCAAGCAGGTAAAGAACGTTTAATCAAAATGAAGGGCTGGGAAGAAGAGGCAGAGAGGAGAGGCAGAAACTAAGTTGTGTCTGCAATATGGTGATTCAGTTAGAAACTTCTATGAGGAATGCTGAAAGAGGTGGGTTGGGAAAGAGATGGATAAGGAAAAGCATGGCAGTGTTGTTCAAATAACTGAAGGCTGATCATACAGTAGATGGACTAGACTTTTCTTCTGTTGTTTCAAATGGAAGGACTACAGCCTAAAGACCAAAATCCTTGTTGCACTGCCAAAAGAGTGAGGACATAACTGGCTGTGAGAGTTTTCTTTCTTCTTCTTCTTCTTCTTCTTCTTCCTCTTCTTCCTCTTCTTCTTCCTCTTCTTCCTCTTCCTCTTCCTCTTCCTCTTCTTCGTCCTCCTCCTCCTCCTCCTTCTTCTTCTGGTAATTAAAGAGTTCCTACTTCTGTCCTGTAGCTTCTCTGACATACGTATAATCAGTCTCATGGCATGTGAGCTAGAAGAGGTCTAAGATGGGAAATGGAATGATTTAATTACTCAGAATATCCCAAAGAAGTGGCATCCTCCTCCTTCCACAGGTGTAACAGATTGCAATAGGATTTTAGCCAATGTACAGAAACTGCAGGGGTTTTCACTCAACATTGGGAAAAGATCCATACTGGTACCGTATGACTAGTTTGAAATTAAACAAGATTTCTTTGGGAGGTGGTCCTTTGCTGGAGATGTTGAGGCTCAGAATGGATGCCCATCTGGTCAAGAAAGCTGTAGTTGCATTCTGCACTGTCTATCTTGAATTGAACAGGAAGTTGGACTAAATGTCCTCCAGGCTACCTACCAACTACGATTCTGTAAAAGTTTGAAATAGACAGACAGACAGACTGTGAAAAGAGAATTCAGGAGATACAACAGGCAGAGGAGCAAGTGGCAAAATTTGGAAGACATAATTTTCACTTTGCTTTGCAGTCAGTATTTGGTTTCAGGTTTATATTTAATATCCTCTCCAAATCCCAAACCTAGAAAGCTGGCAGAAAGAACTAAGTGTTGGAAGAGAGGAAGATCACTTTTTAAGGGTGGCTCATTCCCTAGTAGAAATTTATTTCCTACTGTATACTTGCTGTTTACTTTGACATAATTCAGGACTTGACATCACTGGATGTGGAATAACTGATGCCAGTTTAGTGCTGCTTAATGTAATGAAACACATTTTTGCTTACAGTGTACAAAAATATTTCCACTGCGAGAAAACTGCAGAAAAGTGAATGTTTATTTCCTGAGCATATAAATTTTTTAACATCCTGAAATTTTAAAAGATCTTAAAAACTAGCTGCAGATGCAAATATATGAATGCTTTCTACATTTATATATATTTGCTAGTCTAGACTTTTTGTAGAAGTGTTCTGGTCATCATGTTGTAGATCAGGAGTTTTCAACCTTTTCAAGCCAACAGCCGGGTCACGCTCCCTCAGACCGCTTTGGGGGCCAGAAGGCCATTTTGCCCTCCCTGCACAATGGGGTGGCCTTACATTAAAAAGGAATCACACATGGCACTTCTGGGTGTGGCATAGGCAGTGGGGGCCACATGAAATGGTGGCAAGAGCCGCAACTAGCCCCCTGTTGTAGGTACTCGTGCATAGGGGACTTGCATTATTTTTCCTGTGAGAAGACATACTCTCCCCAGACAGAGTGAGAAATATCAATGGATGAAAATGCTCTGTAAAGGTTTAGTTAAAAAGTTCCTGGATCGCTCCATCTCTCCATCATCAAGGATATAAGGACACAGTAATCCACAGCACAATGCACCTTTTGTGGCATAGATACCAGGCACCAGCATGGTTGCACAACCTTTGCAGGAAATAATCCCATAATGATCCATCTGTCATCATAAACTAGCCCATACTATCCAGGTCACTGGGTAGCTCAATCCTTTGTACAGCTAAGAGTGACCCCATCCCTGAAAGATGTTACTCTTGAGTTGTGATACAAAGCTCAAAAGTGGGTGTGAGGTGCGGTGGGGTGCAGTATGGCGATTAAATAAGAATCTAAGGCTGTTGTTGCCTATAGGAAGGATCCTGGAGTGTGCTAGAGCACAAAAGAGGAAAGGAAAGGTTTTCTCTTTTAAAAAAACCTGTACATTAAACCCAGGAGAAAGCTGACAGGCTAAGAAATAATGGCCCGAGTTTACTCTTATTTAAAAACTGGCTGCCTGCTGCTTTCACTGCGATCACCACTCTGGCTTTCAGCACCATTTCAAATTAAATATACATAAGTGCTTTCCAAAAGCTGTTAATTTGAAGGTCATTAAAGAGCATAAAATATATTTCCTTTATTTATAAAGACGTGTCTAATAATGCTATGCATACGGACTCCTCTCACAGGCTCCTGCAGCATTTATTATCTCCGGTATAAAAGCGATTGACTTCCCTTGGCTACCAGCTATGCACTCTGTCACTCTGTTTGAATTACTGTTATCAGAAAGCAGCCCCCGCCCGCCCCGCCCCCTTTTTGTAACCTTTCCAACACTTCGCCTTGCCTGGATTGTAGAGCAGAAAGATAAAGAGGGGAAAACCACAAATACATTTGAAATAAGCCGTACACTGGCTGGATGATGATGAAAGAGGGAGCCACTGTTCCGAGGAAGGGGAAGCTTGTCACCACATGGAAGAGGTTATCCAGTGTGCTCACTGTAACAACACTGAATGCATGCCACTCAGTACCCCAGTATGCACTCTGCCTATCACAACATACCTAGCTGCCAGGTGTGCCCCTAGTGCTCCTGAGTTGCAATAATGGCTTTATAGTGCTCAACTGAATCACAAGCAGCCTATTAACAAACACTGCAACATCTGCCTGTAACTGTAAAGGATGTGTTAACACCTTTCCACAACAGGTTTTCCCAACAAAACCTTCGATCCATGACCTTCATTCAATCACCTTTCTGGCAGTCTGACCTCCTTGCGCTACCTTCCCCCCCCCCACACTACCCCCACCCCGTTTTTTTCTTTGCTTCTTTCCAACAGCTGTTTTATGCAAGAATTTACCTGGTGTTACAGCTTGTCGGTATTCTCACAGCGTAACCCTTACAAGGGGGGAGGGACAGGCAAGGTTGGGGGCGTGTGGGGAGGGAAGAATAGGATGGGAGTTTGCTGTTGCCATAGAAATGTAGAAATGAAGCTGACAATTGAAAACCATTTCACAGATTTAAAGACATGGCTGAGAACAAGGGAGAATACAACAGATTCAGTCAACGGAAATAAAGAGAAAGGTGAGATTGACAAATAGATAAATTGGTAAACAGCAAGCAGAGAAAGAGTCAGAGAAAGAGAGAAATGAATAAGAAATCAGGGAGGGGGAGAGAGTGGGAGAAGGAATGAAATGCTGGTATGTTCCCTATGCAAGAAATAAGAGTAGCAAAATGGGAAAAGGTGCCACAACAGTATCACTTCATAATTTTTTGAAGAGCAGAAATGGAAAGCAATAGACCTATCTCAATAGTTTTCAGTAAGACACATGAGAAGCTAAACCTTCTGTTCTCCTAATGATCAACCAGATGCCACCAGGAAGGCCACCAGGAGAGTGTGAGAGCAATAGCACTGGCTTGCTCATTTCCCAAGCAACTGGCATTAAGAGAAACCCACCCAAATTCTCATCATGTTACACTGCTGTAACATAAACAGCATAGCATTGGGAGGTGAATTGCTTCAAGTTAAGAAATCACCTTCGACGTTGTCCATTGGATACTGAGTTATGTGAATCATAATGCTTATGATGATTTCATAACTTGGAGCAATTTGCTTAAAAATGTTACCTTAACTGGGTAGCTACGTGAGAGGACTGTGGCTCTGCAGTCTTCCAATATGGAAGGTAATTGTTGGATATATGGTACCCTGGCATGTCTTTGATCTAGGAAAGGAAGGGTTAAACTAGGTAAATAATAGGAAACATCCGTCCTAATTCAGGTACTTTGTGGCACAGAAGGCTTATCCCAGCTCCCTTGTCTTCTATTTTCTCTTCCTGTTTGGAATCCCATAAGGAGACCTGGGTACTTCATGATGGATTGAGCATCTGTCTCTGTCCCAGCTCTTGGGGACATGAAAGGAGCCTTATTTGCACATCCCCTGAGCAGATATTCTCCAGCAAAAATCTTTTCAACCCAGAATAATTTATGACGTGAAATTATTATTATCCCACAGGAGATTTGTACCCAAGCTCCTGGGGCTTGTTTGTTCCAGAAATATGCCTCACCAGGACAGCAATTTAACTCCTTGAACCTTGGTTGAACCTATATACATTTTACATAAGTAAGCTGTTTGTACATGGTAAAAATGAAAACTTTTTAAAATCTTACCAAAGACCGAATAAGAGCCTCTCTCTCTCTCTCACACACACACACACACACACCTTTTTTGTTGCTCCAATTACATGATACAGGCTTTGACTAGCCCCGTGGGGTAGCTAATATGTATCAGAGCTTACAAATAACTGCCGGTTTAACCAGAATCCAATATCTTTAATAGCAATAAACAACCAACACAACTGCACTGATAGTGATGATTAATGGTAATGTAGGTGAACCCTGCCAATACAATTTATAGCTGGTGTCCTATTTAAGATAGATAAATATTACTTGGCTACAGGAGATATATTCCCAAATTTATCTGAGTTTGGGTGGTGGGTTAGGAGAGCATCAGCACATAAGTATATTTTAAAAAGCCATTTTAGGCAAGGAAGAAATACCAGCTCAATTTATCAGACCGATGTCCAAGCCACCAAAATAACAGTGTACTACAGAGCAGACACATAGGGCCAGCTGGTGTTGTGAAATTCAGTATGGTTGTTTCAGAAAGCATGCTGGGTCATAGAAGAACCCACACTTCCACTATAAGCAGATGATTGGGATGTTTTTTGCCACCAAGAAAGCTCAAATTAGGAGGTATTCCCTTTCTTCCAAAATGTTGCAAGGCAGGCTGGAATTTAAAGTGAAGAATAAACAAAATATGTGAGTTGTCATTCTTTCTTCTGTACTAATGACTATGTGTTTGACTAGGTGAATATTTAAAAAAAGCATAAATGTTGAAGTTGTGTCTATGTAGTTCCACTCACACTGGCCCTCTAAAAGTTGCATCCGTTCAAGACATGTTCAACAGACAACTGCTGCCCTCCCCCGCCCTCACCACCGGCTGAGTGGAGGGCTTTAAAAGCTGTCGACCAGAGCCGGGACGTCGAAGCTGCTGCCCTCCCCCGCCCTCACCACCGGCTGGAGTGAAGGGCTTTAAAAGCCACGGATGCGGTGGAGGACACTGGGCCTGGCCCTCGTTGGGGACGTTCAAACAGCAATGACTTTTTGAAGGGGCTGGAGGGAGGCCACCTCCATGTTTGGCCCCGGGACTCGTCCATCTGTGTATGAACTGTTGTTTTTTATGGTTAAGGTGAGAGCCCTGACATTGTCGGATCATGTACTTTATTTTTATATTGTATCCTATTATTGAAACTATGTTATGTATATGTAACTGGAACTGTACCCTGTAACCTTATTTTGCAGTGTCGTTTTGTTTTGTTGCACTGCTTACTGTATTGTTATATTTATTGCATTATACTGTATGATTTTTTATTATGTTTATTACCTCTGATTGTCTGATATGTATGGTTTCTGTAAACCGCCCTGAGTCGGTTGCACCGAGTAGGGCGGTATACAAATCGAATAAATGAAATGAAATGAAATGAAACTAACTCGGGATCTTCATTTCAGTGCCCACTGCCACAGGGCTCTCGGGTAGGAAAGGCAGTTAGCTATGGCAGTCTACAAAAACAATAACATAATTGAACTAAAACTGAACTAAACTAAAGTAAGACATTTGTAAATTCCTGTATCCCTCTGGTCAATCAGCCATGATCAAGCAAAGATAATTGTGCTCCCGTTGTGGATTGATCTGACATTCAGCAACAATACCAGCATGAGAAAAGGTAGCAGAGCAGCAAGGAGAGGCTAGAAAGGAGGAGAAAGATTATCTTTCTGAAGGTAAACACTGGCTTGGTAATTATTTTCTGTTATCTTGCCCAAATGCTGATACAGTAATACCTCGGATAACGCTAAGACTTGGTTCCACAAGTCTTGGTGTTATCTGATTTTTAGTGTTATCCGATGCATGTTAAAATCCTATGGGATGGATCGGATAACGTTAAAGCTCCATAGAGATACATTGTAACCACACAGGCTTTAACGGTTGTTATCCGATCCATCCCATAGGACCTTAACGTTATTCGATCCAATTCTCCTCCCCAGATTACTTAACATTATGCGATTTTAGCGTTATCGGAGGTAAACGTTATCCGAGGTATTACTGTATTATTATTCTAATCTTCAACTCATTTTTAACTCTTACATATAACTCTTGTGGTTCTAGCAGCAGAAAAGGAATTTCTGGTGAAGCAAAACATTATTTAGGTTCTTTAAATTAAAGGAGCTACATACAAACATCAACAAATATCTATAAAATCAAATCTTGGTTTAAAGATGGGAGCCCAGCCAGATATCTGACTACCTGCACAGAGGATAGTGGCTTTCAGCCATGGAAGCTGTATCTGAGAAATATGATTCCTGGCTACATCAGTACTATTCTATAATCTGAGAAATGCAGAGTTACTTTGACAGCCTGTTCAGATGCTCTCATTAGAATAATGAGGAAGCCTAGGGTCTATGTACATGACTATCTTGGCATGTAAGGTTTGTAGCCCAGGAGTACCTCAGCTGATTTCAGCTTCAGGCTGCATGAGACCTTTAGTTCTTACAATTCAATCTGCATATATCACATTTCCCTTCAGCTACTCTTCAAGCAGTGGAATCGATTCCATCTTATACTGTACAGAGCAGGATGTACATTTCAATCATGAAAATATCTGAGGCAAGACAGAGATAGAAATTTCACATAGAAGTTCAGAGAAACTGACTATGCATACATTTCTCCTTTGATTATATATATGGAAGATCTAGTAAATTACCAAGATAACATTATTGAAGTAGCCTGCTTCTACCCTGTTTTCCCAAAAATAGGACCTCCTCCTATATTAAGGCAACCCCCTATTTTTCCCCACCTTGGAAATATATAGGCCCTCCCCTGAAAATAAGGCACTCACCTAAATCTTGCCCTGGCGATCCACTGTATCAGCAATAAATGTGTACTGTATTCTTCTTCTTCATGGAAAAATAAGACATCCCCTGAAAATAAGACCTTGTGCATATTTTGGAGTTTTTAAAAATATAAGACAGTGTCTTATTTTTGGGAAAACATGGTAGTCAAAAAGAATCTAATCATTTTTATACTGTATTTTACTCTGTTTAAATTTTATCTATACAGTATTTTATATATGTATATAATTGTAAACTGTGCAATGCTCTGACACACATACCAAAAAATGATGCATATGGAGGGAGAGGTTCTGAATGGTAAAGGTTTGTCAGTGCCCTACAGTTTGGGGCAATGGGTCATAATCTGAAACCATTCTATTACCCACCCATGGCATCCTCCTTTCCCTTTTGGAAAACCAGAGACACAAGTAGACTTCAATGTATAATCTCAAAGTGTGACATAGGATTTGCTTGGAATAGTATGTACCATAGCAGACAAGAAAATGTACACAGGTTGTCTATTAGGAATAAATATATATTACATGTAGTCTACCAGGACTAGATACACATCTAGTTCATGTAACCTAGCCTCATGAAATAACAGTGACACTAGAAGGCTTAGCAATATATCTTGCTTGTTAAACAGCTTCTTAATTCATAGAGGTACAACCTATATAAGACTTCTTACTTTGCTTCTTCCTTCCTTAGGAGCTATGCAATAATGATTTATTCCTACACAGCCATACCTGCAAGCCATATAACTAAAAAGAGAAAAAGAAATACAGAGCAAAATTTTCCTTGTGCAAAAAAATAATAATGCAAGAAGAATAGGCAGAAATTCTCTAAGTAATAAGTATGAAAGGGAATTTGTAAAATTATGTTGTTACTCATCATCAAGTTACTTCTGATGTACAGCAATTCCACAAATTTCCAAAAGATTTTAAAATTGTATGAAGTGAAACTCATATTTGTAAAAGTTGCCAGCAAAACCTGACTTTGCTTTTGTATGGTGCAATGTTACAGTGCCTATGAAGCAACCCCTCCCCTAGGACCATACAATATATCCTGCCCTTTGGGGAACTGATGGAAAAGCTGTGCTTCCCAAAGGCTACTGAAAGCTGCATTCTGCACACAGTAACAAATGCACACAACCAGGTTACCATTGGCTTGAGGCCAAAATGGGCTATCAGTTTTCTATGACTAGAGGTATTTAGAAGATGGTTGCTGAGTTGGGTCTGTGCAGGGATGATAAACTCCGAATATGATAATAATAATTCCACATCAGAAATTATTTTGGATTGAAAGGATTTTTGCAGAAGAAGCTCTGCTCAGGGAATGCCCAAATGAGGTTCCTTTCATGTCTCCAACAGCTGAAACAGAGATGGGCACTCAATCCGTCATTCAGTACCCAGGTCTTAAACTGCCCACTTACCAACTTTCCAGCAAACAAGGCGAGCTACTTAACCACTGAGCCACCACAGTCCCTCGAATATGATAGTAAGTCTGCCTTCAGAGCTATATTACCTACTCTGCTAAGTTAGCAGCAGTGTTGCAAGGTAGGTAGAATGCCATATTTGTAGTCTGAGCCACTGTTGTCATGCTTTTTATACCTTTGGATTTAGTTAGACTAATAAAAGCAAAAGCCATGTGAAACAAGCACAAAAGCTCCTTCATCCGCCTTGTGTGAATGCCAATAGACTGGTACGGAGGATTAATATTCAGCATACACCTTTTCTATTCTTGTTGCATTTGGTTTGACAACATATTTGAATGCAGATTTTTGTACTCAATATTCCAAAAGGGATTCATAACTGGCTATCAAACAGGGCTAGGAACACTCCCTTGTGTTGTTAAACAAGGGGTTTTTTCCTCTGCCAGTCCACGGGGAGATCTGCTAGATAAACCTTTTCCCTCCATTTTGCATCTTGTTAACTTTTCTAGCACAATTGCATGGCGGTGATATCAAGCAGCCTTCAGGACCAGTTTGTGATCATCACTTTTTCTGTAGTAATTTTCCAGAGATCATCTCGTGGCTCACCAGTCTATTGCTTTTCACACAGAGAGACATCTGGCTCTTTAGGCCACAAATTGTTAGTGGGTTACAGCACTGATAAATGGACAGAGAAGGCACTTACTCCAACCACCTTTTATAGACACAAATAACTCAAACCGATTCCATGTGCTCAGTGTTCAGACCCAGTTAGGTGGGTCCAAAGCAAACAGACTTCAGTGTCTCAAGAAAATTAACAAAATCGCTATGTTTCTGATTTTGGAAAACAAGCAGAATATGGCTTGGCTAATTATTGTATGGGAGGCACTGAGGAAGAATATGCCATTCAGGCAAGTGTAGGAAAAAATCCATCTTGAAATCTTGGAGAACTGCCAGTCACATCTGTCAATATATGGCTAGAAAATGGTGCCTGGATGGTCTGACCCAGAAGTAGGCAGGTTCTTATGTTCCTAAGCCAAAATTGACTCCCTTCACCCGAATCCTTCTTGGAGAGAATAATCATAATTTACAGCAGAAAACATGGTCCACTTGTAGAAGATCCCAAGGTTTGGGATAATACTTCTGCTTGAAACTTTGGAGAGTGATCTCAGTCAAACTGAAAGGTACCACTTGATGGATTACATAGACCAGCACTGCCCAATTTTTTTTGTGGGCCGGTCCCACCCCCGGCACACAGCTGTGGGGGCTGGAGTTGGGCTGTGCCCGCTGCTGACAGTTATGATGTCAGCACTGGCGGCAGCGGCAATTGTGTCTTGTCCCAGCTGCTCTGAGGAGCCTCTGGCTCAGTCCCATCCCCTCTGCAGCCTTTGCCAAAGCCGATCACCACGTCAGGGAAATTTTCGGAGCCTCCTCTGTTTCAAAATCTGCAGTGCTGGAAAGGTAAACCTGATGCACTGTGGTGACATCATCTTGGGCACGCCAGGGGGCTCTCCTAGCACTGCTGATTTTTAAATGGAGGAGGCTCTGAAAATTTCCCCTATGCAACAATTGTCTTTGGCAAAGGCTTCAGAGGGGAAGGGACCAAGCCAGAGGCTGCTTGGAGCAGCTGGGGAAAAGTGCAATCACCACTGCTGCTGATGTCAGGCGGTGAGGGCGGGTGGAGGGGCGGTCTGCGGTGAGCCCGGGTACTCACCACAGGCCGCATTAATGATATGCACAAGCCTAATTGGGCCAATGGGCCGTAGTTTGGGCGCCCCGACATAGACTGACTTAAGTTTATGGTATTTTAATTTTTTGGAATGGTAGCCATGTTAGTCTGTGGTTCAGGCATATCAGAAAACAAAATAAAATAAACAAAACAAAATAAAAAACACTGTAGCACTTTAAAGACTAACTGCTATATTTTTATTGTTAGCTTTCGTGGATCATGTCAACTTCTTGAGACAAGGAGTAAAACTTACAGGCATGGTTTTTATACACCAAATTTCAGGGGTCAAAGGGAGAAGGGTGTGTTCAAGCAAAATGACAGACAAGCAAGCACAACAATACAGCTTCCCACCGCCATCAGCAACAATAGATTATTCAGATTAGCTCTAAATGTCTCCCTTTCAGTCTCAAAGGGTCTGAGAAAGCCGATTCTGGTATCAGATCAACCTTTGACCTGCAAACAAAAACACTGTACCTGGTAACTTCCTGTTTTACTAAAGAGAATTGGCAGGAAGGTTGTAACGTATAAAATATCTAGCAGCATATAGCAATCTGTGTATCAAATTTGATAATGTATAAGGTATTTTAAAACACATGTCTTATTCTATCATGGGATTACAGTTAGGTGCCTCACTGAAACATGTAAGTCAAAACTCTGACTGGGAAAAGCACTGTAGTAAAATAGTGGAATAATTTCTCTTTAAAGTTTTTTCCAGGTTGGCTTTTACAGGGGATTCTTTATACTTAGATGATCCTGTTTAAAGACAGCAATTGATTTACATCAGTGGCATGCGTGCCAGACGTGGCATGCCCAGCCCTCTCTGTTGGCACGTGAACCATCACCCCAGCACAGAGTTAGTCCTGTCCCTCTGCCCAGCAGCCCAATGGGAGTGCTTTCTCCCCCCCCCCCCATCACAGAGTTCATCCTGCTCCTCTGTTTGGGCACTTGGTCTCTAAAAGGTTTGCCATCACTGACCTAGATGGTATTCTGTGTCTCTTCTGAGTCTGAAAACTAGATTCCTTTCCAGAATTTATTTGGAAAATCAAGCCATTGAATCCATCCCTTATACTGCTGATATGAAGAGTATGCTGTCAGCTGGCTGTATCCCTTAAGATGGCAACATGCAATTATAATATATACATTCTAGGTAAAAGCTTCACTCTGGGATCATTCATTTGCATAAATTCTCAACAAACTCCATTAACTGAAGGTGCAACGGTTGTTTCTTAAAACACTCTGATATAAATAAAGAGGTGCTAATTTAAATTGTCCAATTTAAATGAATAATGGCACTTGTAGCCAAGTTAACTGTAAAATCACATATAGAAAAAGTAGATGTATAGAAGATATACTGTTGAAGAAATAATGAGAGGCAGCAAATAGCTCGAGAATAAATAGGTGGGTGGGTGAATGACAGAAGCAACGCAGGAACCTACCTCTGATGTCATGAAACGAAAACCAATATATATCCAAATCCTGACATCCTCACAATGGAACTAAATATTTCTGAGCTTTTCTCTGCTGGTCATTGGGATGTTGCTGACCAAGTTTTCTTCTGTTTACTTGCTTCTATAGCTGTGCATTCTGCAATAGTTCCACATGAAACCTTTGTTGCATAGAGCTTCCTTCTGCTTCCTTCTTTCCTTCCTTGAATCCATTTGTATTTCTTGATCATCCCCCTTTGCACATTCCAGGGAGGTATAACCCTGGATCCACTGAATCCACAATTTCTCTGAAGGCAATGGATTTATTCTGTCAGTCCCACTTGGTTGTGTTTTCTGCTATGGACAAGCAGTGAGTGACTCCACAGTTAAGTTGACAACATACAAACGCATACACACACACACACACTTGCAGGAATATTTTGCCCCATGAGTTTTTTTTCCTTTTTGCAAAAAAATGCAAGCAAAAGAAAAAAAGTTTTTTCTATTGAAGGTTTTTCATATTCTTCAATATGAAGACATTAACTGGATTAGTCTGGCTCCCCCATGCAGTGGTCAGTGAAGTCCTTTGGTAACTGTAGAACAACGTCTTGATATTTTAGTAGGTAGCTGTAGAGACTGTGGAAGAAAATTCCCCACGGCTTATGAGCTAGAGAGGAAAATGGGTAGAGAAGAAGAGCTCTGGGAGGAGAACCAAAGAAAAGAAGAAAATGAATATAGCTGCTGAAGATGGTTGCTGGGTTACACTTCCGTCCTCCGCACTGGCCTCTTGACTACTGCTCACTCGTGGTGGGATTTAAAGTCTCTTCTCCCCACACACTATGGTTTGATTTTGCTGTTTTGTTCATTTTTAAATATATGATTTGTACATATTTATACTTATTTATATGCTGTTTCCCATCACATTAGTAAGTGTGCTTCTGTTGGTGAGAAACGGAAGTTGCCATACAGAAACAAGTCCCACATACTCTTTATCTGCTCCTCAGATGAGCCAACGTTTGGAAACATTTCACCATCTTGTCAGTGTACCCTCCCCTCCCACATCCAACCCTTCTCTGTTCTCCCTTCTTTTTTCCCATTGTTGTGAGAAGACACAAAGCATCATGCCATCGCGGTTGGTGACTGGCTCATCTGCACTCTCATAGACTGAACACTGTTGAGGATCTTCTTTTGGTGTCCAGCTAAGGTCACCCCTATTCTTAGAAGATCCCTGCAAAAGAGAAGAGTTAAAGTCATTCTCAAGCAGCAAAAACCATTATCCTGATCTTCTCCTCTGGGCTTCCTGACCCATGAGTTGTTAAATTTTAAATGCAGTGACAGAAAACGAATGGTTATATGAATTAGATGGGTGACAAATGTATATTTGCTTCAAAATTATTATTTTCCCCAAAATCCACAACAAACATATTTGAAAGTATTTGGAAAATTGGATTGTCTTCTTGAAAATGCTTCCTTCTCTACTAACTTGAGGAGATAAATTGTATTGCTGCTGAAGATGAAGAATCTCATGAGGCTTAAAAAAATTCTCTTCTGGCTGTATTGTTATGCTGAGACAGCAAAGATGATTAGTTTGAGAAATTTAGTGAGTATTTTTTATCCCTATTCCATATGATTAAAATCTCTGATAAGGAGAGACTTTCGGTTCCATGGAGCTCTGTAGGAACTGGTATTCCGATTCCCACCTTCTGCTGACATGTACAAAGGAATGCCAGAACAGGGCTTATATTAGGGACTATAGTGAACATGAAATTTTTCCACTTACTCTGATGTCATCTGTGCAACTAGCTGAAGGGATGTGAATCCTGCAGTCAGAAAACTGTCTCTATACTGGTTCATTTTGATGGCACTGAGCCAATCTTCTACTGAGGTAAAGGCAGTGAAATCTGGGATGGAGCGATCCAACAGTGGCTGAGAAGGCCTAGAATCATGAAATGAACAATGAGTAAGGGGAAAGAATCAAATAAACGTGAGTAATAATAGCAAAAATTGAATAACAGAGTTCCTTTCAGCCCTCTTTTCATTACTGTCTTCTAGTTCCATGACTGGCTCAACACCTCCAAGACCTCCCTTCACTTGCCTTCTATCCAGTTCAACCAGTCATGTATATAGACCACTGACAAAATGTAATACAAATGCTATTTAATGCACTATATCACCTGGCTTCACACCCCAATTTCAAATCCCTGACAAACAAATAGGTCTTGACCTTCTACTGATAGGAGTACAATGTAAACACTGTGGTAACAGTGTTCTCTAGTTGGGGTACCTCAACAGACAAGACTCCTCTCTGTTTCCCCACCACCACCAATGTACAGTACTGCAGATGCTTGCAGAAAACCCTCCCAACAATAATGTAAGATACCAGCAATCTGATATAGATGTTCCTTCAGCCACTTGGGTCCAATTCCTTGGTTTCCAACAGACTTGCAGTTGCTTGTATACTTGACCTCTTGCCTTGTTCCTAGTTTCTAGAAGTTCTTTTGCCTTCTTCCTGGTTTCTGCTCCAGATGACCCCCTGCCCAGTTCCTGGTTCCTGTGGACTGTTATTGTGCCTTGCCCAGATCCTTCCTCCTTGAACTCTGCCCTCATCTTGCTCCAGCCCCTGAAGGTAATCTGCCTCATCTGTTCTCTCAGTCACCTTACTTCTGGCTTGCTTGGGCTATGCTCTTGTCTTCTAGACTATTCTGCATCTTTGACCTAATCTGGACTTGAATTCTGGATTGAGATATGGTTCCTGTTTGGCCTGTTACCTGGTTGCCCTGGTGTTCATGTTACCTGCCATCTGCCCATGTCCTTGGACTCTTGCAGTGATTCAGCACATCAGCAATTATTTAGTAGATGCAGTAACATTTCACTCTCCCTACCCTTCTGGGCAAATTTTAATTTGCAGACATCCTGACACAGGTCATAAACCACTTCATGATACTAGAAGCTGACCCCAGAAGAAACTTTTCATAGTCACAGGGTTTTAGTTTAGTCCTTTCCCAGCCCACTAACCTGACAGGGGCTCAAAAAAGAGCAGTTTGGGGCAAATTGGTCCACTCCAGTGATTACCATGTATGGATGCCAGGAAAAAAGAACAGACCATGATCTGCCCCATCAATACAACAAACAACAGCACAGGATTTCACATGCTGGCTGTTGGGAGATGGTAGCTATGGAAACCACAGAGTGATAAATGCATCTCAGTGTTCCCACCTCCGAGAAGTGAACAAACAAAAACACACCATATTCACTCTCAACACAAGCATGTCAGAGAAGTTAGCTCAGACATGGATCGCTAAAAGATTGGTGTTGGATGCACTGGGAGTTTTTCAATGCTGGCTATGGTCTGATTAATGCAAATGAGGACATCCTGTAACATTCGCACATACAGCGTCCTATCAAGAGGGGCTGGTGGTAAATAAAGTCCAATTTCTCTTAAACTGTCATATAATGAAGGCCTAGGATGCCCACATAGAATGTGTTTATATTTTGAAAATTGCAATCGTATTGAAGGAGTGAAAATTAAAATGTTAAAAGTTGACTAGTTCTTGTAACAGAAAGTAAAAGCATTAAAGCATTTTGTTAATAAAAATGGCACATTATCTCACTTTTCCTTCTCTAAAATTGACCTGTATTGAGGGTTTAGAAAGAGTTACATTTATTTAAAATTGATTGATTAGTTAATTAAACAGTCATAATAATAATTTCATGTCAGAAATTATTCTGGGTTGAAAGGATTATTGTGGAAGGAACTCCACTCAGGGAACGCCCAAATGAAGCTCCTTTCATGTCCCCAAGAGGTGAGACAGAGATGGGCGCTCAATCCATCGTGCAGTACCCAGGTTTCAAACTGCCAACTTGCCAGCCTTCCAGCTAACAAGGCGAACTCCTTAACCACTGAGCCACCAACAGTGGTTGACAGCTCTAATGGCAGTTGCAGATATTCTAGGGATCAACTGTAGTACAACAGCTGAAAACTTACACAGCGGTGATGGTAGCCACAGTTTTCAGGCTTGCTGGATTTCGGATCATTTTGTCTAAAGTGTTAACTATTTCAGCAAACCGTGGTCGGGTGTTGCGGTCTTTCTGCCAGCAATCTAGCATAAGCTGATGGAGAGCAGCAGGGCAGTCCATTGGAGGAGGAAGCCGGTAGTCTTGCTCAATTGCGTTAATTACCTAAAAAAAAATTGTGTTGGTATTTTAGAGAAAGAAATATAGAGATGTCAGGAGAAACAATGTAGAAGATCTTCAGAACTTTCTTTTAAAGGGTTTTTTTTTTGAGTAAAAGAAACTCTTCGGCCTTTAATTGGATCTGCCTTTTAATCATAGTCTCGACAATAAAAGATTCCATATTCATTCCAACATGGGTAGACATCTGTTTTTCTTAGCAATATAAATCTACAATTATCTCATTCACACATGCATGAATGAAAAGCTGGGTGAATGGGAAAGATTGCAAGAATTTATGAGTTTTTTTAACACTTTGGGACTGTTTGGGGGGGGCAGTGACTGTGAAGGAACTTGAACATGGTTAAATAGAGGAAACATGTCCTGCAGAAATTGAAAAGTTTTTAACAGAAAATACAAGTTTTGTAAAAAAATGCAATGATTTCTGCTAATGATGATGAGGCTGGGGATGTTAGACTCCCATGCAAGAGGGAAATTTTCTTCCTTCCCTTCCTTCCTATGATGCCTATCTGCTGCTGAAAGCCTATATCTGCACTTGGCAGTTGTTTCAACAGGCTATTCCATGTTTTTGAGACTCAGAGGACCAAATGTTCATTTGTGTTCCCTAATCATTCTCCATCCAGATGTACTGTCAGTGAGGATTCAACCCTCCATCACTGAGCTCAGGGACAATTGCTTCTCTTCCATTGCAATGCACATGTTGGGTCTGTACACCAAATGAAGAAAGCAAAGTAGCAAGTAACTTAGGCAAAAATGTATAAGAGAGATGAGTTGGTGAACATGTCCATGCAAACGAATTGTAGAGGTCATGATGAGTCTCCCACATTTCCCTCTGTGATTAATATAACACATTGTAAACTTCTGGATCTGGTCTATCAAACAGGCAAAGGAAGGAATTTAACACTTTGTTCCTGATTTGATCCAGATCCTGACTTGATCTGGAACTTCTGTGTATTGTCTTTGCCCTAATAGAAAAAAAATCCAAATTGCAATAAGTGCAGCAAAAAGCAGCTATAATCTCAAATCCAGATAGCAAGAGGGGTCAAGCAAATGAATCCTTGATTACTGCCCACTGCTGCTGCTTGAAGAAAGAACAAGATTGCAAGGGTTTCCTATGTCTAGTTTGTTCTTTTGTATTTATTCCATGCAGATTGGCTAGTTCTATACAAAGAAAAGGGGATATTTGCATGTCCTTGTGTATTTGAGTCATCTTGCTAGCCTTTAGAGCAGAGGTGGCCAAGCCTTCAGACAGCTAAGTGGGCCAGACCATGCCCCCTGGAAGCAGAAGCTTTTGCGGCTGTCGTAAATGCACCCACTTCCACATTTACGACAGCCGCGGGTGCATTTGTGCATGCATGGGCATGTTTTATGGCTGATGTAAATGTGCCCACTTCCACTTCCTGGTGTGGCGGATGTGGCAACGAGTCAGATGGGATGGCATCACAGGCCGGGTCCAGCCCACAGGCCATAGGTTGGGAACCCCTCTTTTAGAGCTTTGTCAAAACAGCTCAGTAGGAAAACTCACACTATACACATAGAGCATTGGTTCAATACTTGGCATCTCCCAGAGTGGGCAAGGAAACATTCACAGAAAACACAGAAAACTGATAATATAAGCCAATGTTCTACGCTGCTAAAAGTTACTTTATGGACTACAGTTTCCAGAATCCCCCAACCAACATGGTCACTGGCTATAAGGAAGAGCTGTAATAGGCCTATCATAAGGACATGAGTAAAGAATAAAAATAAAATGCTATGATAAAACTTCAGTAAGAATCTCTCTGATTAAGCTGCTGGATGCTTTGGGCATGGTGAATGCATCCATAGTTCTCAGTTGCCTTTCCTATCCTCTAGCTGATACATGCACTCCTCTGTTTCTCCCTGCTTCTCCTCTATCCCTCAGAAATAGGCTCCATTTTCAAGGCATGGTGTTCAGCTTCCAAGTACAATCAGGGCAAGAGTAAAAGAATGATCTTGCCCTATGAACAAGCAGCAAAAGAAATAGCTCTGGCTCTGAAGGAAGCAGGGCATTCAGAGGTTAATCTGACTTCAGATGCTTCAAGACAAAGGTAGTCCCTTCCCTGTTATAGCAGCTGTCACTCTCATTATTTTTGCCTCTCATGCTGTTGCACAGGACTTCATCAAGTTTCTGCGCTCGGCTCATAAACCCTCTGAACACTTTCAAATACCTGTCGGTTTCCTCGCATCCAATTACTACCACACTGGCTGGCTTGTCCTCCCAATTCCTCTTTCCTTCTCAGCTGCTTTCATCTCAGAAGCTCTTTTCATACAGTAGAAGTTCAAGGGGAGGGAGAAAAAAGAAGAGGAAGGCTGAGGTTGGCACCTCACAGTTAGCATTTCCAAGCCCAGTGTGAATTGAGAATGGAACTGACTCTTAGCAGTTCTGACTGAAAACCACCAGTAGATAAAGAAGAGAGGCCCTAATATGTAGATAACAAAGGCACCGTGCCGTTCACTCTGCCTTGTGAGTGAAGGATAAATGGTTTTCTGTGCAGCATTTGTGCAACATACAATGACATAGTAGTGCACATTTGTTTACCTTGTTCACACATATTTTCCTGTACTCCAAATGCTGGCAAACAGCCTACTATGTATGTGGTTATTGACCTTTTTATGTAGCTGAAAAGGTGGACTATTCAATCAAAGTGAAAAGATCAGGCAGTTAAGCTCCCGGACTTCAAAATTACCACACACACACACACTTTGAGAGGTTAAGCTCAATTTACACAGTAGATTGTTTAAAACATACTGGGTGAATGTAAAAATAAGAATTCTTTCCAGCAGAGAATGCCCCTACTACAAGACATAGCAACACACTCCCTTCTTCTTCAAGTGCTGTATCAAATTCTGAATATTAGCTATTATCAAGGTGATCAGCCATGAAGATTGTTCTGGGAACAATATAATCCAGTAGTCTTCCATTTGCCTTCCACATCACAGCATAACAGCTGTACCACTGATCCATTTTCTTGAGTCACTTTCTGGTCCTGAGCTCTTTTGGCATGCAAAGTCTTCCTCCGCCCAAGGACAGGAAGGATGAAGCTGGATCAAGATGGATTCAAGTAGGATTTAATCCACTTTGGGACCATCACCCTTCCCTGTGGACTTTCCCACCCAAGGCCAGACATCTCCCTTGTAGTACGTATGTAGAACCTCTAATGCTGAAATTGTAGTCTAGCAATATTTGGAAAGGCACAGTTCTTAATACCAGATTTATACAATTCATTGACAGGGAATGTTGAGACAACCACAGGTCAATCTGGCTTTGAAAAAGTAAGACAAATTAATGTCAGATCTCTGCAGAACTATTGACCACAAAAAGAAAAAAAGAATGGAATCATAATGGAAGGATACAGCAGTTTTATAAATGAACAAGATGTTGAGTAGAGTAAATGAACCAGTGCATATTTGCCCTTCTGATGGCCATTGTGAAGATGAGAAAGCTTGAAAAAATAACTTTCTGGAGCAACAGCTATGGAAGAATTCTGGGAATTGTCAATCAAAATGTAACTTTGAGTCGTTTGAATTGGATCCTTGACTAGATGTATCATCAATCATTTTTAAAAGGTACATTTTGTTAGTAATGTTAATCCTTGTTCAGAAAAGAAAATACTTTCGCCCCAAGAAAAAGCAACACAGGTATTCTATTTCATATAGAAATCTTTAGTTAATTGAAGTGGGCATGGAAGCAAGATCTGACAATCTTTATGCAATTTTATTTTAATATGTGTGATTATGAAGATAAAGCATGCCAACCCCCATAAAAATACGGGGAGAGAAGTGCTGAATTCTAAAGGAAGGTTCAGAAAGCCAGTATAATAAAGTGAACTCAGGAGACCTGGATGCCAACCCCTGCTCATTCATGAAAATTCTGGAGGAAAGGGAGAGCAAAGGTAAAATCCATCATTAAATACCTCTCACCCCCTGAAATTGCCATTTAGGCTGCCAGAAGTCAAATGCAGCTCAGACATCATGTAAGGGAAAGAATGCCAAACTCACATCTTGATTGGACATGTCCCAATAGGGTCTTTCCCCAAAAGACATCACTTCCCACATGACAATGCCATAACTCCATACATCACTGGCAGAGGTGAATTTGCGATAAGCGATAGCCTCAGGTGCCGTCCATCTCACTGGGATTTTTCCACCCTGAAAGAGAAAGGAAAAAATGAGAGAGAATTTCAGTGGTTCTTGTTAAAATTAGTTAACTGCGTTTGGCTTCAGAAACCCACATATTTTGTTTTGCAGAAATAAAATGCCTACACAAAAATCACACTTTTTACATTTAAAAAAGAGAGAGTAGCTAAAAATATACAGAATTTGAAGCAATGCAGAGATGTACACTAATAGGGGAAATGTACATAAAATGCATATGTTAGGAAAAGTGTGTAATAAATCAATATAAATATTCATATAAATATAAAGGGGGAAAAACAAAGACTTAAAAATTCATGTGACCAATACTGCAAATGTGATTTAGACAAGCATATAGGTACAATTTGGAAACACAGAGTGTTTCACTCTCCTGGTAGTAACAGAACAAAAACCCTCTTTATCTTGATTTTATTCTGTTTCTACCAGTTGTACCCTATATTCTTGCCCGATGCTTGAGACCGGACATTTTTTCCACTCTCCTAATGTTCAGTGTCACACAATGAGAAGCAAAAGGTGTCAATTGTTACAGGTGATCACACAAAGGAAAACAAATAGGAGACGTGCAAGAAGCAACAGAGAGTATTACCAACAAAACATCACTGTTTACAATTGCCATAGCCAAAGTCAAAATAGCCATGATGGTGTACATTCTGTAAATAACAAAAAGAATTAACTAGAGGTGGCTGAGTGCAGTGAAACTTTCCCATCTACAGTTTTCTTTGTTCAAAAGGCATATCAGTTTCTTCTCAATCAACTGCAATTTCTAAACAGATAGTATTCTCAATGATCAGATGGTATTATTAATACTAGATCAGTCTGAACCTCCAGAAAGAGGTCCATTCCCTTGTTCCCAAAGTTAAAACACATGTTGCTTAGTTAAAGAGAAAAACAGATGCAGAAAAGAACTTTAACCCCTCTTCCTCTTGCATGTCAAGGTGCAGGATTTGCAAATGTCATGCACACAGTGATTCAACATATTAAGACTCATATGTTGCACAGAATTTAGGGGATTACTGAAGTCAGCTCAATCCCCATGGCAGAGTGCTAAAAGATGGTTGTGTAATCTCCCATACAACATTGCATCATACTCAGTGGTGGGATGTCAAAAAATTTACTACCCCACCGTGATGTCATCACAGTGTGGGCGGAGCTAACATCATGATGTCATGTTGTGGGCGAGGTCAAATAATTTTTTTAAAAAATATAAAATAAAATAAAAATAAGCACACACACACCCCTCAACCCACCCACCCACCCACAACACAAACCCGTAAATAAATTAAATAACTAAATAAAATAAAAATTACATTAAAATACACCCACCCACCCACCCCAAACATAAATCTGTATTTATGGTACTGTGGTAGTATGTCAATATAGGTAAAGGTATTAAATACACATTAAAATACACACAGACACACCACATCCAAAGGTGAGTCACTTACCCTGGGGAGCAGGCTATAAGAAGCTTCAGGCTAGCAGCTTCTCTTCCTCCTCCCTGCTAGGGAGGACAGCAAGGAGGCTGTGCATACACGCTAAGCACTGTAGGCGTGCATGCACACCAAGTGCTTGGCGCGCATGCACAGTGGGACACTGAGAAAAGTTACTACCGGTTCTGGCGAACTGGTGAGAACCTGTTACATCCCATCACTGATCATACTTTAAAGATATTGAACTTTCTAGCTTGACAGGATATTCTGTGAAGCTGCTTTTGGAGTTCTTCCAAGGGAGGTGGGGCACCACACATTATTTAGTGGTTACCAAGGGCATGGATATATATTCATTTGTAGACATGTGTTCATTATGTACATAAACTTTCATTTTAGGCGTACCTGCAAAACATTTATTTGTGCATAGAAAGCAATTATTATTATTATTATTTATTAGCAATAGTACTTTATGGGTATAAAGAGAGAATATAAAGTTGATGACTCACAGGTTATTGGGGAACAATTTTTATTTAATCAATTTATTCCGGGGGTGCCCAAACTATGGCCTATGGGCTGGATCCAGCCCGACACCAATTCATCCAGCCCACGTCACCCTTGTTGCTCCTGGAAGTGGAAGTAAATCATGCCCATACATATAAGGGTGCCATTTCTGTTGTTCCTCATACAGGGAAAGCAAAGTGCAGAACCATAGAAGGATAGTGATCTACCTCACTGGATCTAGATAGAGATGGCATTAAAACCACCTCATCATATTCTTCACAAAGGGTACCAGAAATTCTAAATTTGTGGAATTGCCCAAGTTTCCTTGTCCCTTCTCAGAAACATAAGACTCTGTGGATTTAACTAAAACAATTTAATCAATGCAGCTTTGTGATACATCTATGGCCAAGTACAGCTTTGGTTCCATAGGTCTAGCTCAGGGTTGCATAAACTTTTCAGGCAGTGGGCCAATCACTTGGTTCAGTTTGCTGATCATGTGGTTCCTTCCACCAGAAGCGGAAGTAAAACATGCCTTGCAATCTGTTTTGCAACAGGATGAGATAGATTTTAGGCTGCCATTTTCTCTGCTTAAACCAGGGTTGTCCAAACTACAGCCCGCACGGGCACATTTTGCTTCTGGGAGTGACAAGGATGGTGCGGGCCAGATGAATTGGCATTAGGGCTTGAGCCGGCCCATGGTCCACAGTTTGGGAACCCCTGGCCTAGCTTCTATGCCCTCTCTTGTCCCTGCTTAGATGCCTTGACACAGGAGGCAACAGATTTCTCCTGCAGGAGGTATCTCTGGTGAGAAAATTAGTGTTATGACATTTTGTCCAGGTGCTATGGTTAAACATCACAAAATGTTGTGAGCGAAATGCACGAAGTATTGTTTCTTATGAATGTCAATTAACATGAAAGTGTTTTCAAAAGGCTAGCATGTTTTCTATAGAGAATATATAGGTGCTCTCACATATCCTCTGCCCAAAAGCAGACGTCAAAGACTGACAGTAGCAGCTGTTTCCCTGCACTTCTTTGCATACCAAGTGGAAACAATGATCTTTGGGGCTTTATCCTGAGTGACACTTTCTCACCCTTGGCTGTTTTGTATTGTGAAGCACGCAAACTTGCTTTGCTTTGGACCCCTTCCCTTAAGAAAAGTGTCAAGGAAAAGGACAAGAAAGTGGGGCTGCTCTTCACACAGAGATGACAGCTCATCACAAAAACCTGGGCACACAAAAAAAGAAGCAATAAACTTCCACTACTAGGAGACAGCTAATGTGGAAACTCCTCCATTCGCCAAAATCTATTTGAACACACACAGACAATGGCAGAAAAGTTTTCTCCCTCCAGCCAGATGTTATTTGCATGACGTGGTTACTCACACACCTGATTCTATTTAGGACAATGATGGCAAACCTTTTAGAGACTGAGTGCCCAAGCTGCAACCCCAAAACCCACTTATTTATCACAAAGTTCCAAAACAGCAATAGGGGAGGAAGGAAACTGTCCCATTGGAATGCTGCGCAAAGGAGCAGGATGAACTCTGTGCTGGGGGGAGAGAGGAAATTATCCCATTGGGCTGCTGGGCAAAGGGTGGGGTGAACTCTGTGCTGGGGGGGAGAGAGGAAGTGCTCCCTTTGGGCTGCTGGGCAGCAGGACAGAGAAAACTGTGCTGGGATGACTGCATGGGTGCCCACAGAGAGGGCTCTGAGTGCTACCTCTGGCACACGTACCATAGGTTCACCACCACTGGTTTAGAGTTTAGATATGTCAGAGTCTAGGGTGTGGGCAGGTGGAAGATAACACAAATGCCAGGGTGAAGGACAATCAGGTAACAGACCAAACAGTAATCATACCTCACTCCAGAGTTCAAGTCCAAAATCAAGCCAGAGATATAGGATTAATCCAGACCACAAAAGCATGGTCTAAGCAAGCCATAAGCCAGATGACCAAGGGAGCAGAAAAGGCAGTGTACCTTCAGGCGCTGGAGCAAGGCAAGGAGAAGATTCAAAGAACAAGGATCCAGATGAGGCACAACAACAGGTCACAGAAACCAAGAACAAGGGAGGAAGTATTCTGAAGCAGGAGTGAGGAAAGACATCTTCAACAGCAGGAACAAGGCAAATTCCGGAGCCAAGCAACAGCAAGTACAGCGGCCTTCATTGCTAAGGCAGCTTCTGGGAAAAGGTGCTGGTTCCTATATAACTAAGCCACCCAGGGCCTCCAGATGGCACTTATAATGGTCCAGAACCTTTTTCATGGCTCTCAGGGGGTCTTAGCAGTTGCAGACTGTAAATACAAGAACTGCTTTCCAGGCTGTCAGTCCAATCCTGCAAGCATCAAGTTACCTCTGGGAACTGATCTTGCAAATACTGGCGTTGCCTCAGATTCAAGGCAAAATGAAGTTTGGCCAATGACAAAGCCAAGAAACTGGTTTCATTTTGGCAGTCCAGGGTTTGATCAGAACACGAAAGAAGAATAAGAAGGAAAGATAGTATTTTTGTAGGTTGGAATTTGATACAAAGTGATATTTGGGGCAGAAGCGGAGTTTACCTTGGCGGGGCCCCGTATAAAAATTGTTTGGGGGCCATTTATATGCGGGGCGGAGCTAACGTCATGACATCATGACGTCGTGGGGGGAGCCAATGTCATGACGTCATGGGCGGGGCCAAAATAAAAATAAAATAAATAAAAATAAAATAAATAAAATAGAATTAAAATGCAAAAAAAAAAAAAAAACCACACACACCTCAACCCACCCACCCACCCACCCGAAACACAAAAACCTCACTTACCTTAATCCTGGGGCCTCTTCTTCCTCCGCCTCTGCTGTCACCACCGCCGCCTCTGTTGTCACCGCCGTTGCTGCCGCCATTGCGAACGATCGCTCCCTCGCCGCGCACGGCGAAGGCAAGGGGCGGATGTGGAAGGCGAGCGGGTGCAGCGAGGCAGCCCCGAGCGACTGAGCGAGGCCCTCCCCGCGGTCGCCGTGGGGGCTCCCTGCCTGGCTGTGCCAGCCCGGGCGGCGCTCTCCACCTCGACGCTGGCGCAGCCACCTGGAGCACACCTGGAGCTGACCTGTCACCTGCTGCCTGCGGGACGGGGCGCGCGAGCTGGTCCTGCAGCGCTGGACTCCCACCCCAGCGTCGAGGTGGAGAGCGCCGCCCGGGCTGGCGCAGCCAGGCAGGGAGCCCCCGCGGCGACTGGGGGGAGGGCCTCGGGCTCGGAGTCGGGGCTGCCTCGCTGCACCCGCTCGCCTCGCCTTCCACAGCCGAGCCGCCCCTTGCCTTCGCCAGCTCAGCTGCGGCTCCGCGCACTGCACCTCGGCCCTCTGACGGCCGCCATCGGAGCCGCGCTTAAAAGCTGCGGCTCCGACTCCGACTCTCCGACTCCAGCTTTTTTTAAAAAAAATTGGAGCCAAAAATGGCTCCAATAAAGTGCGCATGCGCAGAAACTCAATCTGACGCATGCGCAATGCATCAGATTGAGTTTCTGCGCATGCGCAGTAAATTTTTGCTCTTTTTTATTTTAAATTTTATTTTTTGCCATTGGGGGCCCCTGTAGCCCGGGGGCCCCGTATAATTGATACGGCTGATACGGCGGTAGCTACGCCTCTGATTTGGAGTTAGCGCAGTTTCCCAAATCTTGTCTTCCCAGCCAACTCGGTGCTTCCTCTCAGCTTATCTGTTCTTTAAGTCGAAGGCACTGACCTGTGTTTTCAAATGGTTTGGTTTCAGCTGGTTGTTTTATAAGGAAAGATCTTCTAATGCAGAGGTAAGCTGGTATTCAACAGACCCAAATGTTTTCCCTGGACTGTCAAGGCAAGATTCTAACCATAGAGGAAACTCCTTGCATATGGGAATCTTTTGATTATTTATGTTGTAAATGATTTTTAAAAATGGTGCCTGGATGCTACTCAAAGGAGAACATTCTTTTAATTTCACCAGCAACTGTGCCTTGCTTGAAATTTTACAAAAAAAACCTCTTCAGTTTTAAAGCAGAACAGGGATCATTTCTGTTAGTCTGTGCTTTTTAGTACGAAGGTAGACCATTATGAGCAGCAATGGATGCCAGATAGTGTCATATGCTAATGTCAATAAATGCTATTCCAGTTATTTTATGTGTTTCAAAACTGTCTTTATATGCTGGTTTAGATTTAAGATTTGAGCTTGATCCAAAATATGAAAAACAGGTGATGTTAAACAGCTTAATGAATCTTCAAAAGTTAGAGCTGTCTGTGAATCCCTAATCATATTAATGAGGACTCAGATAGTTAAATATCAGTCCAGATCCAGGACCACAATGGAGTGAGGTAGGAGAGAAGGGTTGTGATTTGCCTGGTTGGGTCCTGGTTCAAAGAATCAAACTGATATATAAAGCATATCAGAAAACCTGCACAGTGAATTTCAGTTAATGTAATTAATGCATTCTCCAGGATGTTTCTTACAGTGAAAATTACTTTAACTGAATTTCCCATAGGAATGCATTGAAAACCAAAATACTTTTAACTGAAATGTGGTTTACCATAGGAATGCATTAAAACCAATTAATCAATTTTGGAAAAAGATCTATAAATGGAGCCACTATTTTCTATTGATTTATTTTTGTCATGTGATTTTTATGTTAATTGAGTGATTTGTTAACCGAGGTTCCACTGTACTGTATATTTCCACAAGATTCCCACAAGAACAGCAAAAGGTTTTATAAATAACAAGAGATTTCATGAACCATAAACACCCAACTGTCTTGTGGTTTCTTTCACTTGAATATGCTTCTTCATTTGCAAGCTTTCACAGATAGCTTTTAGCAATACAGAAAGTTTGGCTTATACTATCACTTTGTCCATTCCAGTCACAAGCCACAAAATTGGTTCAGGAGTAACAAATGGTTTCGGTAAGGATCAACAGTGAACTGGGAATTATTAAATCCTGGCTTTGCTTAAAACTTCATTTTGAAAAATTAAAAGAAAAATTTATATAAAAATTAGACAAACCTGACAACTGATATGCAATTACCTATGGAACTCACACGGGCTTATATGACAATATCTACCAAAGGAATTGTAATAGACATCTTACCTATGTCTCAGAATTCAGTTTCATAGTGGTGTAATGATGTGATATTTTCTGTGAATAGGAATAATTATAGCTGAAGGGAAATTGATTTTGAAGGGAAATTGATTTTGAAGCAGAATCATGAACACCTAGACATAAATTAACTGAATAAGACACAGATCTGTAAATTAACAATTGGGAGATTTGATTCAGGAATTAATCAACTTGCAATCTGTAAAATTTAAATGCTAGCACCAGTGATGGGATGATAAAAATTTTAGTACCCCACCCTGACGTCATCACAGTGGGGGCGGAGCTAACGTCATGACATCATGGGTGGAGCCAACATCATGATGTCATGACGTTGTAGGCGGGGCCAAAAATAAAATAAATAAAATAAAAATAAAACACACACACCCCTCAACCCACACACACAAAACCGTTAATAAAATAAATAAATAAAATAATAATTAAATAAAAATACACCCAAACACCCACCCACCCCAAACACAAACCCCACTTACAATGGGGACCGTTGGGGCTGACCCCGAGCCTCGGCGCCCAGCGGCGGCGCGCCTAGCCAGGTGGCCGAGGGCCTCCCGGCCGCAACCCTCCATGGGCAGCCCTGAGCCTCGGCACCCATCGGCGGCACACCTAGCCGGGCGGCCCAGGGCTCCCGACCGCAACTCTCCACAGGTGGCCTCGAGCCTTGGCGCCCGCGCACCTAGCCGGGCGGCCCAGGGCTCCCAGCCGCAACCCTCCACGGGCAGCCCTGAGCCTCGGTACCCATCGGCGGCGCGCCTAGCCGGGCAGCCCAGGGCTCCCGAACGGAACTCTCCACAGGCGGCCTCGAGCCTTGGCGCCCGGCAGCGGTGTGCCTAGCTCGGTGGCCCAGGGCTCCCGGCCGCAACTCTCCATGGGCTGCCCCGAGCCTCGGCGCCCGGCGGCGCCCCTAGCCGGGCGGCCCAGGGCTCCCGGCCGCAACTCTCCACGGGCTGCCCGTGGAGAGTTGCGGCCAGGAGCCCTGGGCCGCCCGGCTAGGCGCGCCACCGGGCGCTGTGGCTCAGGGCTGCCCATGGAGAGTTGCGGCTGGGAGCCCTGGGCCGCCCGGCTAGGCGCGCCGCCGGGCAGCGAGGCTTGGGGCGCCCGTGGAGAGTTGCGGCCGGGAGCCCTGGGCTGCCCGGCTAGGCCCGCCGCCGGGCAGCGACGCTTGGGGTGCTTGTGGAGAGTTGCGGCCGGGAGGCCCTGGGCCGCCCGGCTAGGCACGGCTCCTCCTCCTAAGCCCTCCGCCACTGCCGGAGCCACTCCAAAATGGTCCGGCTCCGGCAAAAACAAGTGCGCATGCGCAGAAACGGAATCTGACACATGCGCAATTCAAAATTGCAGCACGCATGCGTCAGATTGACTTCTGCGCATGCGCACTAAATTGGAGCCATTTTGGCTCCAATTTTAAAAAAAAATTCTTTTTTTCAGGCGTCCGGAACCGGACGCCTTAAAAATGGACTACCCTCTCGGAGAACCCTCCGAAATTGTTCTTACCGGTTCCAGGGAACCGGATGGAACCGGGGTCATCCCATCACTGGCTAGCACTTGTTTTTTATGTGTGTATATTTGCATATAGCCAGGAGATCAGAAAAAGTTTGAGGAGGGCAGTAAAAGATCATCAAGTGCAGGGATGTGTAATTGGAGACCAAAATCAAGATAATCAATACACTTTTATTCCCGAAAGCTGGAGAGTAAGGAAAGCTGGCAGGGCGGAAATTGACTTGTTTGCAATATGATGTTGGAGGAGATCTTTGTGGATACTCTGGATTACCAAAAAGACAAAGAAGGGTATCCTAGAGCAGAGGTGCCCAAATGTACGGCCACATTTTACTTCTGTTTCCTGGAGCAACAAAGGTGGCAAAGTCCAGATAAATTGGAATTGGGGGTTGGATCTGACCCACAGGCCTTAGTTTGGGCATCCCTGTCCTAAATCAATGAAGCCTGAACCATCTCTGGAGGCAAAACTGTTGACACTGAGGATGTCACTTTGGGTAAATCACAGGAAAGCAAGAATCTGTGGAAAAGAAAATAATGCTTGAAAGTTTGAAAGCCAAATATGAGATGGATTCTTAAAGAAAGCATAAGCCTTGAGTTTGTAAGAGCTGAGTAGGGTTGTTAAGGACAGGACATTTTGAAGCTCTCTCATAGATAGATGATTTGATGACATGTAACAATCGCAAAGTCCTCCAAACTGGCCTAGGATTGTTAATGCAAGAAACCTATGGACATTCCTATTAGAATAGCATCAGATAATCAGTATGCTAGTGATTCCAAACGTGAGGGGTGCGCAACAATTTTTGAAAAGAGAAAGACAAACTCCATCTCTTTTCTTCTTTATACTCCACCAACTTTGCTTGGGCCACTGTGTCCACCAGCTGGGAACAGCACTGCAGCCAAGAGGTGGGAATCATATGTTTACTGTCTTTCTGTGATCCTATTTCCACTATCCCCTCTTCTTCCTTATATTCATGCTAGCACCCCTGCTTTCAATCTTTCTTCTTCTTACTCCTTGCCCAAGTGGCCCATGAGAGGAAGGGCAAATTGCCCTATTTCTTTGCTGTGCTCTTTCAAAATCAACCAAGGCCACCAACTGCCATTCCACCTATGACAAGACTGATGATTACAGTAATATGCAACCTGTCAAATGGGAGGGTGAGATATCTCAACCCAAGAAATCTATCAGACAGGGGACATTTTCTCAGCTCAAATATCTCTTCAAAGAGGAAAGGTGGTGAAAAGTCAGGCAACAATTGCAGCAACCACTGTGGCTCTCATCTGAGTGGTTCGTGCTTTCCCAGTTGTGCCCTAACACAAGAGTCTTTGTTGTATCAGTTTAGTGATGCCATATTTCGTGGGCTGCAATTGTTATGCCATGCTAAGAGAGTAAAGTCAACCAGGACAGAAATAAACATCAGCCAGAGTGTGTGAACACACATAAAACAATAATCTTGCTTTCCACATCAGTGCATCATACCATAATTAAAATGTATTTGGAAAGGAAGAGAAACACAGGTTAAGTAAGACACTAACACTGGGCAGAACAGTTTGCTCTAGCTTTTAGCCAGGTTTCCAAAAGCAGTGGCAAAACAGATTTAGGCTGTATCATAAAAGCCCCATTTAAATAATAAAAAGGGAAGGAGAGATTTGCTTGAAGATTGTTTTCTTCTACCTTTTCGCCCCCCAGCTGAGCTACAAACCTGCTGTGAGGCGTGCGGATGTAATTGCAGGCAGTGCATCACTTCCCAGCTGCTGGAAAGACCATTTTGGGGCATGAATTAACTATAAAAAATAAGGATGAGAAAATATTTTTCTCCAAAGATTGGTGAAGCTACTTCACACTCAATCACTGGGCAGTTTAAACTCACATGGATTGATTTAAATAGGCTGCTCGAATGCAGTTTGGAGAAGGGAGGGACTCCCGGTTAAGCCATGGTTGGCTGATTCAAGGATCGCCACTCAGACTCTCAGCTGCCATAAAACGCCTTAGTTCTGGTTACTGCAAAGGCATCTACTCTACTGAATCACATCCATTAAAAATGGCCTCCCTGGGACCATTGAAATTTAAGCCAACTTAAATCTGCTGGCTTCTCTTTGTATTCTGGCTTGCTGCTTCAAATATTGCCTGCCCCTCATTCTGCAAATGCACAGTGACATCAAGCATGTGCTCCAATTTCAGTCTGCCCAATGCCAATAATAAGTGCCAATATCAAGAACCCAAAATTCTTGGAGCAAAGATCTTTCTAACCTGCTAAGTAAATTGGTTAAGAGGTGCCCCTTGCAGCTATCTACAAGGATAAAGGAAGAAAGATCTGGCATGCTAAGCTGATGAGAAAATTCTAGAGCAGACAACATGTGTACATTCATTTTTCACTCTTTCAGTGACACTAGAAGGTTTTTTTTTAACATAGTTTTTTTTACAGAAATTGCCGTTATATTTTACTATTTACTGGACAATCCTACAAATCAAGATGATTTAGTTATTTTATTTATATTTCATACTTGCTAACCCGCCCCAATCGGGCAAGCCCGACTCTGGGCGGCTTACAACCCAAGTTATTAGAGTGGCACAGTGGTTAAATTGCTGTACTGCAGCCAAAAACTGATGACATTGTGAGTTTGATCCTGACAGGGATGGAGATCAAGGTTGACTCAGCCTTGCATCATCCCAAGATTGGTAAAATGAGTACCCAGCATGCTAATTACCTTGTGAACTGCCCAGAAAGTAAATTAAGCACCATCGGGTGTTATTATATACCGTAAGTGTTATTGCTATTACAGAAACCTAGATTCAAATCCACATTTTGCCATGAGACTCACAGCATAAGAAGTCCTATCTCTATCTTCTTATCCTGAACCATTTCACAAGGTTTTTCTATGGATCAAATGTAGGCAGGAACAGCATCACTTTCAGCTCTTTAGAATAAAAATAGGAAATGGTAACAAAGAATAATCACAGCGAAGTGGCTTTATTAAACTTGCTGGTCAATGAGACTCAGCAATGTAGTAAAGTAATAAGTAAATAAAAATCTTGATCCAGAATGAAGAGACAATAGCTGATTTCTCATTTAGATATAACAAATGGAAGGTGATGGTCCTTTTTATCATTTTCCTTCTTCTATTCTCTCTCCCTCTTTCTCTGTTAAGAGAATGGTTATATGTAGCTTCAGTTTACAAAAGCAAAATCATAGACCCCCTATAGTTTTTACAGAAGGACCACAGATTGCTGTAGGACACAGGTGGCAAACCTTTGGTACTCCAGATGTTTTAGACTTCACACCTCAGAATTTTCAGGCTGTACTTGCAATAATGAAGGACTGTGAAACTTGCAGTCCAAAACATCTGGAGTGCCAAAAGTTCACAATCTATTCTTTAGGTTAGGAGCTTCCTAAAACAGATACAGATAGATGGAATAAATCTTTGTTATTGCAACAGGTAAAACTGCAAAAGGGCAAAAGAAGAAGGGGCAGCCAAAAATGAGATGGCTAGATGGTATTGTAGATGCAATGAGCACAAAGCTGGGTGGGCTGAGGAGGATGGTGGAAGACAGAGGTGCCTGGCGGGCAATGGTCCATAGGGTCGCAAAGGGTCAGAATCGACTGTGCGACTGAACAACAACAAAACTGCAGAAACTCTCATGAATTAGACCAGAAACCTCTCTGGGCAATACTTTTAGATTCCCTCTGTCTCATTGATTTTCAATACAGAGTCCCACAAATCTGCCTGTTTTCCCTGCTCTTTAAAAATTGTGATGAATGTGCAGTCAGCCTTGGTAGAAAACAGAAGTGCACATGGAAAAGCCACTGGGATTAATGCTGTGATTAGTGTCTTCTCACACAATGGAATGCTGTGTCCAGTTTATATGGCAGGTTCAAATCAAGATAGATCAGGAAGAAGAAGGTATATGGTACAGCAAGACAATGTTAAATATAACAGGGGGGGGGGAATAAGATAATTTTATGCTAGAACAAAATTCCCAGGAAAGTAGAAGAATCTTTGGTTCAAAACAGCAACATCAAAAGTTTTTATTGGACTGTTTTCAGCATAGAACAACTTTGGTCAAATAGCCAAAAGATAAAAACTAGACAAACTTAAACTTGCTTGAAAGCCAGTCATATCTGACTCTAGGATTCAGTGCTCATCTCTGTTTATAAGCCGAAGAGCCAATGCTGACTGCATCTGCAGACATCTCCATGGACATGTAGCAGGCATGCCTGGTCACCGGAGTGCACGGAACACTGTTTGCCTTCCCACTGATGTGGTCCCTATTTATCTATTTGCAATTTCTTGCTTTCGAACTGCTAGGTTGGCAGGAGCTGGGACAGAAACAGGAGCTCATTCCGTCATGCAGTACTCAGGTATCAAACTGCTGACCTGCTGCCTTCCGGTCAGCATCTTTGCCACTTGAGCCACTGCAGTTCCTCATTAGTATCATTCACATTGGTTATAGTTGTATATGCTAGTTACTGAGCTCTGCAAGATATTTCATTTCATTTCATTTCATTTATTCGATTTATATGCCGCCCTACTCAGTGAAAGCTACTTGTTTCACCAAGTAATACGAAGTCTGAAAAGTTTTCTAAGCTTGCAAATAATACTGAAGAGCACTGTAACCTAAAAAGGCCTCTTGCCAAATAAAACTACCAAGCCTTTCTTAAGAGGATGGACTTTCTGTAAGACATACAGTGGAACCTTGGTTAACAAACAGCTCAGTTAACATAAAAATCACATAGCAAAAGGAAATCCAAAATTGTGTCTTGGTTTGCGAAATTTTATTTTGGAATGGATTAATTGGTTTTCAATGCATTCTTATGGGAAACCATGTTTTGGTTAAAGTATTTTGATTTTGAATTCATTCCTATGGGAAATTGCATTCAATGCATTCCTAAGGGAAATTTAGTTACAGTAATTTTCACTGTAAGAAATGTCCCGGAGAACACATTAATTACATTAACTGAGGTTCCACTGTATTTCAAATCAAGAACTGGGGTGACTCTATTGTCATTACTCTGATCTGGTCTTGAGAATTCTGTTTAGTAGACTTTCCACACAAAATTTACCTCTTCTGGTAAAGAAATAAAGGTACATTTTAGAACTATGGAATCCTCCATACATATTTGGGAGTGGGCAACAACACAGTCCTACTTCATACTATCATATCACTGAGATTGAATGGGGCTGCAGTGGATCAGTGGTTAAGCAGCTCGCTTTGTTAGCTGGAAGGCTGGAAAGATGGCAGTTCGAGATGTGGGTACTGCATGATGGATTGAGTGCCCGTCTGTCCCAGCTCTTGGGGACATGAAAGGAGCCTCATTTGGGCATTTCCTGAGTGGAATTTTTCTCACAAAAAAAATCCTTTCAACCCAGGATAATTTCTGACACAAAATTATTATTACTGAGATTCTTTTTACACTGTCACAGCAGAATCGGAGTTTAATGGTATTTTGGAAGTCTCAGATCTCATTCAGGAAGCAGCATGCTATTTCAACCACCACCAACATTTTAGAAAGAACAGATCTCCAGTGTCTCCATAAATTTCATTTTTAGTTGAATGGCTGCAAAGTGGCTGCTGTGCTGAGCCTCTCATGAGTCAGAATGATAACTTGTATTTTGCAATTCCTTTGGATTTCCCATCTGCGATGATCACCTGTTTGCTGTTAGCAACAGCTTAGTTCTTAGACTCTTCTATCAGACACTTGTTCTCACCTCCCTTCCTCCTCCTCCCCCTCTTTTTTTAACTTATATATATTGGGATTACTGTATATACTTGACTATAAGTCGCTCCCAACCGACTATAAGTCGCTCCCAACCGTCGGCTGCGCCGACGTCTCCGCCTCCCCCGGATGTGAAACACCTGTCCTGGGGAGTGAAAAGGACGGCCAGCAGGAGCTCCGGCCAGAGACGCTCCCAACCGCTTCCCGGCTGTGCCGATGTCTCCGCCTCCCCCGGACACGAAACACCTGTCCTGGGGAGTGAAAAGGATGGCTGGCAGGAGCTCCGGCGTCACCTCCACCCTCTCTCCGGGACCCTTTCCAGCTCGGCCCAGAGGCCGATAAAAAGACTGGCGGTGGCGGCACAGAGAGGACGCTCCCGCATTCCCCGGGTCCTTTCCATCTCGGCCCGAGGATGGACCAAAATGGCCGCAGCTGCGGCCGGTGAGGCATCACCTCTGCCCTCCCTCCAGGACCCTTTCCAGCTTGGCCCGGAGGCCGATAAAAAGACTGGCGGCGCAGAGAGGACGCTCCCGCAGTTCCTCCAGGCCCCCTCCACATTGGCCCGGAGGCTGATGAAGAACAGCTGTTGGCGGGTGGGTGTTATATTTGTGACTCTTGATGATATTTGTATTTGTGACATTTGATATTTGTATTCATGACACTTGATTATATTTGTAACGTGGACTGAATTTTTGCTATTATATTGCTATTGTTACTTTGCTATTATATTGTTATATTTTCATATTGTGTGTAATTTTTGCCTTATTGTTGGACTTTGCTGATTGTCTGTATACTTATTATGTTGTACACCACCCTGAGTTGGTCGCACCAAATAGGGCAGTATAGAAATCTAATAAATAAATAAATAAATATAAATTGTCCCAAATATAAGTCGAGGTACCTAATTTGGACCTCTAAAACTAGGAAAATAGATTGACCTGAATATAAGTCGGGAGTAGAAAATGCAGCAGCTGCTAGTGAGTTTCAGCAATTAAAATACATGAAAATGTGGTAGAATTAATTTATTCAGACATTTGTGTGAGTATGTTTTCAAATTTTTATGGTAGTGTTAGTGCTTTTTTAAAAAATGTATGTTTGAATTTGCACCACCATGGTTTTGGGACCCTTGGGGTCGCTGACCCGAGTATAAGTCGAGTCCATTTTTTGGATCTCATTTTGAAGGCTAAAAAACTAGACTTATACTCAAGTATATACAGTACCCAAAACTCTCCCTTGCAATAAATCTGCAATTGGCCTTTAGCCTTCATTGTTACCATTCCATTAACATCCTACTAATTATGAACACAATAAAAAGATCAGCATGCATATTCAAATCAAATTCTTTTTTATGAACATGATTACAGTAGGAAAAATGGTATATTACTGTAATAAAGATAATGGCCTGAAAGCTGACTGGTGGAAATAGCACAGCACCTAGTTGCACAGGAAACAGGTACCTACCAAAGAGCTGGTGTATGTTGGGTCCGAGGTATCATCTTGTAGATAGCGTGATAGCCCAAAGTCAGACACTTTGCAGACCAGGTTGCTGTTGACAAGTATATTCCTAGCTGCAAGATCCCGGTGGACATAATTCATCTCTGCAAGGTACTTCATTCCAGCTGCAATCCCTCGAAGCATCCCCACCAACTGGATGACAGTAAACTGCCCATCATTTTGCTGTAATAGTGAAAGACAAGCCCCATCATTAGCGTCATATGCCTATTCTGAGTTAACCTAGAATCCAAGCCAGGAGCAGGATTCACATAACAGGCTTAAAGAAGGAAACAGCTGTTTGAAAAAAAGAGTGAAGCAGAGTGTTTGTTTTTTGTTGACGGATGACAATGTCTTTGGAACAGGGAAGCTTAGAAGCAATTGCTGAAGAAAAGAAGACAGAATAAGTAAAAGAACCAAGAAAGAGAAATTTGAGTGAAGAGCAGCCCCCTTCCCAATCACCAAATAAAGAGACAAGGTGCAGTACTTGGTTTTAAACTTGGGCTACAGCGGCAGTGGCTCAAGTGGTTAAGATGTTGAACTCACTCACTGAAAGGTCGGAGTTCGATTCCTGGGTGCTGCATGACAGAGTGAGCTCCCGCCTCTGTCCCAGCTCCTGCCAAGCTAGCAATTTGAAAGCAAGAAATTGGAAGTAGATAAATTGGGACCACTTCAGTGGGAAGATAAACAGTGTTCCGTGCACTCCAGTGTCTAGTCATGCCTGCCACATTTCCATGGAAATGTCTACAGACGTTTACAACACTGACACTTTGGCTATAAACAGAGATGAGCACTGAGCCCTAGAGTTGGATATGACTGGCTTTCGAGCAAAGGTGACCTTTACCTTTACAACTTCACTTATCACAAAAAAAACCCCATTTACCTACAATTCTTCTTCTGTGTCTTTGCCAGATGTGAAACTGCCAAAAATGAAGCAACCTTTCTGGGAGTTCATTCTGCAGTTCCTTTCACCTGACCTAGTGTGAGAAAGATTAGCTGGCAACACAAGCTTGCTGTTCCTGGAGTACACCTGATTGTGGCTGACAAATACCACTATCTTTGAGGAAGCTTTTTCTGTATACCCCTTTACCTGCAATGGGACCTATGGATAGTGCACAAAACCTCTGCCAGAGCAGGTGGACCATCCCAGTTCCTCTCTGGCAGGGAACTGATGAGTCCTTTTCATCATCAGCCTTGAACAGGTTGGGGAGGCATCTCTGGGCCTGACTCTACCCTGATCCACATGAATCAAGGTCAGACATATCGCAGAGGGCCTCAAAAGGGCCTCTTGCTTGGGCACCTGAATCATACAATTTATAGTCCCCAAGGTAAAGGTAAAGGCCGGCCTTACTCGAAAGCCAATCATATTCAACTCTAGGGTTCAGTGCTCACCTCTGTTTATAGCCAAAGAGCCAGCACTGTCTGTGCCTGCAGAAATTTCCATGGACATGTGGCAGGCATGCCTCAACACAGAACACTGTTTACCTTCCCAGTGAAGTAGTCCCTATTTATCTGCTTGAAATTTCTTGCTTTCAAACTGCTAGGTTGGCAGGAGCTGGGACAGAGATGGGAGCTCACCCCGTCATGCAGTACCTGGAAATTGAACTCCAAACTTCCAGTCACCGAGTTCAGCATCTTAACCACTTGAGCCACCGCAGTCCGTTTGGTATTTTAGTCCACAAACAGGAACTCAAATACCAAAACATGTCCTGTGGGACTCACCACTACAACCCTCTTCCACCACCTGCCCACCATCTATTCCAAATTGTGACCAATTTATTATGATACCATTCTCTGTAGCCCTACATGTAGGAACCAGAATGGGTTAGGCAAAACATGTCTCAGGTCCCCTTTTAAAAAATATGCTAATCAGGGAGACTCCAAAGCCCCAATTCCTGTCTGGTCCCAACTGCCAACTTAAGATAGCACCCTGGACAGAGGGCAGGTGGATGGGCTATTCAGGTACAAGAAAATTAAGAGCCCCATCTTAGGGGAGGGTCAGCTGTTTAGGCCACATGCCCTGGATATAGCAATGGATGTGATGAGGGGGCATTATCTAAGAGCAGAAGAAGTACATACAGGACAAGAAGGGGACAACCAGAGGAAGAAATATAATTACAAAGACATAACTTTCATACTCATTTTTGGGTGACTACAATGCTGTAAAAGTAAAGAGTTTCCCCCCCTACTTGTTTATGGATGATTTCTAATCACACTTAGCAATTAAAGGAAGAAGGCAGTGTGTTATAACTGTTTAGGATTAATTAATCTGTCTAACTCACACATCCCACACTATTACAAAAGAGATCTCATTAAATAACTCCATTCTATAATCACCTAGAAATAATTAAAAATAGATGCACTTACACGTAAAAAAGAATCCAGAGCTCCATTCTCCATAAATTCTGTGATAATCATTACTGGACGGCTTTTGGTGACTACTCCTTCAAGTCGGATAATGTTTGGGTGATCAAATTGACCCATGATGCTGGCCTCACTCAGGAAGTCCCGCCGCTGCTTCTCTGAGTAGCCTGCTTTTAATGTCTTTATAGCCACATAGATTTCTCTCTTTCCAGGCAGTTTCAGGCGCCCTTTATAGACTTCACCAAACTCTCCTGTAATGAAACATGATACAATTTACAACCAGCCCATGTCAATTTGGCCTTTCAAAGGGAAAGGTAATAAGAGCTATATAGCAACTTCTCCTGCATGATGGTGAACAAGGTGTAATTGCATGGTGCTTTGTTCCAAGTATGTCTTTGAAGTTCAGTGGCAGGATCATCCATGTCTAAATCCAGCAATATCTAAGGTGAAGAGAAGAGAGTTCTTATACCTTTAATGACTGTAAGAGAAAAGGTTCGTTGAATGCAGCTTTTCTCACAGTACTGTAACAAGAAGAGTTGGTTTTTCTGGAATTCCCTCTTCATAATTATGAACGATTCAGGAGTTTCTGTTCATTTAGTGTTCATATCCTGGTCATTACAAATATTGCAGCCTTTTACTGTCAAGCTGCTAGACTGATTGACATCTATATAAACAGATAGCTCTAGATGTGTATTTAAAAAAAAAAAAAACACCTGGTAATTCATTCATGCCTGCTCAGTGACCTCTTATATTTTATTCAATCAGCAGTTAATTCAATAGCAATATGTTTTACAGCGCAATCTGTTTCATTTAAGAGGAACTTCAGAATGCTAATAGTTATTTGACAGTGGAACAGACTGCTTCGGGAGATGGGTGTCCTTCTCTTCGCAGGAAGCATTAAGGCAGAGGCTGAATGACCATCTCTAAGAGATGAGGCAGTCAGATTCTGTACTGCTAAGAATACAATAACCATACTAGATCACACCAAATGAATTTGTTTATTGTTCTGATTAGTTCATGGTCAACCAGTTGCTTATGGGAAGGTCACAAGTAGGACATGAGGCAATGCCACCTTCCTATTCAGCATGCTGCCTCTGTTATAGGAGATGATGCATGGCCATAATGATTATTAACATGAGTTACCAGTTTAGCAACATACAATTCCCTGAGATTTTCTTCCAGAATATGAGACAGAGATTTGGATCCTTGTAATGCTATTGGGTCAGGACCAGTGGTGGGATTCAGCTGGTATGCCCTGGTATGCCTGTACCAGTAGTAAAAAATCTGTCTGGTCCCACCCATCTAGTTGCCGGAGGCTCAGGTCATAGGCTTGTGCTTGCCTCTCCAATTAACCACTGCCGCCACCACACACCAACCTTCTCCGTCATCTTCCAGGAGAGGGAGAAAATGACAGACCAGGAGGGACACTTTTTGAGAAGGGACAATTTCCTGTTCCACACCCTTATCTCATCTCCTTTCCTTCTAGGAATCATCAACTCAGCACCTTTAACCCCTTATGGGACTGGTAGAATTTATTTTAAGCCTCCTGGTGGTCTTCCTTCTTCCCCCTCCAAGACCCCCACATTTGAAAAATCACTCCAAAAGAGAAGGAGGAGCAGGTCACATAGCCACCTGGCCACACCCGCCAGGTCACATGGCCATGCCCACCACACCACCCCCACAGAGTAGGTAGTAAAAATTTTTGAATCCCACCACTGGTCACGACAGGCAAAGATTGGCAGGTAAATGGAAATGCTTCTGGCCCAGCTGATTATGGAAAGAGGAATAAAGGAATTCCAAAAAAATAGACCAAGAAATGAGGGGGGAAATTGCAAACTACAGTAAGCAATATGAAACTTGGGAGTTTCCTCCTCAACCGTCACTGGTGGCTTGTAAGTAGGGCTTGTTCTTGTCTTTTCTTTGTCTCCCCAAATGTCATAATATTCATCGAAAGATTATTCTCTGAAGACACCTTTCCTTTTTGCATCTCTTCTGCATAGTTCTTCAGTATATCTTGCCTTTACTTTATCTTAATCATATAATACGTTCTTCTGTTGATATTTCAACATATCTCTTCTTAGTTTAAATTATCCTTGGATTTTATTAATCCTTTTCGTTGTTGTTTATCATTTCCCTACAATGATTGTTATAGTCGTTCCTTTTATCCCTCTGTGGAAGTCACTGAAATGTTGTGTTTATGATCTGGATATTATTTCTTTCACCTTGTTCTTTTATTTCTCATCCATTGTTAACAACTTTCAGGGCCTCATTAATCCAGGGTTTGCCAACCTTGGCACTCCAGGTGTTCTTGGACTTCAATTACCAGAAGCCCAAGTCAGCATACCTGCTGATCAGGGCTACTGGGAATTGAAGTCCAAGAACATCTGGGGGCTCAAGGCTGGGAAACCTTGCATTAGACATCATTTAAGACTTGTTTTCCTTCTGGCCAGAGGAGAAGTCTTTTTACATTCTGTCCTGATTGTATTTCCAGTGATTATTGAGTTTAGGAATGCATTTTTTTTCCATACATGGTCTTCAAATTCTTCAGGGCTTCTATTTAAATAATATTTTGGAGCAATTGTTGCTTTTTTTGTGGTTTCCAACTTTTACATTAACAATTCATGGTATTCACTGCAGTCTTCTTGTCTTGTTTTCCCCCAGAAAGAATAAACATTCTCCACATTCTGTTTCCAATTATAGTCTACTTGATTTCTAAATTGGCCATCTGGTAACACCTGGTGTCATGCTGGTGACATATTTCAGATATCTGTGGTATCTGAAGCATGTATACCTCTTGTAGGCATCATAGAATTTTGAGTCACTTTTCTGATTCCTTCCTTACTCCTAAGCCCAATTCTCCAGCAATGCTTGGTTCTACTTAATTTCCTACTTTTACATTCCAGTAACCCACAATTATTAGCACATCCTGTAAACATGCTGTTTCTTGTTTTAAAATTTTGAATAGCACTTAATTCTTACTTCTCACATTCCATTTTCTAATTATATGTATTGTGCTGTATAAGACTTACCTGTAACTTCTGTACACATTAGCAGCTAGACTTTCTTTGGAACTAAATCCAGTTGCTTCATTAATTACAATCCTGTTATATTTATTCTTTCCTCTTTCCCAGTAGCTGATTGAGTGTCTTTCAATCTGGAGTCTCATTTTCCAGCTCTGTCTCTTACTACATTTTAGCTTGTCTTATTATAAAATGTTCAGGATATAAATATTTAGAAGGGTTTTACCATTCCCATCTTCTGTATAGTACTAACAAGAATTAGTCTGACTGACACTGCCATTACCTATGAACAGTGAAAGTCACCATCCACTGATTACTGCTACCTAGGAACTGCCTTTCCAGAATTTATCCACTCCTATCATCTGTGGAACTACCAGTACTCTTTTGCTGATGTGACCATTAATTCCTGAAGAGGATGGATGCATCTCTGTTTGGTGTCTCAGCCTCCTGACAGCATTGCTCTCAAATTCTTTGACACACACAAACCCCTCACTAAATTAAAATGTGCATCCAAGAAGGGTAAAAAACACTCATGAGTCCACAGGCTATATGTTACTCAAATATATGTAAATAGTGCAAAATATGCAAATTCCACTTGATTCATTAAAAATGTATTTTTAGGATCAGATTCTAGGACAGGTAACTGCCACTATCAAAGGCTAAAACATCAACTAGATAATTAAATGCTAACAGAAATGTTAGTTAATATACTTAACAGTTGAAAAGATGAACAAGAAAAATTAATATTTTCAGGAAATACATTTTTTGATGGGAGGGATTTGTTTGAAATCATGTTATACCAAGGGAGATTGAGAAAATTACATAGTAGACTTCTGTAAGAAGCAAAGAGGTAGGGGAGAGAATTTGCTGTATGAAGTTTCCCAACCACTTTGTGAACTACTATGAGCTTCCACCTTCTCTTTAAAAACTGGGGAAGTTATTGTAGCATGATGGAGATTGAGATAAATTTAGAAAGTCAAAAAGAGAGATAGAGAGAGTGGGTGTGCTTAAGGATGCTTCCAGAGAAATGTTATGTCAGTGACTGCTATGCCAACAGGAAATGCCTCAAAAAGATAGCACTTCCTTGTTCAGTGCAATGGTGCTATTATGATTGCTGTGACATCCAGACCGATCCTGCTAGGTCATCTGGATTAGTTATGGCCAGAATGGAAAACTGCTTGCAAGCATTAGGCATGCCAATCCAGAACAGATGATACTCATGAATAGTTCCATCTGGAAGCAACTTTAGAGGAGAAAAGAGCAAATTGAAGCACTGAAAGCCAAAAACAAGCAATGGATGCAATAGATGCAAACAGTAGATAGCCATGGATTATAAGCAAGAGGTTGGGAAAGGGGGAAAGAGCAGTGGATGGGCTCAGAAGCATTAAAGAGAGAGGAAAGACTAATTAGGAAACAAATGTTCATCTTAAACCAAAAATGAGAAATCTTAGTCTCTCCAGATGTTTTGGACTTCAAATCCCTGATCCTTTGTAATTATGGTAAAATGGCAAGATTTTAATGGGAATTGCAATCCAAACCTTCTGTAGGACAAAGGCTGCCCTCCAGTGATCTGATTTTTTTTTTAAAAAAAAAAATAAGGTTTCACATCCCAAAACAATGGATCTAACTGAGGAATGTGTATAGCACAAGCTCTGCTCCATTCTTTAGACCATTGGCCAAATTCTGATGGCCCGAATGCTGCAGGCATTCTTACAAACAATGTTGGATTGGGTAGAACCTAGCCTAGACCACCAAGCACTTCCAATGTTCTCAAGCAAAATCTACATATTTAGGATTAATTATTCTACAGCTCCTGAAGACACATTTGGAGACTATGGAAACTGAGAAAATTGAATCTATCAGCATTTCCCTGGTGTAAGAAACATAAAATATTTTATCTTCAATTGATGATACAGTACTTTTCTCCTGCGAGTGACAAAGCGGACTCTGGGGTGTCTGCCTACCTCGCATTGCAAACAGGAAGGTTCTTTATTGCATGGTTGTTATGACTAAGTGTGAATCTGGGGAATCAAAAATAAAATAGTACTTTCCATACCTCCCTTCTGCACCAGTAAATTGTGCTTCCAGCTGCTGCTGTATAGTGAAGAACCAGCTCTAGAGATTTCCATAGGCACTAAAGTGCCAGTGGCAATCCAAAGTCTGATTTCCTCCTCCAAGGACTGGATCTCTTGCTATCTCTTTCTGACCTTGGGGTGGGGGAGATCTGATCAATCTGATGCTTCCTCAACCCCCATCCCCTGGATTAAATGACTGCATGTTAAGAACAAAGGCAATGATTCATGTAGAATAGAACTGTTCAGCAAATAAATATGGTGGTTTTGCAGAGTCATTTTATGCAATGGCTGGTTCTAAGTAACTTATTTTAAAGTGAAGGGTAGGCATTTCCTCCTCCCAAATGAAATTAGCTAACAGCGTTTAAAAAGTTAGATTCCTCTAATAGCAGATAAAGAGATGCCATGAACTAGGGAGCTATTGCTCTACCTATTTTGTTGTTAATTAAACCAGGGAGCATGCCAATGTATTAGAGTGAGTCAATTAATTAAGCACTGTCTCTGAAACCACACAAGAAGATTCAGATAGATTTTCAGGAGAAATGTGTCATTCCACTGTGAACTGCCTTGGATGAAACCATGTATCCACAGTGGAGGAAGGAAGGAAGGGAAGGGAAGGATGAGAATGGAGGGGAGGAAGAACGAACAATTGTCTAGTGGGAAATGAGTCACACCTGCTCCAATGACTTCTTCAATCTTCACAAATGATACATCAATCTCCTTGGCAAACTCTCGAACAGCTTCGTTGGGGTCCTCATATGTAAAAGGGTCGATGTAGATCTTCATTCCTGGGGAACCTTCTCATTTGAGAGAAGACAAAACGAGGGACAAAAAAAAGGGAGAGAGAGAAAAAATCATGTTCATCTCCAGGAAGAAGGATTAACAGTATATCTCTCCAAACCCTTCTTCCTTCCCTCTCTTCAGAGTAATATTTTTTCTCTTTGCTCCCCTGTTCCTCTTGCTTCACTCCTCCTCTTATAGAATTCTCCACTTCCTCCACAATTCCTTTTTGCTTGCCATTCTCCTTGAAATATATGCTTGTATTTGTTATAACTGGCAGTTTGGAAGCAGGTCATGGATTGCGCCCAGAAAGTAGGTGCATGCTATTATTTATTGAAGCAGTATGAAATCGATTGGGAGGGAAGTCAAGGAAAAGAACTGTAGATAGAGATCAATATTTATCAATCTGACACCTTTTCTGCAGTGGTCTGATTGCAAGGGTTAGGCCAGGCAGCTATGGCAGAGCAGCAAATGCAGAGCAAAAATAATAATCAAAGAGAATGGCAGCAAGCTGGGAAGAGAAATGAGTAGGAGGAGAAAGTGACAAAGTGAGGAGTAGAAGGGAAGGGAAGAAAGGTTACTCTGGAAGCAATCATTTCAGAAATCAAGGCAAAACAAAAAGGATAAACAGGAAAATCAACAGGACTCACTAGGAATAGTATTTTGGAGCTATTTCAAAGGAAGGGGTGTACATAGAACCAATGGAGGCCTTAAGAGACAGTAATTTTGAAGCTGTTTGACATTCTGGAACTTTCCCCCACTGATTCAAGTCCTCCCTCATTTAGACTGTATACATTCAAATGACCCCAGTCTCTGTCCCCACTCCTGCCAACCTAGCAGTTCTAAAGCAAGGCATTGCAAGTAGATAAGTAGGTACCACTTTGGTGGAAAGGTAAACAGCATTCTGTGCACTCCGGTGTCTAGTCATGCCTGCCACATGTCCAAAGAAACGTTTACAGACTCAGGCAGTGTCGGCTCTTTGGCTATGAGCAGAGATGAGCAATGAAACCTAGAAATGGATATACAGTAAAACCTCATATAACACTAAAACCTGGTTCCACAAGTCTTCGTGTTATATGATTTTTAGTGTTATCTGATCCTCTATGGGATCCATAGAGATACATTGTAACCACACAGGCTTTCGCGGTTGTTATCTGAAGCATCCCATAGGATCTTAATGTTATCTGATGCAATTCTTCCCCCCAGATTCCTTGATGTTATGCGATTTTAGTGTTATTCGATACTAATGTTATATGAGGTATTACTGTAACTGTCTTTCAAGCAAGGGTGACCTTTACCTTTATTCAAACCACTAGAGCATGGGGTTCTCAACCTACAGCCTGCATGTCAGATGTGGCCCATGGTGCCAAATCATCTGGCCCCCAACCTCGCTCCAGCCACAGCCGTGGATGCATTTACGACAGCCGTAAATGCATCCATGGCTGTCATAAAAGCGCTTATAACAGCTGCAGACTCATTTCAGAGCATTGTTAACAGTGGGGAAAACCACCGGTCCAGCCCTCAAGTGTCTGAGGGAGCATGATCCGGCCCCTGACATAAAAAAGTTGAGAATCCCTCCACTAGAGCAAAGTGTCAGACCAAAACCAATGTTATGGTTTTATGGTGAAAGATGGTAGCAAGTTTATGATGCTTCTGCTCATGCATAATTTAGCCCATTTTTATTTACTCCACATGCCTTTGATAGTTTTGTGGCTGCTGCTAAAATGACAGAATGCAGCAATTACCATCAAGTGAATTTCCTAATGATAAACTAGAGCCCCCACAATAAATATTCTTGGGTTTAGTTCTGCCTCCTAAAAGCCTCGCTATGACCCCATATGGTAGACTGCCAAAGTTCTCCCAGACACGGCTAGGAAAGTTTAGGGTGTTAGAAAAAGTCTGGGAAGTTGCCTGTAAGAATAAAATGTGGTAGAAACCTTATTATTTCACTCATTAAATTTTAAGAGAGATCTCACACTAAGAAACACAAATCATATTGGACCACACTTCCCCCCAGCTGGTATAAATTAAGCAGTGAATAAGTGAATCTAATAAAAGCTAATCAGGTGCTGTGCAACAGAACATTTTAAGAGTCAACACGGCAAACCTTGACATAAAAGTTGTGGTGCCACCTGTTACAAAGGCAATATGCATTTTCTTATTCCTGGCAATGTTCTAGTGATGGAACTGAGTGCCTCATCATGTCACAATCTTCCATATAGCCATTTAGGGCTTTTCAAACCATCCTCAAAGGTTGCCTTATTAGCATCCTCTGAGAACCAAGAAGAGTGTTGATAGTTCTGATGGAGGAACCAGCTAACCACATTCTGCAAAAATGCAACAACTGTCCAAGGAATGAAACTAGCATGAGCCAGACAAGATATGTATTATATTCGTAGCATTTAAGTAGGAGTTGCTACTCAACATCCCAGAGGACAAAGCACTAACTTGAAACCTGAGCCCTGAAAATTCAGCTTTTCAACCATAATTCACAATATCTTGTAGGCCATATGAGTGTTGGTTGTGCTGACTGGGAAATTTCCAGAGTTGCACTTTTCTAAGCTCTGCCAGAAAAAGAACTCAATTACATGACAAAAGAATGGGCCTGTACATTGGACTCACTCACTGACTAGCTGACATCTATCAGATTGTTACCTCTATTTCCTGAACCTACTTTTCTTCCTATTTCTTGTTACATTCTCTCTTTGTGTTATAAACTTTTCCATGGAAAATGATGAAGGGAAAATAGGAAGAACTACAGTATCTTCATATTGTCCCAGAACTGCACTGTTTGACTGCCTAGCTTTAGCAATCACAATGGCTGTTAATGATTCCAGAACAAACTGTTCTAAAGTTTCACAGCAAGAGCAATCCTAACCATTCACTGCAGACCACACTCAGCAGGAGAGAGATACAATAAGGCTGCCACTAGCCCACAGTACCTCAGTAAGGACTAAGCATCTCTCCAGGCACAAAACACAAGAAGGCAAGGGAGAGAGGATGAAAACTGGGAAAGATAGATAATGGAATACAGTATTGTTGTATCAGTGCCTGATTAAGTCAGCGCAAGGCCAGTAACAAATTATGTCAAGAAGCCCTTGCTCAACACAAATTAATGCTATCATTGCATAGCATGTAAGGTGCGCGTGCAAAGATGGCTCTGCTTGTGTGCGCACCTTTACACTTTGGTGCACATTGAATGCTCCAATGAGGCATCGGCGAGTTTCTCCAAATGAATATTTTTTGAATATCTGCACAAGTGCGTGGAATATTTAAATTTGGATTTTCATTCTAACCAAGTGTGGGGGCCGTGGGCCCCAGAGACACAGGGCTTGTAGCATTTGCTACTCCTGCTATATAGCTGATCCGGCACTGTTGTAGGTCCCTCCCCACACATCCCAGATCTGCCACTATTTCATACAGGGGCTTTACTAGATGCAATGATTCAGAAGACTGTCTAGGTAATATTGGACTGACTGAGTCCCAGGCTGATTTGGACATCTCCTGAATCTATCTGGATTTCTCCAAAGTTCACTTTGGAATTTGGTAATTCTTCGACCATCCACCTAAAAATGACAGCCCCCCTATTCTGTGAATGGGCACCAAAGTCACCTTTATTCCTCTGACTCTCCAACTCATTTTCATAATTTGTCTCCCCTTCACCAACAAAATACTTCTGTTTCATTCTTGTATTTTGATAGTTTCCTTCTACCATCTCTCTCTTTTCCTGGAATTCATTTCCCCACTCTCTCTTTGCATAAGCAACCATTAAGCCAGCAAAAGTTCTTCGTTGTTTCACCAAATTTATCTACTACTCTCACTGTCACCACAGTTACTTATACTAAATTTTCTATACTCCTATTCAGGTGTTCAATAAAAGGATTAATTTTAACCTGTGGAAGGAGAGAGAGCAGGCTAGTTCTCTCACTCTTCTTCCAACCTAGTTCTCACAGATGAAGAGCTAAAGCTGAAAAGGGGATCAGTCGCTATCTGAGGCAGCCTCCCACACAGAAAACCTGAAAAACTAGGGGTCTTGATCTCTTCTAGGCACTGAGATTATTCTCCACCTCAGATTTAGCTCTCTTCAGGCAAAAGTTAGGATGAAAATGTCAGTGTTAGCCTGATCCTTCTGCTCTTTTACTGAACACTTGAGTAGGTTTTTTTGTTATACTGTTCAAGCAACTTTGCAGATCATCACATAGGCTTCAATTGAGCAGGAGGTGGTATCTAAATGTGCCCTTGCCTTTTTTCCTGCTCTTTGTTATTTGCCTCAATGTGATTATAAAAGTACTGTACTGTACTTCAAAGAAACAGCTCCCAGGGCTACCAATCAGGTGGTTTGCTTTTTCCTTGAGTGCTTAAATTTATTTTTCTTTTGTATTTATTTTCTACAGCAAGGAAATAAAAAAGAACAAGTGGAGGAGAAACTCCAAAGGGCTACAAAGAAAAAACAAGGTCATCTGGACTTTCCAGCTATAAAGCTCTCCCTCATTTGGGAGTACTGTGTGCATAAGAAACTGGGGCTGGAGAAAGCAACAGCCATGTTTCCAGTATGGATATAGTGCATGGATCATGCCATACTTTGGTATGAAGTTGAGACATGCAGATTAGGTGTCAACTAGTTATGGGAATCTGAGAATTGTGTTGTTGTTTTTTAAAGTAGTTTTTAAGGAGAAACCTTACTAGCCCATGAACTCACACAGCCAGTGATGGGATGTCAAAAATTTTACTACCCCACTGTGATGTCATCACAGTGTGGGCGGAGCTAACATCATGACATCATGATGTCATGGGCAGGGCCAAATAAAAAAATAAAAAAATAAAAAATAATAAAAATAAAATAAAACAAGCACACACATACCCCTCAACAACCCCACCCACAACACAAACCTGTAAATTAATTAATTAATTAATTAATTAAAATAAAGAATACATTAAAATACAGCCACCCACCCAAACACACACCCACACACCCCAAACATAAATCAACCAGAGCTTTTAACCCAGAGCTTAAACCTTATTCTGGCTAATCTTTCTCACACTAGGTCAGATGGAAGGAACTATAGAATGAACTCACCACAAGATGGCTTCATTTTGGCACTTTTCATCTTTTCAACAGTTAAAGAAGTTAGGTACTAAGTCTTTGCCTAGCCAGTTCTCTAGGATAATATGCCTTAATGTAAATGTAAAACAGCTGTACCTCCTTAAGGGTTCTCCAATTGGAACAGCACTTGGAACAGCACAACTGTAGCTTATTGATGAGGTAACTCCAAGACTTTGCTTAAAAAACCCCAAGCCAGGCCACCAGGCCTTTTTAGGAAGTGTGGTAGTACGTCAATATAGGTAAAGGTATTGAATACACATTAAAATACACACAGACACACCACATCCAAAGGTGAGTCACTTACCCTGGGGAGCAGGCTATAGGAAGCTTCAGGCTAGCAGCCTCTCTTCCTCCTCCCCACTTGGGAGGACAGCAAGGAGGCCATGCATACGTGCCAAGCACACACAGAAGTGGAAGTAGGCACGTTTATGGCTGTACGCACATGCACAAAACTCTGCCATAAATGCACCATGGCTGTCATAAATGCGTTTACAACAGCTGTGGGTGCTTTATGACAGTGTTTTGTGCATGCACAGGCATGTTTTACTTCTGCTTCTGGGAGAGGCATGGGCAATGCAGGCCAGATTATTAGGTGTCATGGGCTGGATCTGGCCTGTGGTCCATAGTTTAGGAACCCCTGATCAAGATCATTGAAAGCCTTGGCAGGAGGAAGATACTCTTTTACACAGTCCCCAGGACGTATTCCTGGGGCCATAATATTGTAGCCTAGATCTGAAAGAGAAAATGTGAAGTTTGGAAACACTTCCATCTTAAATTTTCTTCTTCTGTTCACAGTAATGCAACCTACAACGAAGTCATTGATGCTTTTCCCAGTACATAAATCTTTTTATGGCTTCATCACATGCAGTTTAACTGTTCCATAAATCTTTTTACAAGTGCAAGCGATGCTCTAGCTGGATTACAAAGGAATTTACAAGACCATAACCAAGGCCAGTTTACAGATTAGAAAAGCAAAATAAACATACAACACAGGAGAATTAAACTGGAGATGCAATGACCTTGTAAGTCATAATGCTGCTACCCTTTCTGCCAGAGAAACACTTCGCACTGTACAGCATTTCAAAAGCTGCCGGCCATCTAGAAAGTTTGTATGCTACTAACAATGTCATTAAAAATATAATTATTCAAGGGTATGGAAGCACAGCATGGACAACAGTGGTATGACATACAAGTAATACCTCATATAACATTAGTATTGAATAACACTAAAATCGCATAACATTAAGGAATCTGGGGGGAAGAATTGCATCAGATAACATTAAGATCCTATGGGATGCTTCAGATAACAACCGCTAAAGCCTGTGTGGTTACAATGTATCTCTATGGATCCCATAGGATTTTAACATGCATCAGATAACACTAGAAATCATATAACATAAAGACTTGTGGAACCAGGTTTTAGTGTTATATGAGATTTTACTGTATATAGAACCTCATGTAGAAAAAAATTAAAAAACCATATTCAAACATGGAATTATCAATAATGTTTTACAATATGTAGATTCTGTGCTAACAGTGGGAAGCAATCTGGATGAGAACCCCTTTAGTTCTAAAAGCCCCTAAATCCAGTCAGCTTTGGTCTCAAAAAGGGTAGGGTGTATCTCGTAAGACCTTTTAAGTACTACTCAGAAAAGATATAGTGTCGTGCCTACAGTATTTTGTCTCACTTTATACCAGCAGTTTCACAATGTGTCTTCATGGGGTGGCCGTTATAATGTTCCAGCCCATGGAGTATGCCCTTGATCTTGCTGGATTAAAAAGAAAGAAAAACACTATCAGAAAGTGAGTCAAACTGTTGTTTTTGAAGGACTGTCAGCAGTGAGAACACATCAAAGGGCCAAGGGCATATGAAGAGGTACACCAAGGGCTCAGGAAACCCTTGCTAATAGGCATGAAAAGTGTGGAAATGTGACAAAAGAGCACAGGAGCAGGAGAGAAAAGACTTAACTATATCTAAAATAAGGCCAAAGGCATTTGCAGTGTTGCAAATATTTTAGCTCTAAGAGGTTACAGAGGTGGCAGGGTTACCTTAGAGAATCTCTACTAGACAGCTCAAAAGTAGAAGAATCTATTCAAATCTCACATAAATCTTAAACAAAAAACTTCAATCACAGAGCCGTGTGTACCTTCATCTCATGTCTTTAACTGTACTGCAAAAGCAACCCTATGTTTGGCTCAGTATAATTTATATATCTGTGAAGAAGAGTACTATCAAGACCAAAGACTCATGCCCAAAACTGCCATTTTGTGTGGCTTGAACACAATGAGGGTAACCACCATTATTAAATACAAAGGATTTGAGTTAGCATACATTATGTCCAATCAATATAATTAGTTCCATATTTTTTCATAAAGAAGTAATTATACAGTATGTATTGGCTGAGCATCCAACAACTCAGTAAGATCAGTTTAGCCATGATCTAGGAGAGGAGGGCAGAGGGATGTTTGGGATGGGTGAGGCTCTATGAGCCCACCCCACCCCATGGTCACAATCCTGGTGTCATAGAATAGCCCCCTTTTAAAAGGTGCTTGTCGATTAGCCTTGTTATCCACTTAATTGAGTTTTAGTACACTTAAAATGGTGGTTCTGGATCTGGGGGAGAAAAAAGAATTCAAAACAATTGAACGTCATGGAATTGCAAAAATGAAAGTGAATATGTGATTGACATGCCTTACTGTAAGATCATGGGCTAGAATCCCTGGGGGGGGGGACAGAGGTGTTACCCGGTGACGCAGACAGACAGACAGACAGACAGACAGACAGACAGACAGACAGACACACACACACACACACACACTTTTTCTCTCTCTATGGAATGCTGTGCAGCCATTCTGCAAAATGTGAGACTTGTGGAAGGAGGGGGGCGGAAGGCTTTCCCTGGAACCTTAATGGTTAATTTCTGCTTTGAAATGCTTGCTGATCTTTTGAGGAACTGTATCCTGTATGTCACAATGCTTTCAATATATTTCTTGAAGAAACTTGGAGTGGTTATTTGGCCTAATGCTACCTTTTCTACACATATCCGAGGCCTGGGTTGTCCAGCCAGAGAAGTGCAATCAAGAAGCAGGTCCCTTCTGTTATACCCAGTAACTTGAGTGAACTCGATCCATGCCACAAACCCATGGCACACTTATCTGACTTTACACTTTCCTGTTCACATGTAAAATATATGTAGCAAAAAACTAAGATGTGTTTTTGATGTCATAAATGTATCTTCTTCAAAGACATCTCTAGCAGCTTCAGAGGTACTACTCTCACTCACACATTAATTCATTTCGTGCAATATGTGTATCTCATCCTTCACCCAAAGAATTCACATGAGGGCATGCAAAGTTATCAGCTCATCTTCCAGCCAAGTATTTTCTGAGTCTTAGTCTCCATACCTTTAGACATGAAATTCCTTTATTTCAAATTATTTTATTTTAAAATTTAACACCAAACCGTGAAGGATGAAACCAGTGGTGGGTTGTCAAAATCTTCGCTACCCCACCGTGATGTCATGACGTCATGGGCAGAGCAAAAGTTTTTTTAAAAAATGTCTGTGCATGCGTCAAACCTCCGTTTGACACATGCACAGTTCTTTTTTTAGTGCACATGCATCAAACCCCAGGCGACCGGTTTGGTCGCCTCTCTGGCCCCCTCCAAAAATGTTTTTCCAGGCAGCCAAAATGGCTGCCTGGAACTGCAAATGCGTCAAACCTCCATTTGATGCATGCACAGTTCTATTTTTTAGTGTGCATGGATCAAACCTCAATTTGACGCTTGTGCACTAAAAAATAGAACTGTGCATGCGTCAAACGGAGGTTTGATGCATGCACAGTTCCAGGCAGAAACATTTTTGGAGGGGGCCAGAGAGGCGACTGAACCGGTCGCCTGGGGTTTTACCAAAAAAAAACCCACGGCGACCCCTCCTCATGGGGCGCTACCGGTTCGGGCGAACCGGTCCAAACCGGTAATATCCCATCACTGGATGAAACTCTAGTGGGTAAAATTACATCAGAGATGAACAGTGGCTGAAAATGTGGAGTGGAGTTGGGCTTTTAGTGGGGTGATAATTCACCAACCATCTCTTCTCAACTGTCCATCAGACCATTCTGCAGGCAAGATATGGGCACCTTGACATTATGCACATGTTTATAGACTTTAAACCTGGAATGTTATTCCCCCCCAAAAAAAAAAACAACAATAAGAATTTGTTACATTTCTTATTGCTGCTACAACCAAATTAGATTATCATCATTGACACACCAATTGCATGAGTGAGGGGTTGATTTACATGTTACTAATGTGTAGTTGTAATGTTCCAGTAGGCAAGAAAACCACAAAGAAATACTTTCTGTTCCAATTTTATCCTGCACCCTACAAAGATTTTAAAAAATATATAAAAGGCACAGCCAAAAATACTTCCTGTGCCATTTAGGTAAATAAAGCAGATAATAATGAGAAATAAAAGTTGTCCAACCCAAACTAAGTGGAGATATTAATTAATTTGTTACCTATTTCTTTAAAAATGCGGGGAAAGATATATAGTAACTATTTCTTGGTTTGAAATAGTATCTTTTAGGCTAGGTTGGGCACTTTCAGCACAACCAGAAATTATTCTTCAGATGTGCTGGTAGGTGGAAAGCTACACTCCTAATCTGCATGTAATTATGCAGAGTTTATATATGAAATTTGATATAGTGGATTTTGTTAATAGAAAACCAGGCTGAAATCACTCCCTGTGCCCTTTATTAGCCAATTTCAAAAATAAAATAAAACGGGGAAGGGGGGTTTGGGGAGTATCTCAAGGAATCTGGATGGTCCTCAGAACATGACAAAAGAGTTCCTCACACCCACCAGAGGACATCAGATGATCTCTTTAAAACAAATTTATTTGTTAAAAAGCATTTAGAGTGTTTGGGGGACATTGAGTGCCAGAAGGCTATAAAACAGCCCAGGGTGCCTCATTTTGTCTGCCTTTATTCTTGACCTCAATATTCCTGTTCCTGTTAGTTTTACAGTATTGCTCACCATATCTTTTAATCATTACATGCCATGTTCCTTCTGAGTTTTCAGCAAAATCTGCATCATGTGAAAAGGGGAAAAGATTCAAAAATATGTTGTCCCAAACATAAAATTAAGAAAATCTCAGGGAAACACAACATGTTTTATTTCCAGGAATTACCAGAACAACTCCAGATTTAATACAAAATGTTAGCTCTTCCCATCCCCAGACCCATTTTACTTTAATTCTATGGTTGCATTTTCTTTTGAATTCTCAAAAAGACATACTCCTCTAGCCCTTAGACTCAGATTTTTTTATTTTTAAGAATGGAGAAGTCTGGAAGGCTTCTCTTCTAAAGCACTAATCAGATTTCACCTGCTCCAAATTTGGTTTTCTTCTACCTCATTTCCTGCTTTGGCTGTGGTTTACATAGGTATTGCTGCTGGCAATAATCTGAAGAGCCCTAAAAAACTGTGTGCATTTGCATTGGAGATTTCCCTTTAAACACCTGGGAACTGTTGAATATAATTGTTTGCAGCTGGTTCTGCATGCCTAGTAAGCTTGTAAAGTATATGTAGGTGCTGGCAGAAAATGGTAGATGGGTAATGATTATTCACTGGCCAAGTTTGCTGTCTTGCTATTTTATCATCCTATTAACTTTCCTAACACAGGTTATAAAGGCTCATTTGCTGCCTTTCACAAGCTCAGTATGCATTCTGGGAAGGGTCTGAATAGGATCTGCTTACTAAACAGCTGATGGACAGCCATTTGCCTATATTTCATCATGACTAATGAATCAATATATTTTTTAAAAAAAGGAAGTGTTAAAAGGTGGAATACTTTATAGACTGAAAAGGGTTTTTTGTTGTTAAAAGGAAATGTTTGTCTATGGCTTCTTTCCAAGTCCTTGTCTTTACATGCCAGTCAAATGTATAGCAAGCATAAAGCTGTTCTTTTCCAGTAATCTGTGACAACCTCCTATTTTTGATGAGTAAGGTCTATGTGTGGATCTATTTCTTACAGCCATTTGGAGAGAGGCTGATGATAATCCCACAGTAAGTAACTGGTGAATGAGATGGCAAACAAGTAGAGCATGTCCTGGCTTCTTGCTTTTCCTAAAACATGTATTAGTGGAAAAATAAAATATCCCCCCCCCCCCAAAAAAAAAAAAACCCTGCTTATTTATTTATTCATATTAAGATGCTGCCCTCCTCACGAGTGACTCAGGGCAGCTTAAACATTTGACTAACCAAAGAAAGGTAAAAGTCACCCTTGCTCAAAAGCCAGTTGTATCCAAGTCTAGGGTTAAGTGCTCATCTCTGTTTACACCCAAAGAGCCAGCGCTATCTGTGTTTGTAGACATTTATGTGGACATGTGACAGGCTGCCTCAACACTGGAGTGCATGGAACGCTGCTTGCCTTTCCACCAAAGTGTTGCCTATTTATCTACTTGCAATTTCTTGCTTTCAAACTGCTAGGTTTGCAGAAACTGGGACAGAGACAGGAGCTCGCTCTGTCATGCAGTACTCAGGTTTTGAATTGTTGACCATCCAGTCGTCAAGTTCATCGTCTTAACCACTAAGCACCTGCAGGCCCACAAAGAAGGGTAAAGGTAAAGGTCACCCTTGCTCCAAAGCCAGTTGTATCTGAATCGAGGGTTCAGTGCTCATCTTAGTTTCATAGCCAAAAAGCTAGTGCTGTCTGCTTCTGCAGATGTTTCCATGGTCATGTGGCAGGCATGACTAGACACTTGAGCACATGAAACGCTGCTTACCTTCCCACCAAAGTGATGGGCTAGAGGGCACAATTATCAGAAGCTGAGAATCTCCTACAGAGCTTTTAAAATCCTTACATTCTCCCTCCTCCTTTGCTTACTGTTTTGATTGTTCTTGATATTGTTGTTGAGTATCAACGAAGGAAATTCTAGCTTTCATACAAGCCTAAATGTCCGATACAAATATGCTTTTTTTTGCATAGTTTTCTCTCCCGTACATATGTTCTCAATGTTCCAGGCAAGAGTTCACAGGCAATTTCTGGAGTCAAAACTGTGCCTTACAACCTCATTGAAGTAACCTCAATTTTCCATTTCAAATGCCTCCCTTCTCTTGTCCATTCCCCTCTTCCTCCTTCCCCCAACAGCATTCCCACCCATGCCATTAAGTTCTGTCTTCCTGCTTTCATGTCCTCTCCAAGGCATGCTGTAACTGTAAACAGGATATCTGAAGAAATATTACTTTTCTCAGACCTGCCCAGCAGGAATTAGAAACACCAATAAGACAGTTAACCAAGAGTACTCCTAATTTTCCTGGCTCACCCCAAACTTTCCAGAAGTTTCTTCCACACTCACCTCTACCAGTGCTGTAATGCTGCAGTTTATCGCTGTAAACTGCCTCTTTACTGTAGGCTCGCTTCCTAGAAGAAAAAAAGAGGAAACACTATGTTAGGTCGTGAGTCTTTGCCTAACCATTTGGGAAGGATAATATATTGGGTTTAGTCCTTTAAGAGTACAGAACTCTGTTCATGCTAGAGCAGGTTATGTGTGTTATCTCGTTAACTTGCTATTACTGTGGATAAAAGGAGGTGTGCAGCTATAGTCACATTAGCTTTGATGCACAAGACAGCTAAGGCTCGCCGTAGCTGAATGCTGAACACTGCCTGATGCAGGACTGCTGCCTCCATCTGCTACTGAACAACTACTTGGAGCTGGACAATTGATCATTGCATTACTTTGCTACGTTTGCTATTAGACTGTTTGTGTTCTGACTATTTGCATTGGACTGTTTCACCCATGTTTTCAATGGACTGGTAAGAAGAAAGGAATACAGTAATACTTCCGATAACGTTTGTATCAGATAATGCTAAAACCGCATAACATTAAACAATCTGGGGTTAAAAATTGCATCGAATAACGTTAAGCTCCTATGGGCTGCATTGGATAACATTCGCTAAAGCCTGTGCCGGTTATAATCTTTTCTCTATGGAGTTTTAACGTTATCCAATGTATCCCATAGGATTTTAACATGCATTGGATTACATTAAAAATTGGATAACACTAAGACTTGTGGAACCAAGTTTTAGCGTTATCCGAGGTTTTACTGTACTTCTGATTTGCTTTGGAACACCATTCTGCTGTTTGCTACTATTGTGTTTTGCTTGGAAGAGACTTTGCCTTTGAACCTTTACTTTCAACATTTGCTTTGCCACCAGTAAACGACTATTTACACACTATAGTATCTGTTTGATTGTTCACTGTACTCTCATCCCTTTTGCTGCCATGCCCTTGCTACCCAAGGGCTATTCTCTTCAACCTAACACACTAGTTCAGTCAAGGCCTAAGGCATACACATTTACACAGATATTTTTTGCTATAAAACCAGTCGAATAAAGCTTGTAAATACTCTAGACCAGTGATGGCCAACCTTGGCACTCCAGATGTTCTTGAACATCTGGCCTGCCATGGGTGAAGGCCTGTACTCGACCAGAGTGGCACCCAGGAAAAATGTGGGCTGCTTCTTCTGCTGCTGGCACCACCATCTTACATCATCCTGCTATGGAGCGGCATTAGTGACATGCCAAGACAAGCAGAGGGGGAAGGATGGCAGTGACAGTAGCGGTGGGAGTAAGGGTGTGGGGCAGATGGAATGGCACTGCAGATCACAGATTGAGAACCCCTAGTTTAAGACATCTCACTAAGAAACACACATTAGCCAAAATCCTGTTGCTTATCATAGTAAATCACTCTAGTGCAGGCGACTGAATCGATGAAGTTTTAGTAAGTCAACTCCTTTGTAAGTTCCATTGATTCAAATGGGCCTAATCTACTCCAATTTACTATGGTAAAATAAGAGCTATTCAAACAGACATTAAATCTGCTCTCTATGAAGTTTTGAGGCAGACTGGTCCACTTTTTCCCCACGGGCATCCAGACACCTTGAATACAAGAGCAGTCCCAGATGTCCCTAAAGCAGGGGTGCCCAAACTTTTTTGGCCATGGTCTGGTGATATGGTTCAGGGGGCAGGTCACTATAGCCCACAAAGCCCATTTTACTTCCACTTCTGGGAGCGATGAGGGCTTTGTGGTCCAGATGAATTGGCATTGGAGGCCAGATCTCACCCCTAGGTCATAGTTTGAGCACCCCTGCCCTAAATTCTCTTTTTCAGAGACTGACAGGGTTTTATTTTTGGGGAGTACTTTTACTTTGCTCATAATGAATGAGGATTGGGGAATGGGGTAATAAAGAGCCTAGTGCTTTGACAGCTGTTTTCTCTGTCAACATCTAGTATTGGTGACAAAGCAGGCACTGTGCTTAGAACAGGACCATTTGAATAAATGGAACTTAATGGAACAGATAACTCACCAAATCTTCATTGATGCAATGGGCCTATTCTGGGGTAATTTACTATGTTGAACACAGGGATTTGAAATTAATACAGTCTTAGCTGGCCTCCTGCCAGATCAGGTGACCCTTAGATACCTTGACCTGTTAAGACTGCCTTTAATGGGGCAGCAGGGAAGCAGTGGGAAAAGTAATAAATATTTCAAACTAGAATTTTTATGCAATAGATACACAAACTTCTGTGTAAAATGGATGGAAAGAGAAAGATAAGGAAGAATGCAAAGAAAGATCAATCTCACCCTATTCATCACTGTGCTATGATGATATCCAAGTATAGAATTAACACAAACCATACATTTAGTCTTCCAAAGGAAATCCATATGGGGAAAAATTGTTGTATATTTGTGTGGGTCAATCTTAGGACCAACATTAAAAGACGAGGAGATACATAAAGGGGATCTTTCTCACAATAGAAACTGTGAAATGCAAACTGATAATGGCCCATTACAGTTTTCTTAAATCCAATATTTCTCCATAACATAAAAGTAAAAATAACAAATAATCATTTTTTATTTTTTTATATATAAAAGAAATTGATTATTTGTTGTTTTTACTTTTATTATTTATTTATTTATTTATTAGTTCAAATTTATATTTTATGTAACTTTTGGTAAAGTTAAAATAATTTTGTAGTAATATTGAGTAGCTATTGCTCAATCTTCAAATGTAACAAATGTATATAAAGTAATTTTAAAAGCAAGCTATGAATAATGGTTCCAAATACATCCAAATGCAATATCTTAGGTGTAGGAAGTATTATTCCATTTAAACTTGACAAGATTCCAGACACTGCATTTTAAGTAATATTTTATGCCCTTGTTACCCTGAAAAGTGGCATGTTAACAGGTAATGTCACTGTAACATAGTGCTTCCAAGCTCTGTATTTTTCACAAGTGTATACACAGAAGATTCTCTCTCCATAAGAGAGACTGCTTTCTAACTGAAACATTTGCCCTTTGCAAAAAGGCACATCTTAACCTTCACAGACTAAAAATTCACCCTCACCTTCTCTGATTGGTAGGTTGTGTTATTGCAAACCCTACAGAGCAGAACTGCTCTGCAGAAAAATCTGTATGCTTCTACAATCTCCTTCAACAAAACATTTGGAGCTAAAAGGAAAAGATATATTTACAGTGGTACCTGCTGCAAACAATTGAAATAGCCACCAAGGAGACAATAAAGACAACCCCTGCTGCTGCAGACCCGGCAATCAAAGGTAGTTGTTCTCTCAGTTCTGATTTGTAGTCATCTGGGGGGAAAGAAAAGGATTTTGTAATTTTTCTGGCCTGCTCATTGCTAATAGTAAATGTCTACTATTTATTTACTGCATTTTATCTATCACCGTTCTTCCTAGGAGTTCATCACAGTTTACACATCTTGTCTGAGTTCGAACAGGGCAGGCTGAAAATGATTTTCTCGAGGCCATTGAGTTCTACGTCTGAATAGGGGTTGTCACCAATCCCTCCATCCAACGCTCAGTCCAATCTCCTAAAAGCCACATCCTGCCATGTCTGCATTAGAAGATCTTGAATGGCCTTGCAAGGAACTTTGTAAGAGTAAATTGTGCAGTGGAGGCAGATTAGTTTAAAAAAAGGGCTAACTAAGGCTTAGTGGAAATAGCAAAACATATTAGGCACTAAAACAGGAGTTCTTAACCTTTTAAAGCCAGGGGCCAGGTCACACTCCCTCAGACAGCTTTGGGGGCCGGACAGCCATTTTTGCCCTTCCTCCACCACATGGCACTTCCTGGTGTGGTGGAGCCTGTGGGGGGCCATATGAAATGGCCCACAGGCTGCAGGTTGAGAATCCATGCACTAAGAGAACAAGACTAGAAAGAAAATCAGACAGCCATATCCTATCTCCTCCCTTCCTTTCCCTCTTTCACTTTCAGAATAACACTCCAAAATTCTAGTTGTGTGATTTCTGTTTGCACAACAGAATAGAGGTCAAGGTGCACATGACATCATCTCTTTTTGTACAAGCCATCTGCCCCCTGTGATTGGTGCATGTGTGACAGAAAAAGAGAGAGAATGTGTGTGTGTGTCTTTGAATAGCTTCAATTTGATGATGATGATAACACAGACATGATTGTGGCTACTGAATGATTTTTTAGCAAACCTCAGTTTGCTGTTACCTCTGAATGGGCAAAATATGTTTTTACTTGCTCAGCAAACCAGAATTGCAACCCAGGATCAAATCCCAGCCAATAATATCCTTTGTAACAGCTCACTTAGTTTATGAAACATTCAGATCAAACGCACTATCCCTTTGTACAGTATTTGTACCATACTGGTCCTATAGACAACATCAGTTAACATAATAGCATTACATTTATCACACATCTTTTGATCTTCCTGTCACTAATGGCTCAAAATGAATTTACAGAAGTAGAAATTTTTCATGCCTCCTTTTAATTTTCTTATTCTCTTTTACAGCTAACCACTGGTAGCCTACATTATCTGATGTCTGATGCCTAGATCCTGAGCAAAATCTCATCTAACAATCCATTATTATCTAATAAAGCACAATATCCATACTTCTTAGATTTTAATTAGCTGCTTACATTTCAGAGTACTTTCCTTGCCTGTCTAATTGTAAGTATGAGGGGAAACATTTTGTTTTTTAAAGTCAATATCTTCAGTCATCTGATGCATGTACATGCTCTTTATTTCCTATCTGAATTCTTGGACACTAGACAAGTCTCCTTCTATAGCAGGGGTTCCCAACGTAAGGCCCATGGGCCGTATCTGGCCCATGGCATCATTTCATGTGGCCTCCCACCTAGTAATGTCGCATGGAATTCAGCCGCCTGGGGCTGAAGCCAAATTTTCCGCCCCCTGGTGGATGCTGGCTCCCGCTCCTGCTAGGGCTTTTGGGAATTGTAATCAAATAACATACATAGCCCAAAAAGCACCACCAAGGGTCACCACCCCCCTGCCCCCCTAGCGATGCCACTGTTCCCACCCCTCCAGGGGCATTCAAGAAACAAAATAGCTACCCTTTGAAGTTGTTGGGAAAAAATGGCCACCCCCATCATGCAGGCAGGGGGAAATGGCCATCTGGCCCTCAAAGCTGACTGAGGGAGTGTGACCTGGCCCCCACCTTGAAAAGGTTGGGAACCCCTGCTCTACAGCAAAGCTGACCTTGTTACAGTTACAAACCATAATCTCCAGGGCATTGTAAATAACACAGGTGATTTACTTTCCCCCCACTTATTTGTTATTATTATTGAATAATAATGCGAGTAGTATATAAGGTAAGAGTGTTAGATAAATATGTATAGAAATATATACATAAATATATGTATGAGGATACGCATTATAAAATACATTTATATAAGGAGTATATCATTGATAAATAAGTTAACAGAATGAGAATTGACTATAATATTGAAAAGAAAACTGTTTATTTTTGATTTTATGCTTTACTTTGTATTGTATTGTATCGTATTGTATTGTAATTTTTTCGTCTTTTTTTCTATATATCGAAATGTAATGCCATTTTATTTGGTATGTTATTTTCTTTTTTTTTTTACTTTGAAAATCAATAAAAGTTATTCAAAAAAAAATAGTCTCCTATTTAAAGTGTTCCATGCACAATGCCACTAGAAGTGTGGGGGGGAGGATGTAGTAATGAAAAAGCTCAGTAAGATACACCACTGCTCAAAGTACAGGTATGAGTGAGAGGCACCATTGCTCTGCATACTTCGCTGTTTAGAACCAAACCATTGGTACAACGCTGGCTATCTGGTTTCCAATGATAGGGAGAAAAACCAACTTCTCATTCTCAATGTTTGAGGCTGTCTCAGTTTGATGAGACTCTTCAATGAATAACTGCCAAGCCCTGTATCTTTCCTCACCTCTATGTAAAGGCACAATAAATAGCACTAATTTTATTTACTCATGTCTCTGGAACTTGTACAACCTATCTGCATTTACCTAACATCTTTTTCCTTTGACAACCAAGATGGACACATCATCATCATCAATATCATCGGCTGCAACTAGTATCTAGAAATATATTTTTTCCTGAAGCAGGAAAAATGCCATAGGCGTGAATTTATTTAAGGTGGATCCCAGCTTGCCATGTAGGTACATATGTGCACACATATATACAGCAAGCAAAAAAGACTCACTGATAGTTAAAGACTCAAACAGCTCCTTCATACTTTGAATCGTTAAATGACCATACAACAAAGCAGCAGTCAGTCATTTTGTGTAATCTGTATTATTTGCATGAAAGTGTTGTTTCTGTGTTATTTATGCCTTTTTGTTTCATTTACACACCAAAAAGTTCTCAATCTCTTCTACTGATGAAAGCACCAAAATATAATATTTCCCTCTCACCGGTGAGGACAACAATTTCATGCTTCCTTGTTCTTGCATGCAAAGGTAAACCAAGGAAGGATTAACATCCCAAGTTGTTTCATTTTTCTTTATTGCTGTGGTGGCCTGACCTTGCTTCTTCTGTATGACTGAAGGTGTAAGGCAGGAGTTCTCAACCTTTTTAAGCTGGGAACTGGGTTACGCTCCCTCAGGCAGCTTCAGGGGCCAGATGGCCATTTTGCCCTTCCTCCACCACATGGCACTTCCTGGTGTGGTGGAGACGAAGGGGGCCACATGAAATCATGCCGTGGGTTGCATCTGGTCCATGGGCCGCAGGTTGAGAATCCCTAGTGTAGGGTTGGCTATCAGAGTAAACGCAAGTGTATAACTGTACAGTACTTACCCACTACTAACATTCAACCTTTTTAAAAAATGTACTTTATTAAAACATTTGTTGCTACTCTATTGCACTACTTTGCTTAAACAAACTGAGGATGCATCTACATTGCTAAAACCTGTCACTTCTGTGTCAACCCCCAATCAATTTAAAGACTGGTGTTTATCTGAAGTCATGGGCTGGGGGACATTTATTTTACACTGATACTTGCACCAGTGTAAAATAAATTGATTTGGCCAAATGCCCACTTGTCTCATTGTTTATCTGGGATTTCCCAGACAAACTTGTGGCAGCAACTGAGATGGGCTCCAGCTGATCTGCAGCATTTTTTCTGCCATTGCAAGTCACCACCACAGATCTGCTGGGCATGGTCTCCACTGATCAAAACTCTGCTGAAGTCTTCTCTGTTGCAGTAGTGGAACAGTTTTAAAAATATGTATTTGAAGTGGCATAGCAAAATGCCACTTCAAATATCATTCTAAAAATGATCAGCACAGGTGATGGGCTCTAGCTGATCTGCTGGGGCTGGATTTCCCCAGTCAACTGGAGCCCATTTCTGCTGATCTGTGACTGAAATCTGCCATGGCAGTGGAGATGAGCTCCAGCTGATTGGGGAAAACCAGCTCTAGCTGATCTGTGGCAGCTCTGCTGCCACAGCAGATCTCCGCACCAATTCTTGCTGATCAGTTGATTGGTGGTAGTGAGATGCCACAAATCAGATGATTGGGAGCAGGAATCCACAGTGGCAGCAGTGACACTATGTCTTCTCTGTTGTGGCAGATTACAGCCACCAATAAGCAGAGACTGGCTCCAGCTGATTGGGAGAGACCAGTATGGACCACATACACCAAGTCAAACACCATGTGAATTGAGATTGGGGTTAAAATTCCCAATTTCAGCAATGAAGACGTGCCCTGAGTGTGGTCACTAATCCTTAAAACAGCACATGCTTGTCTTTCATCCAGAACCCAATAAAGAATAACTGTTGCAATTAACACAAGGAAGATGATACAGTGATACAATCAAAAGACATTTCCAAGCTAATTAACTCTTAAATGTTCATCTAAACATGCTTGGTGTTTTCATTCAACATGATAAAGTAATGGCATGCTACACTACTTTCCGTAGACATTTTCTGTTGCATACAGTATTGATGTCTGCTGAATATATTATAGGCAGAACAATATTCTGACACAGAAGAAATAAAGTTATATTTCTGCAGCTGACAAAGAAAAAATCAGGACCTTTTCACGTAGAGAAAGCATTGAAAAAAGATGCTTGCATGGTCAGGATAGAAGCAGAGATAAGAGATTTGAGACAGATTAGTCCTCCAGCTGACAATTAATCAAACATCTCTGCAAATCACCTGGCTCTCATCACGCTATCCCACTGGGAGGCATGGGTTTGGAGAGACAAGTTGATTTAATCCAATTATAGTTTAGAGGATTGACAAAGAGCGCAACCTCCTTCCCTCCCTTTTGCAGCTCCACTCCCTGCTCTTTCCCTCTTTCCTTTGTTTCCACACACACTCACCATCTGTCAGTGTTTGGAAGCACATTTTCCCACTGTATTTTCCATAGCCAGCTACAGTTCGGGCTCGCACCTGTACCACATATACCATTCCTGGTCGCAGCCCATCAATTCGGGCTGTGTTGGTCTGGCTCTTAGCCATAGAGGAGTTGTACTCATTGTGGTCCTTTGGGGAACAGCAAACAGAGAAGCAAAAAAGGTATTAATCTAAGAGAGGAAGCAAAGCAATTCCAAGATCTGATCTTTTGCCGAGATGTCATCACAGTTACAACAGCATTTAAAAGCAACATTAAACATTTTTCTTTCATTCACTTTTGACATGCTAGCAGTTACATTTCACAAGCTTCTCATCCAGCCTGGAGCATGGGATGTCACACAACGTTGATGGTTAATGACTGGGATGGGAGGTAGGACAGTTAAACACTCTTGCAAGCATTTGACCCTTTTGGCAAAGGCAGATAAATGTAGTAGATCTTGCAATATAACTACACAGTGTCCAAACTTTTTCCTCTTTCATGTTTAGTTCAGACTTTAAACTGCCAAAATGAAGCTGCCTTTTGATGAATTCATTCCATAGTTCCTTTCACTTGACCTAATGCCGTGATGGCGAACCTTGGCATGCTAGGTGTTCTTGGACTTCAATTCCCAGAAGCCCAAGACTCTGAGAATTTACACAAATGGGTTTACTGTGCATACACAGAGACTTGGACTTCTGGGAATTGAAGTCCAAGAACACCTGGAGTACCAAGGTTTGCCATCACTAACCTAGTGTGAGAAAAATTAGCCAGCAAAACAAGGTTGCCATTGCCCAAATATTTTTGTTGTTGTTCAAAAATACCACAGTCTTTGAGGAGGCTCTTTCTGTGTATCTCAGTGTCTAGATTACTATCCTGTCATTTAGTCTTTTCAATACAGCTGTGTAAAAGTTGCCTTTTGAATATTTCCACCCTGTTTGTGGCACAAAACATTTGCAAGACCATGTCAGAAAATTCTCCAGGGGATGGAGAAATCCTTCAGCGGGTTCTCCAAGATCAGCTTATCATTAGCAGTGGCTGCAACAATGCCACTTTGTGTTTCTCTCTCTCTCTTTTGACAACTGCAAACAGCCACAACAACATTGGTGACAGTTTGGCTAACATTAATAAGCCTCCACAATATTCTCTATCAAATATGACTTCAGGACACAGTGGTGATCGGGAGGCACTCACCAACAATGATGTGATATTAGAATGTTGGAGATTTGGTCACCAAAAAATGCTGGAGAGAGTTTGCAGAGAAACCTGCAATAGCACTTTACTTCTGAATCTAGGAGAATAATAAAAATTGATGTTCCTGAGAAAAACATCTTGCAAAACATACAAAGCCCTACAAGGCTTGGGACCTTAATACCTGACAGAGCATTTCCTACCATTAAACTCTGCCCAGGACACTTGATTATTTTTGGGATTTGGGTCCCCAGAAGATTGATATCAGGAACTGAGTCTTCTCAGTGGTGGCCCTTATGTTTCAAAATTTGCGGTGCTAGGAGAACCCCCTCTGAATAGCTGTCTTGTGCCCTCTGTCCTGGAGTTCTGGAAAGCCATCAAAACGGAACTTTATAGAGAACCCATTGGAGACATTCCCTCATTCTCTACCTGATGTTCATGGGTTTTCTGATTCATCTTTTTTTTACTGGTTTTGTGTTACTTTTTATTTATATGTTTTAGCACATCTTTATTATGTTTTTTAAAGTTTTATATTTACTTGTAGGATATTTGTTCTTCACACACACACCTGTGTGGCTTTTTGGCCAGAAGGGCAGTACAGTATATAAATTGAAATAAATAAATCTCCTTGGGTCACCAGATGTTCATGGACTTCAATTCTCAGATGCCCTGGTCAGCAGGTGTAGTGGTTTTGGCTTTTATTGACTAAAGTCTAAGAACAACTGGGGACCCATGGTTGAGAAAGAAATTTTTACTGTGGCACCCCTTTAAAAATTATTTAATGAAAGCATCCACGTGAACTATGAAATGTCCCAGACTTCAAACAAAGTTAACAAATAAAGATCACTACCCTGTTTAATTTTCTTCAAACACAAGCAACTTGAAGTTACTACAGAGATGTAGAGAAGCCTGGTCACCTGCCTGGTTATGTAACTCCTCCCCAAACTGTTATATAAGCAGCCACATACCAACAGACAGGTGACCAGCCTTCTCTAACCTACCACAATCACTTGCACATTTGCGGTTAAATGGACAGAAAACTGGGCAGAACACTGGACAAAATAACAAATGGGAGGAGGGGCATTATAGGAGCAACATGTAGTACCACATTAAGATGAGCAATAATTTGAAGTGTGATTCTATTATTTTCCAAAGTGTGGAAGGAAGAGTGCACAAAATTGGTGGGAGGTGGGTGGGAGCAAAGGTAAACCCAAAACAAGGAATCATCAATTAATGCAAGTTAGCCAAGAGGTGTCTACTTTAGCTGTGACAACAACATGTCTACACTTTGAAATGGGATTGCTCAATTACTGAGAATACAAGACAGACCACAGTAGTTATTCAGGAAAATGTGCAAGCCTTTCACCAAAGGTGCAACCTGCAGAGTCTGTGCATGTGCAGTATATACTGTGAGAAGGAAGTATTCAACACACATTGTGTACAAATCTCACCTCCTTTGGCATGCATATTGACTTCAAAGAGTTTTAAATATCTTTTGAATAATCACTTGTTTGCACAGGCTGGCATTACTCTTTTCATTGTAAGATGTTAATTTTGATTGTACTATAGTCTATGTTTTCAAATTTTATATTAAGAGGCCCATTAAGTATTGTAAGTGAGATAGCAGATAAACAGAGCTCTCATTTTAGACAATGACATCTTCCAACAGTACACTCTGCAGGCTATACATTCAGTTGTGAGTCAACACGTCCTGTGTCTGCATAATTTTTGATACCTGTCAAGGCCTGAGACTCTCAAAAAACTAGTAACCTCACTTGCAGTTCCACAGATGCTCTTAATATATCCAGTCTCCACTGGAAACTGAATTTCAAAAACAAAATTCAAATATCAATATGCAGTATTGTGTTTCAATAGTTTCAATACAGTATTCCATTATTTTGTCTGCAGACATGACCTAGTCTTTTTAAAAAAACATGAGGCTATGACCCACCCTCTCAAATAATTAATTTAATTGTTAGGGTTTCATCAAATATTTCTAAAGATGTAGCTTCTGATTCATAAATTCAGTGTCTTCTTATTCTCTCCTGAGTCCCTGCTCTTCCGCCCAGTAGTACTGGATTATGAACATTATGGCCTCTATAAAAGTCCTGTTAAATGGCTCACTTCAGTGCACTCAAACAATGGGGTTCACAACTAGACTGAAGCATACATCTGGCAAAGGAGCCATCATTGTCCATTATCCCTGTGACAATAAAGCCTGAAGAAACAATGCAATTTCATCCATTTTTGGGGCTGGAGATTGTCATATACTATTTCCTATGCTTCAGTTCCTAGACATTCATTTGACAGGGAGAAAATGGAAGGTGGAAAGCGGTGAGTTGCCCAAGGCTGCAATGGTACCTAGTACTTGAATTTGCAATTCCTATCCACTAAATGCTGAATTACGCTATCAAAAATGTACATAGCTATGGTATATAAATCCGCTTGAAGGGCAGTGTTAATCCAAACATTTTCTTGTGCTGAACATTATTTTATGCACCTCTTACCACACAGACACACACACACACACGTACATGCTTGGTTCTTTGGTCTCCTTTTTCCCTGACTAGTTCAGTTCCCCTTTAGTATCCTAGCGGTGGGGCAGGGTGATCTAATGCAAATATGATAGTGCAAAGTGGACGTATTCCTTCTCCTGCCTCCGAAGTTCTACTTAGGTAGAACTGTAGTCATAAATAATAACAGCCATGCTTGACCAACTGCCTAGTAGTCCTGACACTGACAGTTGCTTCCTGAAAATCAGGTGTTTGATATAATTCACTGAACCCCAGAGACTCATGGGCTGCACTAGTTCTCCATCCAATTTATGACAATCTGTGTTGGATTCTATCTAACCAGCTTTTACAAGGTAATAAAACAGAGGTCATCTCTGGGACAGGAAAAGCATGAGAGAGAGAGTTGCAGAAGGATTTGATGGGTACTGAGAAGTGGCACAGAGCAGGCAAAGCAATCACTAGACATCTTGAAGACTTGCCATTCTTACTATGTTTCCAGCCAAAAGAAATAGCCATCATTCAAAGATCCAAGGAAATGAAACAATTATACACTGCAGGCAAGCTGGAATCAGTGGGGAGAACCTGGTTTCAATTAAATATCATTTCAAATGGTTTTCCCTCTCCCTCTCCCCCCAGCACTGTGACTTACTGAAACAAGGGGCAAAAATTCTTATGTTGCTGCTCCTTTATGAGTCAAGCAAACATCTGATAATGGATAGAAAGCTAAGGAGGGAAGCACATTTCTTGGGGTGTAGCTAATGCTACAGCCACAGTCAAAATGTCAAGCCTGGGCAAGGAAATGTCTGTACCAGACTGTAAAAAAAGAAATATTCCCAGGGAACTTTCCCCTATGAATTTCTTATGGCTAGGCATTGCAAAGTCTTGAAGGAGAAATCCCACAAGAGTATAATCTGTAGAACAATCCACGTTGAGAGGGTGAATACTCAAAAGAAAAAGAGAGGTAATATGGGAAGACCCCTACAGTGGAAAAAATTGCTGCCAAAATATATAGAACACCATTCATCTAATGTTGTCATGAGGTTCATTGTGAACCTTATCTTTCTCAGGTTATAAAAATGCAAAAAATGCAGGAGGAAGGGGATATCATTATAGGATCACTCAAAAATTAAAATATTGTATGAGCTTTTGAGATCCAAGATCTCTTCAGCAGGCAGGGATAAACAAAAGTTCATGGCACAATGTTCTGCCAGGTACTCCTCTTAGAAATGCATGTTGAACAACAGCATAAGGCTTCTTGGTGTTATCATACCACACCCACAGGAAGCTGGGCATATATAACCAGATTGAAACCACTGTTCCCTGATGGAAAGCACATGGAGTTTTGTATTCCCTTTGTCGGGACACAAAAGGAAGCTAGTGCTTTAGAAAGGACCATGTGGAGTAGGAGCAAACACCCAGCTTCCTGTTAGGGCGGTATGATAACACCAAGAAGCCTTATGATGTTGTTCAATATGCATTTCTAAGAGGAGTACGTGGCAGATAATCATGCCATGAACTTTATTTTATCCCTGCCTGATGAAGAGATCTTGGATCTCGAAAGCTCACACGTTTTAATTTTTGAGTGATCCCATAAAGGGATCACCTTCCTCCTGCATTTTTTTTTTGCATTTTTTCATAATTTGAATATGGATCACATGGCTCATTTCCTTTGTTTATCTTACCCAGAGTTAGCTAAAAGGACTATAGATACAGAAACATGGAAGCCTGAGTCACACAGATACGGTAGATCCTTCAAGAATTGGCATGCTAGGTAATCATTCAGAAAATACACACCTGTCTTGAATCTCACATATCATACAGTATCTCCCCACTGATTTCAACTGGGATTGGGTTACACCAAGGCCAAGCATTCCACAACAGAGGGAAAACAGCAGTCATATTTAGCCTTCCCACTCCCTTGTCATTCATTGCCCAGCCCCACTCCCTTCCCTCAAATACATTCAGCTTACGGTGGCTGGTCTTGAGCCCATAGTGCTGCTAATTTCGGGGATGCAGATCCGGCTCACCTTCTCATAATAACGGATCTCATAGTCCAGGATGATGCCATTGGGCTGTTCCGGCTGAGGCCATGACAAGGTGATGCTCCTCATGCTGGCACTTACCTGATGCATGATGGGAACTGAGGAGGGAGCTATGGAGAAAGGAGAAAAGAGGAAGTGGAAAAAAAGGTGAAAATTAACTTAGGGCATGGGTAAAAAGAGCATTCTGAAGAGATGGTAGAAATAAAACATTGGGAAGGAGCAGCAAGAGGGGAATAGCAAGGATAAAGGAGGAGAATGATTGATATATCAATGCAGTCCCTTTCCTAAAATTTGGAATAATTCAGCTCCTAGAACAAAAGTCTACACTGTAACAATTAGTGTGGACTGCTTCTCAAAATACTAAATACAGACCAATGGTCAGAAACAGTACAATAGACCATTGTATTTCTCACGGTTACTATTCATCACATATGTTGTAAATTATTCTGGATATGAAGTGACATTCAAATAAACCAATGAATGCATGCATGAAAAATAATGATTATTATTACTGAACACAGCAAAAAGAAAGGCTTCTAGACAAATGACACAAAGATAAATAGGGATAATAGAAAACTAGAAAATAAATTCCCATAAAATTCAATGATAGATGGTGTAGAGAAGATTCCTATACATTGTATCCTTGGGGGGAAATTCCATGGCTTTCTGATTTGAGGTGATAGTAAAATCCTCAACAGCCACACACAATTTCATCAATCTAATATTTGCTAATAAACACACAGAGAGAGCCAACCTTCATTCTCTCACATCAGGTGCAGATATCTGGTGAACTTCATTCCTAGATTCTCAGTTTCTCCATCCTCCAACTCTGAAACAATGTGTTTCTCTTGTCGTGCTCTTCTTTCTTTAGTGTTCATTCAAAATTGTTGCCCTGTTCCTCATACTAACCTTCATCCCAACCACTTTACCTCACACATATGCTGACATGACATGTCCTTGCCTAGACCCTCAAAGGGCATCCAGTGGTTGTCTCTCACCTTTTTTGCTCTCTTATTTGATGCTTACCCCATAACTTCCTCTCAAGCTTCAGTTTTGCTCCCACCCTTTATGTCTCTTGCACTTTACGCACAGCCAGCAGTGCAATGGCAACAAGAAGCAGAATGCCTTTATTCTCTTTTAATTTCTTAAGAACTGTTTGCTCATGTGAAAAGAGTGTATGCCCCTCTAATATAAATATCTGAGGCATTTTATTTGGCCTCCAAAATTTAGTAGTCAGTGGCTGTGAGGGAGGAGAGTAGAGAAGGCAGAGCAATCTATGCATTGTCTAGGTCTAAAGCAGGGGTTCACAATGTGGGGCCCATGCCCCAATGGTGGAATTCAGTTTCCAGAAGTCTAGGTCAGTGCATTGGCTGTTCAGTGCTTTGAGGAATTATTTGCTTCTGGGAATTGAAGTCTAAAAACCAAAGGTTGGGGAACACTGGTCTAAAGGAAAAGGTCTCTCTTACTCAACCTCAAATTGTATCCAACTCAAGGGGATGGTACTCATCTCCATTTTCAGACAAAAAACCAGTCCCTGTCTGCATCTGCAGATGTTTTTCTGGTTATATGGCAAGGAGGACTAGATGCCAGAGTGCATGGAATGCTGTAACATTTCCTACCAAAGTAAAACCTGTTTATCTACTTGCAAATTCTTGCTTTCAAACTGCTAGGTTGACAGGAGCTGGGACAGACGGGAACTCACTCCGCAATGCAGCACTCAGGTCTCAAACTGCTGACCTGGTAATCTTCTGGTCATCAAGTTCAGTGTCACCTACATATTAGTATATCTGATATTGGATAGGCCCTCAGCACCATCTCTATTAGTAAGGCTGCCTACTATAGGAAAGGGCTTCGACATAATGTCACCCCTTGCTTTGCTATGATGATAAAGTTTCCTGATATTTAATTGCTGTTTGAAGAACATTATTGCAGCAAGATGAATAAAATGGAAGCACTCTGTAAATAATGAAGCTTTAATATTTAAAAGACTAGTGATGTTTAATTAGAATTTAGAATTCCTGGGGACATTGTCAAAGAAAAGCTATAAAGGCCCATCTGCAAACAAATAAGAAAATCCAGCAAATACTTTTCACTCTTTATGAATCCATCCTGTGCTGAATATTTCATGGGGTTCATTTTTCACAAAACTAAGAGCCAAATATTTATTGGGGGGAAATCTCATGCTAAGAAAGTTGGAATATTTGAACTGGACATCTCACTGCAGACCACATCTTTAAGGTCAAAGTAGTAAAGAATTTTGTTTAGTTTGCTTTTCAAGAAGAATGTATTGGGTCCACATACCCCAAATCAATATATGAATCAAAATCCAGTACTCTTTCAGGATTTCACATCTTACAACTTTTCAGAGCAGAAATGTATGTATTAAGGGAAAGCATGTACCAAAACAAAGCTTTTTTTAAAAAAAATGCACATAAAATGCACATAATGGCTGAAATTCAGTTGCGTAGTATAATAAATTGTTTTAATCTTTCTAATCTTTTAATCTTTAAATTTTAACTTTCTTGAGATGGGTGGGTATTTTAATGTTGGTTTTATTGTTGATTGTGTTTTTAACTGTTGTTAGCCGCACTGAGTTATTTGTTAGGAGGGCGGCATAGAAGTGTGATTAAATAAATACTGTAAATTATACTAGAGTAGGACCATTGAACAGCAGGGATTTGGTAAGACAACTCTTCCATTGATTCACATGAGCCTGCCCTAGTCTACAATAAACAGCATGATTTTAGCCAAGGAAGCATTGTGTGTCACCTCTACATAGCATGACACATTTTGCATAGACCACACACCAATTTGTAAAGGGCCACTTTACAAAACTCTAATGCAAGAGATTATGTTCAATTTAATGGAGACTGAATGAAGTCAGTCATTAAAATCAGCAATGTATAATATTGGTCAATTGGGCTTTGAAGTAGGCATTCCTTACAGCATTTTAAAATCATTATCAATTTGTCTCAATTGAAAGGAGGGTGTTTGCTATTAGGAAATTGATTTAAATTATAAAATTGAGGTTCTGTAAATTGTAGTCAGAAAAGTAATTTTTCTGACCCTTCTTCTCTTTGCTTTCAAAGAGAAGAAGCATCCAGAGGAGGAAATATCCATAGAAGGCCAAGTGGCTAAAATCTAGTTAGGGAAAAGGTGCATCTTAGAGCGGTGAATTGATGTAAATAAAGACAATTTTGTAGGCTGTCAAAACTTACTGAGCAATCAATTGCTGAAATGAGAGAAATGGGGAAAATATTCAATTACCCTGAAAAGGGAGGGAGATGGGACTATGAGATTATAATGAGTTAAAAGTGTGAGAAACAACTTTGTACTACAAAAGCTAAACTTGTTCATGTCTCAGAAAACATACAGCTGTTGGAGTGAGTGAACAGATGCCTATGAGCGAGAAATACAGATCAGGATGACATAAGTGACCAGCTGCAAATCAAATAGTCTTGTGGGAAATGGAGTTTGACATATAAGCCTGCATGTTATGTCTCCATTAATTTTACTGTGAAGAAAAACAAAAAAAGTCTCAGAGGTAAGATAACAATCACAAGAATGATATAAATATGATATCCCAGAGAAGACAAAGAAAAAGGAGAGGACGGCATGGAGTTCCCTCCATAGATCTAAAGCAGTGGTGCCCAAACTAAGGCTCAGGCTCAGGCCCCGGCCCCGGCCCCGGCCCCGGCCCCGGCCCCGGCCCCGGCCCCGGCCCCGGCCCCTGGGCCTTAGTGGCCAGCTCCCTGAACCACATGATGGGCCCACAACCCAAAAAGTTTGGGAACCCCTGATCTAAAGATTCAAGCAGGCCTGACTTGAGTGAGATTTTAATGTGACTTTTCTCTGTGTGTTCCTTTTAACATGCTTAAAGGATGGGAAATACTTTTTTACTTTTGTTATGAAATGATTAGATACTTATATCTCAGTGGTTAAGAAGCTTGCCTTGTTAGCTGGAAGGCCAGCAAGTTGGCAATTCAAAACCTGGGTATTGCATGATGGTTTGAGTGCTAGTCTCTGTCCCAGTTCCTACAAACCTAGCAGTCTGAAAGCAAAAAATTGCAAGTAAATAAGGACCACTTCTGTGGGGAAAAATCTTGGGGACATAAAAGGAGCCTCATTCGGGTGTCCCCTGAGCAGAGTTTCTCCAGCAAAAATCCTTTCAACACAGAATAATTTCTGACATTAAATTATGATTAATAAATAATAATAATAATGTTGTGTCAGAAATTCTTCTGGGATAAAAGGATTTTTGTTGGAGAAACTCCGCTCAGGGGACGCCCAAATGAGGCTCCTTTCATGCCCCTAAGATCTTTTCCCATCAATGTGATCCCTATTTATGTACTTGCAATTTCTTGATTTTGAATTGCTCGGTTGGCAGGACCTGGGACAGAGACTGGAGCTCAAACCATCATGTAGTACCCATGTCTCGAACAGCCAACTTGTCGGCCTTCCAGCTAAAAAGGTGAGCTTCTTAATCACTGAACCACTGCATCCCCTTTAAATGTACAAATATGGAAGTATTGTAATTCTTTTTTTTAAGCATCTAATTCAGCTTAAAACCTTTGACCGTTTCTAAAGTTCTGTTGCTAAGATATAGGGTCATGATGTTGTTTCTTTGCATTCTGGGGTGATAAAACAAACTCACGCTGAAATTTCTACTGAACAAGGACAGACACAAACAAAGATCAGAAATTGAGTATTTTATGTTTTGTTCTGTTCAAATATTTAGTCAGCTTGCCAATTACTTAAAAGAATCTGCATATCAAAACCCTATTTAAGTTATGTGATTACCTAATAAAGACAGATACACTAGTACCTCAGATAATGATGAGATTTGGTTCTACAAGTCTCGTCATTATCCAGTTTTTAACATTGTGCAATGCATTGATCGCACAACATTTAAAAAAGCACTGTTCCCTTTCCAAAGAGGAAAGGGAACAGGATGGTGATCCACCTGCCTCTTTGGAAAGGGCACTGGAGATTCCATGAGTGGAATCCCCACGGTCCTTTCCAAAGAGGCAGGTGGATCGCAGCATGGGATTGGCTGTTTGGGTTGGGGGTTGAACCAGGCACGTGCCCATTCAATCTCCCAACCCAAGCACTTATCCCACGGTGTGATCGCAGTGCCTGGAGAGGTCTGTGGGTTTTTTCCTGCCCATTTCGGGCTCGCTGGCACCGCTGGCACCTCCGGGGAGGTCAGGGGACCTGATCCGCAGTGTTCCCAACATTCCCCAACCTCCCCGGTCGGTGCAGTCAAATCCCAGCATTTTTACTTACTGCACGAGCCGGGAGGTTGGGGAACGTTGGGAACAGTACGGATCAGGTCCCCTGACCTCCCTGGAGGTGGCAGGAGTGCTGGAGAGCCTGAAATGGGTGAATGTTCATCCAATTTGGGGTCTCCGGCACCCCTGCCCACTCTGGGGAGGTCTGGGGACCCAATCTGCAGCTGCAGGATAGCTGGGGAAGCTGACAGGGGAGTCCCCTGTCAAGTTCCCCAGCTACCCCATATCTGTGGAGGCAGGGGCAGGGTGGCTAGGAAAGCAGCTGACCTCCCCCCATTGGCTTCCCCAGCCACCCCACCCCTGCCTCTGCAGCTGTGGGGTGGCTGGGAAGCCAAACGGGGAGCCCCCGTTCAGTTTCCCAGGCCCCACACTGCTATGAACAATTGCATTGTATAATGCTAACAGATCATTATCTGATGCAAAAATATTTTTAAAAATTTGCATCATTATCCGATTTCAACGTTATCCGATGCAATTATTATCCAAGGTATTACTGTACTTGATTTGGACTAATTATGTCCCAGTGTCCCTATTCTACAGAATACTTTGTGTAATATTGGTGTTAATTCTCCTTACTTTGTCAGAAGGTTTGGAGAGCTTTGCCAGAGGAAAAAGAATAAATGAATTATTTTATAACACTTTGAAGAATATTCATGTTTTAAATAAGTGTTTTCATTTTAAAGTGATGTATCTGCTGTTTTAAAGACAGGTACACCTCTACTGTTTTAAAGAGTCTTTTCAACACGTTTCTACTACTGTAATCAACCCTCACATTTTTTAAATACTGTATTTGCCTGTAATTTTGGTTCAGTTTACACTTCTGCTTTAATTCTGAAGTACCTTTTGAGCTGGATTTTTAACTAAATGTTTTCTATATTCTTAATGTTGTAATCCTGCCTTCATGATTCATATTTTTAAACATGGGCTGAGACATTTTGAACCATACGCCTGTTACATGTTTTGAACAACTTTGAAGTGGTTTAGAAGCAATGTAGAAGAATACAAGCTTTTAGAAAAGTCAATCTGCTTTTGCCTTGCATTATTTTAGCATGAGAAAATCTCATACGGAGACATACAGATGAATTAAACTGCTCCTGAACAGTAAAGGTACAGAGCCCTCAGGGTGCAACCCAGTGATGAAATAAAGTTGTTAGCTGGGGGGGGGGGAACCCTAAACTTCTGTGTTGCTCAGAGAGATCTAATCATTAGGTCTTCTCACGGGTAACATGTAGAGCATTTCTCAAAGATTCCTGATGAAGCATTTTCTGTTTCACACTAAGTTGCACTACTCAGTGTGCAACAGAGGGTGCTTAGGATAATCTGCAGCTAAATTTACTGGCAAGTTGGCAGTTCAAGCTCTGGATACTGAATGAGAGATTGAGTGTCCATCTCTGTCCCAGCTCTTGAGGACATGAAAGGAGCCTCATTTGGGCATCCCCTGAGTGGAGTTTCTCCTACAAAAATCCTTTCAAATAGAATAATTTCTGACACAAAATTATTATTACTACTGCACAATGTGATTTTGGTCCATGTATTTAACCCAGGGGTCGGGAACCTGTGGCCTTAAGGCCACATGTGGTCTTTTAGTTCCTTAAGTACAGCCTTTTGACTGAATCCAGATTTTACAAAACAAATCCCTTTATTTTTAATAATACATTTTTTTGTTTGTCTTTTATATTTTTATATTTTAGTAACTTTAAAATTAACAAATAATTTTCATTTTTCCCCCAAAATTATTAACTACATAGTAGTTAGATTCTTACAAAATGATGTACATTTTTAAGTATATCTAATTGTGGTTTCTTGACTGTAGCCTTATTTGATTATAGCTAATGTGGTCTTCCAATGTGGCCTTATTAGACTGCAGCTAAATGAATGTAGCCTTCTAAAAGGAAAAGGTTCCCAACCTCTGGGTTAACCTTTTTCCTACTCATCTACCATCTTCTGCCTGCAACACTTATCCCCAGCTAGTTTCTATCCAGTTGACAAGATGAAATAAATATTTAGTAATCACCAGGAAGTAACAAGTAATTCCTCTTAGAAGAAGATGAAGAATCATGGTTGTAACAAAATAAATTCTTCTCACCTGCTCCTTGTTCTATCTCATAATCAGGGGGCAGTCAGGATGTAAGAAATACAAACTTTCCTCCTCCTCTTTTCTAGAAATTTATCTAGAAACATGGATAGTCTTAATCCTACTGTTATTTCTATGCACATTCCAGATGGATGTAGCCTCGCAGGTATCATTTGGATGACCAGCTAACCCAAGGAGATTCATCATCAGTCCTGACTGTTCTCTTTTAGAGTTCCCCAGCCCACCATAATATGCTGTCTATTTTTTAAAAAAAAGGTCTAAGTTGTTTTCACTTCAGTAACAAAGAGAAGCAGTGTCAACCAAGAAGCTATGCCAGAAAGCTGCTTTACTATATTATTCTGATGAATGTTATTTGGTAATGATTTGTTCACTTTAAGTTGACAGCAATATCTATTTCTTGACTTCTCTTTGTTCAGGATTAAAAATACTAAATTTGCAGTTGGACTTGAGTTGCTCATCTATACCTAGCTTCAGGGTTTTGTCTTCAACTGTTCAGTAGAAAGACACTGTCCTGGTTAAAATGTCAGGCAACAGTTCTGGCAGGAAGCATTTGTGTAAATATATAAGCATAGCTCCCAGAATATCCAAAACATAAAAGGTTATGAATAATGTGAATGGTGGCACCCTTTATCTCAGGAAACTAGAAAAGGACTCATACCTCATGTAACTGGAAAAGCAAACACATCAGTTTGCCACAGGTTGTCTAAAGAGCAGTCACAAATTAGGTATTATAAGCTGAGAAATCATGATTGTTCAAAGTGCAAGGTGTAACAGAAAGTGATGGGTCTGTATTTCCAGTAATTCTGTGAATATACACATAATACTAATGTTCATTACTGAAGAACAGATTGTTTTAAAATGTGCAAACTACCCCTCAGTCCTGCACAGAGCCTTTCTGTTTCTTGTGAGAACATGCTCCTAGACAACAAATCTTCCTACAGATATCAGATCTCTGTATTGCTCAGAAGCAGAGGTATTAGAAATACTACAGGGTGACCCATAAGTCCCTACCCATCCATATTTATTATATTCTCTCCCCCCCCCCAGTGAAATATGGTCGATTTTAGCCCATTTACACTTGAAGAGCATATTGTGACATGTATGTGGGTACAAGAGCACAAGAATACTAGTAACACCCTGGATACAATAAGTAGAGGAAGATTCAATAGAGACTTATAGGCCACCTTGTAGGTAATAGGTTTACTTTCATCAGTGTTGGATGTCTCAACACAACAGGGCAATCAACAAGAAATTGGCAGGGCCTGTGAGATCCAACTAACCTGGCATTGGTAAAGAAGAACCTCAGTTTGTTTTGTGTCTTCCATGAAAAATTGTATATTGCTCTAAGCCAGACACATGGAGAGGCATTGTCATCATCACTGAATTTGCATCCTGAATTTATTTTTGAATGTCTCCTGGTGATGGGAGTCTACACAGAACAGAAGCAATATAGCTTGCGCTTCATTAAACAAGTTAATTTCCTGTCTGGTCCTCCAGGGACATCAGAGTGCCTCATTTCGAAGCCCACTGATGCATGCACCAAAGGCTCTACAGAGACACATCAGCAGAGTCTTCTACATGTCTCCCTCCATGCGGTCTCTGGAACTCACTGTCCCTTAGGTCCCTGGTGAACAATGGTGCCAGACTCTTAATTTAATGGCACACAGAACAATGTTCTTTATCAACCTCCCTTCCAAAACAATATTGTACATAGGAAGAATGAGGCTGATTAATTTACCTTTATGGCCTAGATTAGTAAACTAAATAGCTTTCTCAAACTGATTATCCTTTGATGACCAAAGGAGGAATTAGATAATCCTAATGTCTTGAAATAGTTCATAAATACCATCCTGTTTGAATGTCACTTGTTTGAAAAGAAAGGTGTTCCTTCCTTCCTATTTTACATTTATCTTTGTATAAATTGTTGAACATGCAAGCAAACTCGACACAGATTTTTTTTTCCAATATGGAAGGCAAACACTCCAGAGTAGTTGATTAGAACTAAAGCTTGTTAGAGAAGGATGAAAGAGCACGTACCCATCCCACTGACCATAACAGCTGTTTAGGTAGAAAGGAAAATCAAACTTGTTGTTAAAATGTGCCTATCTTTTGCAATCAGCGGTGCAATTTAAAGCATCTGGTACTTAAGGCTGAGAGTTTACTCACATGCTACAGTGGCACATTTGTATCTTAAAATACAGGTTGCATTAAACAGCTGTAGAGTAGCATGGACTGTGTTCTAAAATTTCAAGCAGATAAGAGGTGAGCAAGAAGCAAGGGAATACTGTAAACCAACCCATAGCTGGTTTTCTTTGTGCCAAGCCTCCAGTCTATAAATAAATAAAGGGAAAAGCTTTGAACAAAAGTTAAGGAAGACTATGCCACTGTTCTCACACCTACCCGTTTCCATTTGAAATCGGTGAAGTTGCTTAACTTGAAGTTAGCTGACTTGACAAGAACTCACCATGAAGTGTATTTATGACTTTTTTTCCAGACAAATTTGTTTGAATTTGGCTATTGCTCACCGCTTTGCATCGGGTAAATTTCAGTTTGTAGTGTTTGAGGATGTGGGCCGGAACCTTTGGAGAAATGAAAGCCACCAAATGTATGTTGGATCCTTGCCCTGGTTTTTAGATGACTTGCAGTTGTTGCTTTTATATCATTTTAATGTGTTTAATGTCTTTTTATTCTAATTTTTCTAAGATTAATAAGTGATTTAAATATTTTGTTTAATTTTCTGCTTATTTTAATGATGTGTGGGAGTGTGGCCCTTCACTGGGAGAAAGATGGTTCAAAAAGGCAGGCAGGCAGGCAGGCAGGCAGGCAGGCATTTCTTCTGAATAAGCAAAGTACAGGGCCCTACTATCATCCACCCACCTGTCCATCAATTTAACATTAAATATCCTTGCAGCATTGAACACACAGGATTATTTATATTTTTCATTTATTCTGCTTAATATCCATATTTTAATGATTGCATGTGACTTTAAGATTCACTGTGGCAGAAAAGCAGTGCATAAGTGCCGTGACAACAGCCATCTTCTATAGTGATTAGTATAGGTATCCATTAACCAAAGGAGAGCCTAGTTACAAATCTTCCACATGCCATCAAATGACATGGACATAATATATACTAGCTAAAATATTTTTTCTCATCAATTTATGATGTTTTGAGAAAACACCTCAATAACAACATTTTGACCCTATGAGATTCCCTCCTCTCTCAGCAAGAGAGAGACAAAGAACACTGGTTTTTACACTCACAACTGACCAATTTGCACAAATTATCTCCATGCAAAACTACTTTCTGTTTGAAACACAAAGCACATATTCACAGCAAAAGCAGACTGACCGTTAACAAAGCTGCCAACAAACCTGTCAGTGCTTCTGATCTTTAGAAAAGTCCATGCACCAAAAGTGAAAGTTGTTGTCATTTTTCGGATGCTGAATTATTCATGGGATTTTGCTTTCTTTCTTTTAAAAATCATTCTCTTCTTCACCCCATCCTAAACTACCGTGTCCACTTGCAAAGCAAAGAGACTCCTTTTGCAGTTCCTTATCCTCAAGTATGAGAAGGAAACATGTGTTGATTTGCATCTCCACTGCACACTACACAACGTTGGCTCTGCCAGTTTACAGTACAAAGCATACATATGGTTAAGGAGGACTCCTCCAATTCATAGTGTAGGCTTTGATTTTTATTTTTAGTGCTGGCTCTTCATTCTTCCGGTCAGTCAGCCAAGGGTGTTTAGGAATGCGTTTAGCACAGTGGCTGCTCATTCTTTCCGGTGGATGATGTTTACAGTCCATCATTGCCTTTGTTTATACAGCACATTTAATCCTGGGCTTTTTTAAAAAAAAATTAATCTTCTACATCCGCTCAGAGAAGATGATAATTTCCCAAAATTAAACACTTAGCTTGATTGCTGTTTTGTTAATTGCCACATTCACACACACACACATACACACACACACACACAGCGTTCTTGCCTATTTAACATGGATAATGCTGTAAAGATGATCAGCTTCAAATTGGTGCACAGGTGGACAGGCAATAGTACTGAATCCTCCTCATTGTTGCTCAATCAGCTTCCTTGCACAATTGAAAAGAATTAAACTCAAGTGACAGTTTCTTCGTAAAGTATTTCAGGTATAAGATTAAAATTGGAACCAGGCAAAAGAAAACACACAACCCAACTAGCAAAAAAGCAGTACACAGAGAATTTTGCAACCTAATTTTTTTTTAGTATTTTATAAATTTATAGTTTAATTTTTTTTAAATTAATGTTGCACCTTAAGGTTTTAATTTCTGAATTTGTAGAGGTATAGTGGGATTGTTTAGTTTGTTTTGCACTCATTATGTATAATCTTTCTCTTTTTTGTAAGCCGCCTAGAGTCAGGTTCGCCTGATTGGGGCGGGATAATAAATCTAAATAAATAAATAATAAAATAAATCTGAAAAGAGACACCAGAAAGATCTGAACTTTCTGAAGTGGTAGCCATGCTAGTCTGTGCAAACATATCAGATAGTAAATAAAACAAAACAAAAATTACATAAAATGTTGTGGCACCTTAAAGACTACTGTACACGAGTACCTCAGATAATGTTAAGACTAGGTTCCACAAGTCTTAACATTAACTGGTTTTTAACGTTATGCGATGCATTGATCGCACAACATTAAAAACAACAACCCTGTTCCCTTTCTGAAGAAGAAAGGGAACAGGGGGTTGATCTGGTTTGCTTGGGGAGAGAAAGTGCCCTCCCTCCCCAAGCAAACTGGCAGTCCCAGCATGGGACCACCGCTTTGCTTACGGAGGGAACATGTGTTTCCTATGCAAGCAAGGGGCGATCGCTTGCTGGGGGCAGCAGTGACGTGTTTAGGAAGCCGACCAGGGACTCCGTGTTCGGCTTCCCAACATGCTGCTGCTACCAAGCGTGCAGCGGTGGTGTGGCTGGGAAGCTAGGCAGCGGCATGTTGGGAAGCCGAATGGGACTCCCCCGGTCGGCTTCCCAGCCACGACATTCGTCCTGCCCACCCTTTTGTTTCAGCAGGGGAGGCAGGATGAATCTCTCTGCCTTTGCCTTTTGCCTTTGGGTGGGGGGGGGGGAACAGGCTCTGTTTCAGTCCCCAACCCAAAAGGAAAAGGAAAAGGTGAGAGAGATTCAGCTTGCCTCCAACATTTTAACCTTATCTGAAGTAAACGTTATCTGAGGTACCACTGTATTTTAATGTTAGCTTTAATGGATAAGGAAGGACTATGGTGGCTTGGTGGTTTAGACACTGAACTTGACAACTGTAAGGTTCGCAGGGCAGCAGTTCAAGACCTGAGTGCTGCACAACAGAGTGAGGACCTGTCTCTGTCCCAGCTCCTGCCAACCTAGCAGTTCAACAACAAGAAATTGCAAGTAGATGAATATGTACCACTCCAGTGGGAAGGTAAACAGTGTTCCATGCACTGTCTAGTCATGCCTGCTACACGCCCATTGAAATGTCTGCAAATACAGACAGCACAGGCTCCTTGGCTATAAACAGAGAGGAGCACCGAACCACAGAGTCAAACATGACTGGCTTTCAAGCAAGGGAGACCTTTGCCTTCATGGATCAAGTCCACCAGACAGAAGATCTGCCCATGCATTCTGTTCACACCATTCCTTACAGCATTAATTTTATTTAAACACTAGGCCATTTTGAGTTTTGCAGTAAGAAACAACTTTCTGCTGCTTTTTAGCTTGAGTAATTTTTTATTTGATTTGCAACATTAATTTGTTTAGTGTTTTTTCAGTTTAGCAATCCGATCCTGCACCTAAGACTTGGCACATTCCATTATAGAGGGTTCTTGCTACTTCTGCAAACTGTCTTTTATCTTAACAGATCATTTACTCAACAGATAACTTACTTTCAGGTACTTACATAATGGTACCTTTGAAGAGCATAAAGACTTTGAATTCTTACCTGGAGAGATGCCTAGTGAATGGCAGACCTGAAGTAATACAAGCTGTGGCAATGTAATATTTGCATTATGATACAAGGAGGTGTATCCACGTCATCCTGAAATAACTAGCTTCCTCTGTGAGTGAATTACCTGTGGGCATCATCACTGGCAGAATTACTGATTTAGTGGGCACAGATAGCAGTATCAAGGGCATAAGCAGATTTGCTATCTCCCCACCTTATCTCATTTTTACTTTTTCTAGGCACCAGCTTTTCACTCAGTTCCCAAATTAAGCCCAAAGTATAGATAGAGGCTGCTCCACTTACAAAGTCCTGGCATATTTTCAGTGTCAGCAGAATCTGAAAACAGGATTACTCTCCCTCTTTCCTTAATGGAAGTCTGTATATGAAAATTTGTTTCCTAAAATTCTGCACCAGGACATTTACTCAAATTACAGCCATACTTTGGTCTCAGAACAATTCTTTTGATAAAGGTCATAGATGTTAAACTAGTGTGGCAAGACTACCCATAAACACCTGTCAGATTAGTACTGTCCTTTTTTTGGCAGAAGAACATACTGGCTTTGTGATACCAATCATTCCATCGGTTTGGGTACATTTTGGGATAATTCTTATTTCCATTCCATCTTCCTCAATGATGGGATGCAACAGGTCTGCACCAGTTCACCAGAACCAGTAGTAACTTTCCCCAGTGTCCCGGAGAACCGGTAGCAGCTTTTGGGGGGAACCACCCTCGGAGTTTACCTTTTCACTGGTTCCCCCACTGCGCATGCAGGCCAAGCACTTGGTGTGCATGCACACCTACACTGTGCATGCATGGCCTCCTTGCTGTCCTCCCAAGCGGGGAGGAGGAAGAGAAGCTGCTAGCCTGAAGCTCCCTATAGCCTGCTCCCCAGGGTAAGTGACTCACCTTTGGATGTGGTGTGTCAGTGTGTATTTTAATGTGTATTTAATACCTTTACCTATACTACCACAGTTTCTAAAAAGGCCTGGCGGCCTGGCTTGGGTTTTTAAAGCAAAGTCTTAGAGTTACCTCATCAATAAGCTACACCTGTGCTGTTCCAATTGCTGTTCCAATTGGAAAACCCTTAAGGAGGTACAGCTGTTTTACATTTACATTAAAGCATATTATCCTAGAGAACTGGTACAATGACCATATCCATCTTGCAACATGGTGCTGCCCAGGCACTTATGCTAACAGGTAAGTGATGGGTTTGTGTATGGGGTTGTGTGGGGTGGGGTGTGTGTGTGTGTGTGCTTATTTTTATTTTATTTTATTATTATTATTATATATATTTTCTTTGGTCCCCCCACGACATCATGACATCATGATGTTAGCTCCGCCCACACTGTGATAACATCACAGTGGGGTAGTAAATTTTTTGACAAGCCACCACTGATCTTACTTCTGAAAAGGTTACATAATAGCTCTCCTTGAGTTTTTATTTTTAAAAAATATGTTAAACAACAAACAACCTTGGATTTGGGAGGAGATGTTCTCAATGGTACCCCTTTCTTTGAGTACACTCACCCACCTCCTTCTCTAATGTCTCTTGCAGTTCTCCTCACCTGTCCACAGATCTCAGTCTGCATCACCTTCTCTAAAGAGAGGATAAGTCTTAGAGGTTATTGGTCTTTTGTTTCACTCATTTCTTGATCAGGTGGAAAGGATATGTGAATAAGCAACAGCAAGCAAGGAGATGCAGCAGCACAACCAGAATGCTCCAGGGATTGGCAATGCCACCATTCTGCAACATAGACCTTGGCAGATGCCTCATCATCTCTGACACTAGACCAGACCATCAAGGCATTTTTACTACAGGGTTTTTGAATAGTAACAATAAAGTTGTATTCAATATATTACAAGACACTTTGAAAGTTTCTGCAAATGGACGTGCCGCACGGGCATACCATGTTGATGTGATTTGCTACGCCCACCCCCTGGAACAGGTAGTCCTGTCATACAGGACTCTGGAGTTGTGGGGAGGAGTCAGGTACCTTGAATAGGGGTGGCTCATTCCCGCCTCACCCTCTTTCTTCCTCTGCAACTGCTCTGGACAATTGTCCGTCCCTCCCTCCCATTTATCTAAGTATGAGTTTATTGGTCACTTCGGGGCCAGGTAGGAATATTTTCACTACCACTCATTGGGTGAGGTGGTAGTGTTTTTCACCCACCCCATACTTAGATGTGGGAGATTGGGTTTTTGTATTGTGAACTGGTCACTGTGGCGGTAGTGTGGTAAATGGCAACTAGCAATAATCTAAATTGGTTTCTGGGGTGGTGGTGTTCACTCGGCAGCCAGAAGGACAAAGGTGTTGGCAGTGTCTACTGGCTGGCGAATGGACCCTCAGCCATTAAAATAGTGATAACCACAACTTGGCAGCTTGGAATCACATCATTCAATTGGCCAAAATGGTTAATGTTGGAGGGGGACTACCCTCCACATTGAATAACCAGTTCTGAAGATATGGATAGGCTTACCTGGAATAACTAGCCATTTTGCTTACTATTATGACCCAAATCAGGTCAAATAACAGTTTGTAATACAGTTTAATGTTTTCATAAAGTAGCCCAATTGTTTATCCAAAGAATGGTTGCCTGTCTCATTTATAGCGGGATGGAGTGGCAACGTTAAAAACTGAGATGTGAAACAAAGGAGGATCTTCTGTTCAAAGGGGCAGATAGAAGCCCATGGAAATATTTCCTCCTTTTTGTGGTTCCTGGCTTTTAACTTACCTACATAATGGCTTTGAGGAATGACAGCTATCAATTCCTAACCAAGTTGACTGACTTGCTCCTTTGTCTGCTTTGGAATGTTCATCCTGACAGTTTCTGGAAGAGCCTTTGGAAGACTTCAGCCCAAAAAGTCTGCATCATTTGATAAAATGGAATCTGCAGTCTTATGCACAAACTCTATTAATTCAACAGTCTTTGGATTTCAGCCAATTTAATCTCAGTGAAGTTAAACTGAAACCAACCAACAATGTCATCCTAAATCCAAGTACTATAGTTTAACTTCACTCAAAAACTGAACTCCTTAAGCTTCTAAATCATAAAAACAATTTGGAAAACTTCTCCCCATGGGCTTTCACTGTTCTAATCTATTAGTTACAGTCAGGTGATTTTTTTTTAGCTAAAAGAAATGCTAGAAGTAGCCTAGACCTTCTGACTCAGAATCAGTTCTTTTGTTTCCTCTAATACTGTCAGCTACTCAAGATAATTGGATGGATGCAAGCCAATATGTGTCCCAACCCTAAGCGTTAGTAAGAAATCACACATTCTTAATCTGCTCCTGTGATTCCAATTTCTTTGACAGTTCTACCCTTCTTGATGCCCACTGCTTAGTCTAATAATGTACTAAGATGGTGTCATTATAGCAAGACAGTAACCTGGCACTGTGCAAAGCCTTTTGTTGTCATGGTTCTCAACATTATTTCAGATCCTCTAATGTATCAGAGGTTTTTCATTAGTTATGCTCCAGGATGGTTAACACAGAGGAAGACTGGACAACTTCTGTCCCTCTGGAACTAGTTGGACCTGCACTGTCATTAGCTCCAACCAATGTTGGCCGTAACTCGATCAGAGCATATGGTTTTTTTTCCAGCTCCAGGGCACCGGGAGTCCTGGTCTTGGAGGCCAGATGGTTCTGGCCCACCTTTGCCCTCTGAGGCAATGAGGAAAAATGCCACTTGATCAGAGATACAAGAAGTCTGAACTTTAGTGACTACTTTTGCTCTTAAAGGGGACCATTCCAAAAGACATTTTCTAGCTACAGTGTGTCATGCTTCACAGTTGGATTAGCAGAAGCATTATTTCCAATTTGATACTGTACTGACAATGACTCATAAGCCCTTTTTTAAAGGTTCTGGATGTTAAGAATAGCAACAGAAGGGCAGAAATAAATGGGCAGAATGACAGTGCATAAGAAATTAATCATAAAGGCAAACTAAACAGATACAATATTAAAAATAAATAAGAGGAAATCAAACCAAGAGCAATTATAATGTGTTGCCATGTTTAATCTAATTTACAGCAAACTTTCTCAAGGTTTGCTAGGCACAATGTATGTAAAAGTAGTTTAATATTCCCTTCTTCAAGGGATGCTCTGGGGCCTTATAGCTTCCCCAAGGTTACACAGGTGGCTCTTCCACAAGATGGCAAAGTGGGATATTGAATTATCAACAGGAGATAAAGCCAGTTACAGATGCCACCTAAAGTGATCACTTGGAACCAAAATGACCCACAAAACTGCTGATTTAACAAGACTTCCTCATAAATGGGCCTGTTGTATTGTGATTAACAATTTGATTTTTGCCTTGTATTTTTAAGTCTCAGAAGCATGCAATTCCGTTAACACACCTTGCAGATTAGATACAACTTTTCCATGTTTTCTACCAATCAGTTTTTAACAGTTTTTCTACCAAAAGCAGAAGCAACTTTAGAAAATATTTCAGTTCCATTGTGTAGCATAGCATGGGCTATTTTTTAAATGAGCAAAACTATTTCATTTTCTTTTTTGTGTGTGTTTGTTATACATAACTTTGTTGGAGGTGAGCTCTGTGGTTGAATTCGAAGTAGTGAGACCACCAATATTGATTTAGAAGGTTAAATTAGTAAACAGAGCAAGCTCACACTCCTCCAGCAAGTTCTCCATCTAATTTGTCAGTCTCATCTTCTATTATGAGTTTCCATGGGATGTAAACCAGCCAGCTAATCAAGAATCTCATATAAGCAGTGTAAATACTATGACTATTCAGCACTGCTCCAAGAGGGAGAACATTTTCAAAGGAAGTGTCTTCAAATATATAGCAGATGTGTCATGAAAACAGCAAAAGTCCTACTGTTTCCCCTTCCCAAACAAAGGGATATGGTTATGCACAAATTATTACTGTTTTTAAAAATCAGGTGAGGTTTTCAGGCTTTCTAATAATTATTCATGTGAATGCTACAAGGAATTTTGGAAAGTAACACCTTATGAAACGTGGACTGCTTAGGGTGTGAGGACTTTAAAAATATAAAAATTATCAATGGATTGTCTTGTTTCATTACACATAACAGCCATATCTTTTTCAGGCACGAGTCTGTGTTAGTTTCCTTTAAATGACTAAATGAAAAAGTTATATATGAAAATTTCTATACTGTACAGGCATTTGCTCACGGGCTTCTCTGTGTGCTATTGTATGCTTTTTAAAAAGTAATTTGAGATCAAAGAACTCCACTGCAACATTCTGAGAGGTGTGAAAACCAAAGGATAATTGTATCCATTTTGTACTTTAGTTTACGGAGAGTGAATTAGGTCAATTCTTATTAAAGTGCAACTCAAGTGAATTTTTTTTTTTTGCTCATCCCATGTGAGTGAAATGGTAGAACAGGATGTATGCCCATTGGCTTATGTCAGCAGTACAACAATTTAGGTAAAGGCCACTCTTGCTCAAAAGCCAGTGGTATCCGACTCTAGGGTTCAGTGCTCATCTCTGTTTATAACCAAAGCGCCAGCGCTGTCTGCATCTGCATACATTTCTGTGGACATGTGACAGGCATGCCTCAAAACCAGAGTGCACAGAACACTCTTTACCTTCCCACCAAAGTGGTCTCTATTTATCTATTTGCAATGTCTTGCTTCTGAACTGCTTGGTTGCCAGGAGCTGGGACAGAGACAGGAGCTCACTCCATCATGCAGTACTTGGGACTCAAACTCAGACCTTCCAGTCTTCAAGTTCAGCATCTTAAAAACTTGAACCACCGCAACAATTTAGACCAACTTAAACATTGTTTTTCCTTTTTAGCAAAAGGCATAAGAGAGAGCAGACTATGCCTTGAGTAGTCAGTCAGAGTTAAGCAGCCTAATAGAGAGAGAGGGAAAGAGGGAGAGGAAAAAGAGAACCAAACAAATCCACCTTGTGTTCATTCCGTTTATTTTAATAATCTATTGTTAATGGCTGTGTGAAGTTGTATTGTTGTGCTTGCTTGTCTGTCATCTTGCTTGACCACACCCTTCCCCCTTTGACCCCCTGAATTTGGTGTATAAAAACCATGCCTGTAAGTTTCACTCTTTGTCTGAAGAAGTGGACTTGATCCACGAAAGCTAACAATAAAAATAAAGCAGTAAGTCTTTAAAGTGCTACAATGCTTTTTATTTCATTTTTATTTTATTTATTTTATTTTGTTTTCTGATATGCCTGAACCACAGACTAACATGGCTACTATTCCAAAAAATTCTTGTGTTCATTGACACCTAAGACTGCAGGGCACATACTCACACAGGAAATCCAAAGTGTTATTTCTGCATTTTATAGCCCTCTACCTCTGGGGAAAAGCCCAGTTAGCAACATTTCACACTGCAATAACCTTCTAGGAAACTGGTCAGAACTGTGAGCAAACCAAACATCTTCAAGGCTGTTTAAAGAGGCACCCAAGCCTTGCACATCAACAAACACTGGGAGGAAAAATGGGAGACTGTCCTGAGGTTACAAGCAATTAAATAGATACTCATTGGGTGGAGGGGTATTTGGGTGGCAAGATGGACAGATGGGGAGATAGCTGTTACAGGGGGATGAAAAGAAAAGTAGTGTGGAGATAAATATATGGGTGAATGGGCAGACAGATGGCTAAGATAATGGATCAATTCTTATGAACCTAAGAACAACATCCAAGTTTGTTTCTGTTTAAAATTGCTTAATTAGACTAATTAAAGTGAAAAGAATTGACATAAATACTATTTTTGTAAACTTGGAGCATGCAATTTTTACATCATTTATCATTACTCAGAATCTGTTTTTTCTAGGCATGATTTTGATAAAGCCCCAGGCAAATCCTGAAAGTACACTATCATTTAAATGTATGAAGATATAGCTGCCTATAATAACAGGCTTTTCCTGTTATTATCTGCTTAAGAAGTGTCTCTTGCAGTTGGAAATATATTGCTTTTTTAGGTCAGCAACAGAGCATGAACAGAAGGCCAACGGAACTGAACTGTTCAGCATCAATGTCTGACTCAACAACAAATCTGCACAATCTATTACTCCTGTGTATTTCCATTAACTTCTCTTTAAACACCTTTAGCATTTGACACCCCATTTCAAACCATTCAAACAACTGCCGAATGCTAACGCCTTATATCTAACTGCCCAATATGTATTTTTATGTTTGCAGTCTTTGAAACATTGCTTGCCTCCTTAAATGCACCCAAAGCAAAAGTGATTCAGTTGTACAATACAGAGTATGTCTGAATACAATGTGAACAGCAACTGTTCATGATCATTGCTTTGTTCATAGAAACTGGGACAGAGAAGAGAGTGGATGGACAGATGGGGAACAGAACGGCTGACAAGCAGATACAAAAGGCAGCAAAGGAAACAACTTATAAGAGGATAACAAAGCAGAAGATCTATGCAGCAGGATGTGAATGGTCAAAGGAGGGCTACAGAACACTCAGGGGAATTTAAGCTTTGTCAGTGGACCAAAGAGGTCCTTGCCCTGTCTATATGGAGATCACTTTGCATTCACTTGCTTTCTGAAAGGAGATCACTTCACATGATTGGTGGAGCAGGTGAGCAGGTGGGTCCATATCAAAATGGGGGAAGAAAGGACTGAGCAGCCAGAAGAGACAAATGAGTACGTGTGTGTGTGTGTGCATGCGCGTGCATGCACGCATAGGTGGCAGGTTGGTTGTACTTGGTTGTAGACAAAAATAACATTCTGCAGGCATAGACCTGCCATGACAACTGACAGAGTTCTTCTTCCCATTTATGTCAGGTTTTTGTTGCAAACTCTCCCATGAGAGTGAAATTAACAAAGACTTTCCATTTTGCATGTATTTACATAGAAGAAATTACTAATCCATTTCTGTAACCAAATCCAAATGATTCCATCTATTGTTGCCTTCTATGCTTGACCATTAAGCTTTGTACCAAAGATACAATCTCTGAGCTAGCTCTTCATCATCAGTTTATTAACTTCACATTAAATGCACATTTATTGCTCACAGACTTTCTATCCAACTCATATCCCCTACATCTCTTGTTCACTTCCCTGCAAGGCAGGTCACACTCTGCATAATATTTCTCTAAGATTATTTCTCAGTATTTACCAGAATCCAGTTAGCTATTATCACCTCAATCGTTAGCTCCACCTTTGTAACTTTCAGCAGTGAATTGACACTAGCTGAGAAATTGGAATAGACATTTCCTATTTAAAAAACAGTGAGATAGCAAATGCCTATATTGACTTCTTGATTTTCACCAATTTGCCACTGGATATTACTGTAATACAGTCAAGCCTATTAAAAATTATTCTAGGCATAAAAGAAGAAAGAGGTAAACTTCAAAGAGAATGGTATACATGTCTATCTGTCTGCTGTTGTGCTTCTTATTCAGGGCATTAACTGCATCATTGTTACCCAGTTGCAATGTGGGTCCTGATATCTTTCCTTGAAAGTGCTAGTGCTTCTAATCAGGAAATCTCAAAGAACCAGCACTCAAACCCACATTATTTTAACTTCTCAGAAGATGTCAGTCTTCCTCAAGTATGTGTATTTTGAGCTGGCCATAATTTGAAATCTCCTATGGTACCAAACAACACTATTACATGGAGCAACAGGAGCAATATAAGTGATGGCTGAAAGATCCAAGAAATACTGACACCATTTGCCACACAATATTTATTACCAGTAAACTCCATGGGAATAGGAAATTGTGCTAGAAAGCAGCTTATGATGCTTTAAAAAGGGGGTTCTCAACCCTAAATCCAATTGTACTGTGTATTCATTTGTAGGAAAAAATGACCACATGTATGTTCTCAAAGACATTGAAAGTAATTGAAAGGGAAAAAGAAAAATGGCAAAGACAGCAAATATTTCTGGAACTTGATTAAAATTCTTTAACAATTAAGAATCATCATGAGTTCTATTCACTCCTTAATAAAGCACATATACACAATGTGTGACAAGGGGGAATGTGCTAACCCCACCACTTTCATCAATACTCTCTTCGTAAAAACAATTGAAGAGAGAGAGATACTGTTCTATCATGTAGGCTGTCATATGAGGGCCCCAAATTCCCTAACATGCCCAAAATGGAGGAGCCCTGGTTTTCTTACTAGGCTCCAAAAATCATTTCTTCTCTGTGTCAAACAGACTGGTTGTTTTTCAGTACAGTGAAATTCCTTTCTCTATCTCTTAGCTAGTAGCAGAGGCCTTGTTTTGGCTAAACAAGAACTAGAATCTCTGCAGGTGTGTGAACAATTTCATGCTGTGGGAAAGTTCTCCTAGAAAAGCAGAAGCAACTCTGATTGGATCAGAGAGTACCATGTTGGTCAGCGAACTCCATTTTGGACAGGAGTTCTCAGTTCTGCTTTGGATGTCTAAGGATTAACATGCCTGGGGATATTGGTTTTTGTTCCAAAATGATTACCTAGGCCTAATGTTTTGCTTTTGGACTGATTCTATGCAATTGAACTTTATCTACGCTTTTTATGGACTATGCTTAAGAAACAAATAAACTACGTTTTGGTTCAAGAACATCTCTTTTGTGGGTAAGAGGTAACATAGCACAAACACACACAGAACACACTACCAAATATCTCCCTAATCATTTTTAATTCCTCTACTGGTTGTTCATGGTTTTGAATGGGACCAGAACTGAGGTGCAGCTAGGTTTTTAGCTGGAAAGCAGCCCAGCCCTTCTACTGGAGGCCCTGGGGAAGTTCTTAAAGGGGCTTTTGAAAGATCAAGACCCCCAGAAGGACGTGGGGAGACTCCAGGGTAGAGTAGGACAGCTGGAATAAGCTCTCCATATGAGCTAGGGCAAAATGGGCCCATAAATCATGTGGAAGCCTAGAGATACAGAATAGGTCAGGGATGGCGGACCTTTTAGAGACCAAGTGCCAAGACTGCAACCCAAAACCCACTTATTTATCACAAAGTGCCAACATGGGAATTTAACCTGAATACTGAGGTTTTCATTCAGAAAAACCAACTCATACATTAACATCTTTTCTCTTAAAAGAAAAACAGAATAATAGTGCTTTCATGCTTACACTCAACAGGCTGCTGTCCATGCCACACCCTCATGCCACATGTGAACTGCCCACCCTACCCCAGACAAGTGAGAGAAGAAGCACTGCTATTGGACTGCTGGGCAGAGGGGCAGGGAGAGGGGAAGGGGAGCAGCCTGGCCCCACATCCCTCTGACTTTCCAGAATCCTGGTGAACTCTGAGCTGGGGTGATGGTGTGCATGCCCACAGAGAGGACTCTGAGTGCCACCCCTGGTATGTGTGCCATATGTTCTCCACCACTGGAATAGGCTCTTCTTCACACAGTGCTTATGTGTGAAGAAATCAGTAATGCAGGTGTCAGGAGCTAGTATGTGCTGCTCATTGCACATGGTGTACACAGGCTCTAATAATGAACAAATAGTGCTCTACTATTTAGATCACATTCACCAGAACAACATTTGTAATCTTTATGTTCCTTCTCCAAGACATTTTAAAAAATCAGACACCAGTTTGATAAAGTTGTAACTGTGATACTTACCAGCTTGGTTGGTAGTGATGTTCACTGAAACATGCTGTGGGGAGAATGGGCTTTTGGTTGAAACTCCATTGACAGTCTGGATCTCAAATGTGTATGGTGTGTGGGCCCACAGGTTGCTGATGAAGACCCGGGTTTCTGTAAGGCCCAGTTGTCTTGGTACGAACTCCACATTGTCATCACAGCGGGAGCAGCTACGGCGATCTGACTGACACTTCTTGCACACAATGTTGTAGGTCACATCATCTCGGCCTCCTGTCTCCCGAGGTGGATGCCATTCCAGTATAATGGATGTTTCATTGACAATAGAAATCACATTGCGAGGTCCTGAAGGAACACCTGTGGAGAAACAGTTAGCCCATAAAGGTTGTGCAAGTAAATGTCGCCTTCATGACTACTTTTGATTGGATGGTGTAAAGATTAGAAAATATGGACTCCAACAATTTTTCTAGTTGAGATACTTCTATCACAGTCCACTGGAATAAATTATATATTTCTCCTTTTATTAAACTTAAATTTACTCATCTCAGATGATTTGTTGGATATGTTTAGCTAAAACAGAATTTCAAAGATCATTTTTGGAAAGATCTTCCCACAGGTCAAATGAGTTGCTAATGTTCCCAAGAATGCTTTGCCTTCTTTTATAGCACAACATTTCCTCTTTGTTTACAGTCCTCTTTGGTCTTTGATACTTTTGCAGCATATATTATTTATGTAATGCATTAAAGTAGTTATATCCAATTTTTCTTCCACTGAACCCAAGGTGGCATCATGGCATTCCTTCTTCCTCCTTTATCCTCTCAGAGATAACGAGAGGATGAGACTGACTGGCCAACCATTAGTTTCATGGCTCAGTAAAGTGACTACAAGCATGGCTTTCTCAAGTCTAAGTCCACCATTCCAACCACCACAATATGCTACCATGACATTAAACTAGGTGGACTCCTCGCTTTTGAACTGTGCTTCTAACAAGGTAAAACACTCAGCTGTCCCACTCTGTTGAAATACAGCTGTCACACTTCTCTTTAGTTTTAGAGGTCTCAGCAGTTCACTAAAAGTTTATGGCCTGTTGGATTTGACTGTAGTTGTTAGAGACTCTCCAGTAATAGAGCATAACCCTCCCAACTCATTGAGATCTCTCATTCTTTTTCATGGTGAGTCTGACATGCTTAGTCTCACTATACTCCCTAAAAACCTCCATCTTGGTACATATACATCTTGATTATACATGGACACATATGCACACACACAGGAGCAATGTTGAACAGGCTCATGAGCTGCATCAGGAGCAATGTTGAACAGGCTCATGAGCTGCATCAGCTACTCTGATTGCAAATATCCAAGAAACTGGATAGAAAATAGTTTCTTCATCATCATCATCTCCTCATATCAGAAATTATTCTTGGTTGAAAGGATTTTTGAGGAAGAAACTCTGCTCAGGAAACACACAAACGAGGCTCCTTTCATGTCCCCAAGAGCTGGGACAGAGACAGGGATGCAGTACCTGGGTCTCAAACTGCTGACTTGCCAGCCTTCCAGCTAACAAGGTAAGCTTCTTAACCACTGAGCCATCACAGCCCCTAATAAAATAATCACAAAGAAGAAAGGAAAGGAAAGGAGGCTACAACTATGATCCAAGTAGAAGTGATCCAAGAGTTCAGTACAATATATCTAACGTATGAGCAGATTTTGATAGCAAGACAAAAATATAGAAGAGAAGGGGGTGGTATAACTGTGAAATGGCTATAGACAGAGAAGAATAAGATGGACATCAAGGAGCAGATTTTATCAAGATGGCAAGACAAGTGTGAACATGTGCCTATGTCTCTTGTAATGCTTGATTCAGAAAGAGCCCTATATAGTCAATAATGATTCATTGTGTTTTAACGGCAGCAGATCAAAAGAGATGTGGAATCATAGACCCTATCTTCCACCTGCCAGACTGCTTACTGTATGACCATTTTTTGAACAATTGCTCAAATCTCAATGGATTGCTTTGCTGCTCCTGTGACTTAAAAGGCAGAATTATTTGGGCTGTTTGAAACTTTGTCAGTCATCTTGCATTTCTGCATTTGCTGTATGTGATTAACTCCAGAAAGACAAAAATGCTAGGGACTAACTGACTAGACTGCAAAAACAAAACAGCCTTCAGTGTCTCACTCTTGCAGCAGTTACAGAATCTTTGAGAGGGTGTTCTAAGCGAGCTGTCTTGATCCTGAGGCATTCACGAGATTTCTCCACATCCTTAAATTACCACCTACAGTATCTTGAAATTATGTGGAACATAATCCTATCAGGCACTGATGATCAAATCAAAGTCACAAAATGAAAAGCTATGACACAGATCACAACAAGGGCCAAGGATTGTTAATAAGTTGCAGTACACATTTTCTATCACTATAGCAGTATAGCAGTATATACAGTATAGCAGTGTAGGCTATGGCATATATACCAAGGGTGGCACAGACAGCCTTTTCTGTCAGCATGCATGCCATTGTGGAAAAGCCCCGCCCTGCTGGCTAGCCCTGCCCTGCCCTGCTGGAGAGCCCTGTGCTGCCAGCAAGCCCCAAGTAGCACCTCTGGCTTGGGGCTTGCTGGCAGTGCGGTTTGGGTCTCGCTGATGGCATGGCCTTAGAAATTAACCCCAAGCCACACCACTTCCAGCAGACAAGCAAGCCACCCACCAGCACGCAAGGCACGGCAATGCAGCTTGGGGCTTGCTGGTGGGACGGTGCTTTCCGTTGGTACAGCGTGCCTCCATTGGTGTGCAGGCCCCCTGAGGGTGCATAGGCCCCCCTTGCAGGTTTGTCCCCCACGTGGGTTCTCCTCCTCCCCCTCCTCCTAGGATTGGGGGTCTCATTGCCTCATCTGTTCAGGCTGCTACCTCCCATTCAGCTTCCCCTCTCTCCTCCCCATTGGTGAAGGGAGAGGGGTTGATGAGAAAGAGGCACTGGTGATGCAGCTTTGGCCTTGCTGGTGGCATGGCCGTAGAAATAAACCCCAAGCCGCACAGCCAGTGAGCCCCAAGCTCTGCTGCCAGTGCCACTTCCCCATCAACCCCTCTCCCTCCACCAATGGGGAGGAGAGAGAGGAGGCTGAATGGGAGTTGGCAGCCAGAATGAGGTGAGGTGAAGAGACACCCCCCTCCAGCCTCTCCTAGGAAGCAGAGGAGGCAGCAGCAGTGAACCCGTGAGGGACATGTGTACCCGCAGGGAGGCATGTGGACTTACAGGATGGGGCCTACACTGCCATGGGGTGTGTGGGGCCTGTGTACCCATGGGTGGCCTGCGCACATGCCCATGTGATATCACCAGAGGTATGCTGGTAATATCACATGGATGCGTGGGCACATGCACTTCTTCCCCACATGCTGCCTCCTCCTTCTCCTCCTCGGGCACTCAGTCTCTAAAAGGTTCACCATCACTACAGTATAGACTTTCTACTGGAATCCTGTAACAACTGTAGCTTTTCATTTCTGGTGGTTCCAAACTGTGGTGGCTCCCATTTGAGTTCTGGCATCATATAAAGAATAGGAATCTGGTCTGTTTACACCAGGAGTTCTCAACCTTTTTAAGCTAGGGGCCGGGTTACATTCCCTCAGACAGGTTCTGGGTCTGTGTGGCCTTTTTGTCCTTCTTCCACCACATGGCACTTCCTGGTGTGGTGGGGGTGTTGGGGGCCACATGAAATGGTGCCATGGGCCGCATCCGGCCCACAGGCTGCAGTTTGAGAATCCCAGGTTTACACTCTACCCCATCTCAAAGTTTGGTCATATTACTGAATTACAATTCCTAGTCTCCTGGTTAGTATCATGTTACGCTTGTCTCATTCAGGTCCCAGAATCTCCCTCTCAGTTTTGGCTTGTTTAGATTACAACTACTAGTGGCCATGCCTGGGGATTTTAGGAGCTGTAGTTTAAACAAGTAATATTTCCAAGCTCTGAGAATCTCACACCAGCACAATGCAGGTGAACCTTCTAACCTTCTGTTTTCTTGATTTGCTAGACTAGAGCCTCTGATATCCCTAGACAGCACAGGCAGAAGACAGGGATGATGGGGGTTGTAATACAACAAATTGGAAAGCATCAGGTTCAGGCAGATTTCTTGAGGCTATGATAAGTATTCAAACTTCAAGTTTATATGGCTGAAAATCTAAAATACACACACGGCTACAAACCAAACCCAATCTACAGAAATCAGATCATTGAGGGCAAATAAAGCTGAATTGACATAGTGCATTCTTTTAAAAAGATAACATACCATGAAACATATTGTTGGGGTGGGGGGGAAAAAGCCCACAGGCTGAAAAAACATATAGAGACTTGCAGGAAATGTCAGACGCAGAGAACAGTTATTAATAGTTCAATATGTCAGATGGAAAGGATGAGTATTTAGTGAGGTCCTACAAAGGTCTCGTCCTGTGTCAACTTTCTATGAAGTTATTATTTATTAGCAACTTGGACACCAGAGTTCAGAGTCTGTATATCAAATCCACAGGCAGCAACATTCTGGGAATGACTGCAGACATCTTGCAGGATAGGAATTAAGTGCAATGGTATTTTTATATACTGAGGAAACAGGGCAGGAATCAATTAATGGAGATTCAGTAAGAGCAAATACAATGTGGATCCTGTTGGGGGAAAATAATGAAAGACACACATATCTAACATGAATTCTGAGCTAGCCGTTGTGCCACAGAGAAAGATTGGTGGGCTTCAGGAATGACAAACAGAATGAGTCAACACTATGGTTATGCTGCAGGCAAAACAAATAGTATAATGGGCCAAGCTCTATTATACAAGCACAATAATTATTCAGCCAGAGCAATGCTATTATTTTCCCAAGTCAAAAAAATTGAATTCAAGCTAGAGTACACTTGGCCATCAAAATTCATGAAGCCAAACCTCAGAACTATCAACACTGCAGTCCTGCAAATCCCAAATCCTTTGCTAGAAGTTTTGGTTTGAATCTGAACATGCTTTCAACTAATCCTATGCAATAAAGTTTTCATAGTTTTGAAAACAGTCATTAGATCAAGAAGTATTATGCATTGTATTTACATGACATATCAATTCATACAATCAACACAGCCCCAGATAATATTTCCCAGCATCTCCCCATTTAAATAGCATGGCAGACAAGATCACATTAAGAAATGTGACAGGCCAATGGGAAAGTCATGTTTTCTCCGCATCCTCTTCTTGGAAGAATCTCTAGTTAGAGAGGACTAAGTGAACACAATGTTTACTACCTTCTGCCAGCCAAATATCTCATAAAGATGAACCATAGCCATTAGTTCTGAAGCCACCAAGAGTTTCAGCAGAAACAGCATGAGTGTACTTTTCCGGTAGAGTTCCCAGAACATGCTATCCACCAAGTTCATCATAGTTTGTTACAATCCCAAATTTGGTTGTAAACCCAGAGAAGAAATGATCCAAATCAGTTTCCTCCATAAAAGTCTCAAGTAATTCAGAAATGGTCAATTGGAGACCAGTTGACCTTTATATAGAGCATGAGAGTCAAGTAAGCCATTTGGCCTTTTTAAAAATGGTCTCACCACTTAATCCTTGACTAACACAAGAATAAACCCCTCTTCCAAAGAAATATTTACAGTCTCCACCAGCTATTCAGCCAGTTCCCTTCTGACGGTTTTAATCACCCAGCATTGACATAGATCTAATAAGCAAATGGCAAGCTGCAGTTCTCAACATCTCCACATCCACAGGTTGAAGGTGCTGAAATGCATCTATCCAAAGAGGCTAAGCAGACATGTCAGTCAAAGATGTAGGTTGGGATGGATGCAAATAACTTCATTGAAAGGCTACTAGGTAAAGTGGTAACAAAGGGCTATCACGGGTTTATTTATTTATTTATTTCTCGCATTTCTAGCACCACCCCCTCGCTGAGGTGACTCCAGGCAACTTACAACAAATAAAAACTTACAAAAGCATTAAAAATTGAATTAAAATTGAATTATTTAAAATTAAGATTTTGTATTTATTTATTTTTTAAAATGCCCTCCCAATACCACATACTAAAACTGACAGCCTGAGCAATAGTTAAACAAGCCAACCCAGGGTGGCTGTTTCCCCAGCCATCCCCCACACCGACTGTGCCAGCCAGGTCTTAAGACTCTTGCAGAAGGATAAATGCTCTGTCTGGAGTCGAAGTTCGGTTGGTAGGACAGAGAAGGCCCTCCTTCTTGTGCTAGAGAGGTGAGCCTCCCTAGCAGATGGAACTATCAGGGAGCCTCTCCGGTCTGCTCTAGTGGGATGGGCAGATGTCCTTGGGGTGATGAGGTCTCTTTAGTACCCTGGTCCACTACCATGTAGGGCTTTAAAGGTAATTACCAGCACCTTGAATTGCACCCAGAGGCACACTGGCAACCAGTGCATCTTCCAAAGCAGTGGCGAGGCACAGGCATACCACCTGTATCTCAACACCACCCGAGCAGCCATATTCTGGACCAGTTGAAGATTATGAATGGTCATCAAGGGCAGTCCCACGTAGAGTACATTGCAATAGTCAAGTCTGGAGGTGACCAGAGTATGCGAGACCATGAGCAAGGAGTCCTGGTCCAGGGTGTAACTGGGAAATGAAGTTGTGTGAAAACCCTCCTAGCCATGACCCTACAGACTTCAAACACCTGGATAAGACTTCCACTGCATCACCAGGATCACCATGGGCTGAGATGTACAGCTGAGTATTATCTGCATATTGGTGATACTTCACCCCGTGGGAACAGATGATCGCCCCAGCAGTTTCATGTAAATATTAAACAGGAGAGGTGAAAGCACCAAACCCTGTGGAACCCCATATTGTAGGAGTCCAGGGCTAGACCTCTCGCCCTCCAACAACACCAACTGGATCCAGCCTGTCAGAAATGAAGATAACCAGGACCACACAGTGCCCTGGATCCCCAATTCTTGGAGCCGTTCTAGAAGGATACCATGGTTGATGGTATCAAAAGCCGCTGAGAGGTCAAGAAGAGCAAGGATGGATCAGCCAACAGTGTGACCAATCCAGTCTCAGTACCATATCCCGGCCTGAATCCTGACTGAAAAGGGTCCAGATAATTTGCTTCATCCAGAACCCCCTGCAGCTGTTGTGCCACTGCCTTCTCCAAAATCTTCCCTAGAAAGGGAAGGTTGGATACAGGCTGAAAGTTAGCTAATACTGACAGGTCAAGTGATGACTTCTTCAGGAGGAGGTGCACCAATGCATGTTTCAATGGTGCAGGAAACACCCCTTCCTGCAAAGAAGCATTAATTATTGCCCCAACCCAACTGCCTGTGACTGCCTTGGACATTTTAAGCAACCAAGTAGGGCAAGGATCTAGTAAACAGGCAGTGGTGCAGACAGATTCAAGGAGCCTGTCCACTTCCTCAGGGACAACTGGATTGAACTGATCCCAGATAAAATGGAAATACAGTAATACCCCGGATAACGATTGTACCGTATAGCGCTAAAACCGCATAATGTTACAAGATTTTTGGAAAAATCTTGTCTCGAATAACGCGATTTTTAGCGTTATCCGGAACAATCGTGGGGGGGAGGGGTTGGATTGGGTAGAATATCTAACCTATCCAAAAAACCCCCAGGGCCCACCCGCACGATGTTTGGAAAGGGTATGGTCCCCCATACCCTTTCCAAACATCGGACAAGCGCCCGCCTGTCAAGCGCGGCTTGGGTAGGATACGAAGAAAATCTCCATATCCTCCCCAAACCGCGTTTGGCGCGGGCGCGCCAACATGCCCAATGTTTGGAAAGGGTATGGTCCCCCATACCCTTTCCAAACATCGGGCAAGCACGCGCCTGGCAAGCGCGGCTTGGGGAGATACGGAGAAAATCTCCGTATCCTCCCCAAACCGCGTTTGGCATGCGCACGCCATCGCGCCCGATGTTTGGAAAGGGTATGGTCCCCTTTCCAAACATCGGGCAAGCGCACGCCTGTCAAGCGTGGCTTGGGGAGGATACAGAGAAAATCTCCGTATCATCCCCAAACCACGTTTGGCGCGCGTGGGCCAATGCGCCTGATGTTTTTTTAAGCATTGTTCGGTGTATACCCCGGACAACGCTAAAAACCGGATAACAACATGACTTGTGGAACCAAGTCATAACGTTATCCGGAGTACTAGTGTACAATGGTCCAGCCAGCTCCAGACTCCCTGTATCTACATTGGGATTAAATTTTGAGTGGATCGGCACAGGTTTCTCCATCAGATAATCAGCAAAATCATCAGCTGACCCCTGCAACCAGGACGAGGAGCCCCCTACCAAGAAGAGACCTAGTCACCTGGAACAGGGTCACTGGGCAGTTATCCGTGGAGGCAATAAGAAAGGTGAAATATTGATATTTCACTCTATCACCACAAGATAGGCCCTAATAATGGCTCTAGCCAGTGTTCAGTCGGAGTTACTCTTGGTCTTCGCCCAGCAGCACTCTAGATGTCTCTTTGCATGTTTAAACTCCCTAAGCTCCTTGGTAAACCATGGAGAAGAGCAGGGCCTATGTGCGTGGAGAGGCTGTAGTGGTGTAATTATGTCCAAAGCAGCTGCCCCCCCCCATTCCATAGGGCAACCAAAACCTCAGCCAAATTGTGCAGCCAATCTATAGGAGGGGGACCCAGGATCCATCAGTCCCTCAGGATCCATTCATTTTAATAGGTCCAGCCTCCCTATGGTGAGTCAATGCCTCCAGAAAGTTCAGAGTCACCAGATAGTGATCACACCATGGCACTGGTGTTATATATAATTGCTGTAATTTCAGATCACTCAGCCACCACTCCAACAGGAGAACCAAATCCGGTGTGTGACCACTGCTCCTGGTCGGGCCTTGGATTTCTTGAGTCAGGCCCATAGCTGCCATGGTAGCCATGAACTCCTGAGCTACCTCAGAGCCCACCTCCAATGATGGCAAATTGAAATCCCCCCAACACCATAAGCGCAGGGAACTCCAATGTCAACATTGTGATTGCCTCGAGGAGCTCAGGCAGGGACTCTGCTACACTGCAAGGGGGCAGGTACAGAGGCAAGATTCCCAACTGACCCTTAGGGCCCACATGAAGAAGCAGGGTCTCACAACCCGGGACCTGTGGAGCTGTGGCTCTTGTGACTCCCAAAGAATCTCTGGCTACAATGGCCACCCCACTGCCCCTCCTCTTGTCTCTTGGCTGGTGCCAAATAATGAAGCCAGCTGGACACATATCAACCAGTGGAACACCAACCTCCAGTGTCATCCAGGTTTTGGTGATGCATGCCAGGTCGGCCCGCTCCTCCAAGATTTTATCAGAAAGCAGAGAAGCCTATAGCTATAGCTTAAGGGAAGGGTCACTATGGATTGGCTGTCCAGGACCCAGAGATGTAGCCACGGGGCTGGAATGAGGGACAGATATTAAGCATCAGTCCCACGTTCCCTGAGTGTGACCCACCCCATGGACCCCACCATATCACCCCATGCCCATCCTCATTATTTTGAAAACAAAGATATAACAATGTGTATCCCTCAAAGAACAGCTTTGTGGGAGGACTATAGACAGATACTGTGGATGACACTGTTGGGGCAGAGATTATATACTGTCCAGTCTGATGGGATCACAGACTATAATTAAGAGGCAAACATTTCAGCACCTCACATAGAAGAAAATGAATCCCAAGCTCTTCTGCTGAATTTGTCACAACCTACCTCTATTTAAGCCCTTGAGGGTTTTTCATCTGCTGTCCCTATTCCAAATGCCCGCTTCCCTTCTCACTTGCCTTTTCTTCATAATTACATTCAGAGAGGCACTTTGAGATAGCTTCTCTCATCTGTCACCATGGTTACTGCAGATGAAAGCATTTTGTTAAAATTGCTAGAAAAATGCTATCCTTTAACGAAAATTCTATTTCATTTTTTACCCACCCATCAGCAGAGTTAAAGCATTTGTCATGGGCCATCTAGTAACTTCGCCTTTGCTGTGTACACATTCACAAGGTGATATATTGAATGTGAGGAATGAACAGAATACTGTGTTTAGAAAATGTTACCCTGTGTGGGACATGGAAACACATGTGTATGGAAAGGAATATAATGCTAAAGTTTTATTGCAATTACTTGGCATTTGCTTTCTTCAAAATCCAAATGTTTTCAGGGTCTTTCCATCCTATGGCACCAATAGATAGGAAATATATTACTGCAGAGGCTCTGTCAAAACATGACCAAGTTCCTGATGTCCTCCCATATCCCATAGTCTTTCTGCCTATTTTTACCATACTCCACCCCCTAGGTTCCTTTTAAAGAGAGGCTTCTCAACATGAATTTTAGAGTAGGGGAAAAGGTATCAACCTATAAATGCCAATTTCTCGGTTGTAGGGTTTATTTTCTGTATTCTCTTTGATCTATGCTTTATCTCATTCATTGCTTATATATATATATATAATTTATTGCCCTAAAATAAATCAAATATGTGAAGGCTGCAGATATAAGAATTTCCAGCAGAGGTAACCTTGAAGCTTCACAGAAGTTGTGGCTGTTGTTGATGTTATGAGCATTCATGTCGTCTCCAACCTATGGCGATCCTATGAATGAGAGAGCTCAAAAATATCCTTTCGTCAACAACTCTGCTTGGCTCCTGTAAACCTAAGCCTGTGACTTCCCTGTTTGGTTTTCCTCTTTTCTTGCTGTCTTCTGTCTTTTCCAGCACTATTGTCTTTTCCAGAGAGTCTTGCCTTCAAATGAGGTGCCCAAAGTAGGGCAGCCTCTGTTCCATCATTTTTTATTCCAGGTTTGATTGGCTCTAAGATTCATTTGCTTGTCCTTCTGGCACCCCAGGATATCTGCAAAGCTCTCCTCCAGCATCACATTTCAGATTTTAAAAAAATTCAGCTTTCTTTACTATCCAGCTTTCAAAACCATACATGGTGCTTGGGAACACAATGGTGTTAATGATCTTGGTCTTAGCCTCAAGTGGATGATATTTTACATTTCCTTCATTGCTACCTTTCCAGATTCCAATTGTCTTCTGATTTCTTGGCTGCAATCCCCATTTGGACTGATAACTGAGCCAAGATATACAAAATGTTCCATTATCTCAATTTCTTCATTGTCAACCTTGAAGTTCTGCAGTTTTTCTGTAGGCATGATCTTTGTTTTCTTAATGTTCAACTGCAGCCCTGCTTTGGCACCTTCTTCTTTCACTTTCATTGAAGTTATTTCATGCCATTGCTGTTTTGTGCCAGGTAAAGTTGAGGTTTTTTTTTAAGCTTTCACTGAAGAATCTGCAAACTCTATGCACTGTGGAGGTGTATTATTTTGAGAGGAGGGAAGAGGGCATCATTCCCTTGAGCAATTCTGTAAAATGAAACTATGTTGCTGAATTAGTGATTGTAACTTTACTGCTTCAAGCAATGATGAAACAATGTTTGAACACAGAAAGAAACTCTTTGCTACTTCCTCTTAAAAATATGTCAATCCTTTATGTCAGGGGTGCCCAAACTTTTCAGGCTGTGGGCTGGCCATGTGGTTGAGTGGGCCGGTCAGGTGGTTCCTCCCTCCAGACGAGGAAGTAAAACACACTCGCACATGCACAAAACACTGCCAAAAATGCATCCCCGGCTGTTGTAAATGTATTTGCAACAGCCACAGGTGCTTTAGCATTTTGCGCATGTGTTGGCATGTTTTACTTCTGGTTCTGGAAGTGGTGAGGGCGGTGCAGGTCAGATTATTGGGCATCATGGGCCAGATCCGGCCCATGGGCTGTAGTTTGGGCACCCCTGGTTTATGTCTTTTGAATTTGTATATCTTTCTCTCCTCCAAATGATTAATATTTGCTTGGGCTATGTAACTAATCTGGTCAAATAACCAATTCCTGATCCAAACTCACTTGATGCTGATGGAAGTGAAAACATGAGAATGATGCAAACAGAGACCGTGTCTGAGCCAGAATGGCCCAAATTGCTCTGGGCTGATTCAGTCATGGGGACAGTAGAAAAGGTCAGACATCATGTCTCCAAAATGTTACAAAACAGCACACACACACACACATACACACCATGCCAATGTTTCTGCCTAGTCTTCACCTTCTTCCTCCCTCAGCCTCTGTAACACCACATCCCAATTATCTAATAGTCAGGAGAAACCAATGGCACATCTTACTGTATCACTGCAGCCTATGTACCTCAAAGGCTGACTCAGATATAAAACAACCTTCCTGCCTGGTTTCAGTAATGCAGCTTGAGTCAGGGTTATTACAAGTGATGCCATCAATCACAGGGCTGAGCCTTTTATCAATTTATTTGAAAGGTGAGTGGCAGACTTTTGAGCAACAGACATTATAGTGCTCCTGCCTTCCTTCACTTAAATGGAGAGTATAAAATCCAAATGGTAGATATATTGTATTTCTGATCCTGATCAGTGAGCTGTGATTTCCTGCCTAATAAAAAACAGTGTGTGTGTGTGGGGGGGGGGGGGATTCAAATGAGGAGACAAGGAGTCTATTCTCACTACTGACAAGCACAACCAAGCTCCAATTGGAAACCCTTTCCACTACAGCCCGTAATACTCCTGGATAGGATTGCCTGGTCAGTTTCAGCGTCCCATGCCTTGAGATTCCAGGGTAAATAGCTGAGAGAAAGGGATAGCCCTTGTAATGTCCCTCACAGGAAGTGTCCCTTCTTATGTAATAAGTGCAAAAGAATGTGTTATCTTCTTGTGTATGTTTCTAAAATAAAAGAACTCATGAATAATGATGTTGGCTCTCATGCCATATCTTATTCTAAGTGGGGAAATGGGCACAACTGCTGGATCTTTCCCCGGCACATTCTTCTTCTGGCTTTTTGCATGCTAGCACAACACAAGTGCAACACATATGAAATACCGCCACACTGAGTTAGTGCTCCTGCCACCCACTGGGCAAGAGTGAAGGTGGGTACCCAGCCTTGAAGGCCACAGCATAAACAAGGATCATACTTTCTCATTACCGGTAACCATTCTTGCTGATTTAGTCATGTAGACAAGCACAGCAAGTTCATGAGACCAACCAGGGCTCTGACTTCTTGCAATTCTACTCCTAAACTAGGATATCAGGTGTCACTAGCACAATGATTTAATTATCACCAGCTAAAATTACACTCTCAGAGCTGCTATTTTTCCCTTCATGTAGACCAGGGGTACCCAAACTACAGTCCAGGACCGGATATGGCCCCAGAACCAAGTCATCCAGCCTACAAAGCCCTCATCGCTCCTGGAAGCGGAAGTAAAACACACCCATACAGGTGTGTTTTACTTCCACTTCCAGGAGTGACGAGGGCTTTGTGGGCCAGATGAATTGGCATTGGGGGCCAGATCAAGCCCCTGGGCCATAGTGACTGGCTTCATGAACCATGTGACCAGCCCGTGGCCCAAAAAGTTTGGGCACCCCTGATGTAGACAGTATTGCCAAGGCAAGAGAGTAAGTTATCCCTCTGTGCAGCCAGCACTGATCACTCCTGCCTGTATTGAAACATAGCAAACTTACAGCTGAAACCAAAGTGCAAGAGAACATGTCAGCATGTATGAGGGGGTTGCTTGAGTGCCCCTAGTGGGCTGTCATCCTCACCCTGTGTTCTCCAGAATTCCTGGAGGTGACTGATATGTTTCTGGGCCCCATGATGGTACAGACACCAGAACACAGCCAACAGCAAGTGGAGGCAAGTAGGAGATATGCAATGTGATGCTCCTGGGACAGAATGAAGATGGAAAGAAGTATCCCAGAAGAAGGCGTGGTGACGGCTAGCTTTATAAACAGAAAAACTCACAGTAGTGATTCCACATTCTGGAACATTCCTCTATTTCTTTTCTCTCTTACTCTGCTTAGTTCATAAAACTTTGCTAAAATAATGGTCACAAAGGTTGTTGGGTAGGTTCTGCCCAGAGTGGGAGTGATATCATCAGCAGATTGCCCTTGATTAAAGAACTCTTTAGTTTCATGGTGCATGCAACTTCAACTCATTAAGGAAGTCCTTAATCAGGGGCAATCTGTCATTGAAGGTGGCATCAGTCCTGCTTCACAGGTGGGGCTATGCAACAGGGTTTTGGTCTTTAATACACTACTAGGATTGAATGTATGTGTGTTGGCAAAATAGTAAGTGTTCTATGAGCTTTGAATGGAAAGGTCACAAAATTAAGGTGCTTAGACTCTGCTCCAGCTCACGGCCACTTGCACTGCCCCCACTCTTATCATGGGAATTATATATAGAAGGTGGCAAAATGTATACACATTTTAAGAGATGTTATCTATGGTCTTACTTTACAATATCAATGTGTAGTATGGTGTTCACTCAAAAGAATTAATGCTAGCATCACCATGTAACAGGCAGGGCAATCAAAGAAAATGGCAGAAGCACAATTGTCATTCGAGGAGTGCAAGACCATTTTGAAGAGGTGTAGTTGAGTTCCCCCCACATCCTCCTGACTTCTACCTATTGGGGGGGGGGGCTTAAAGGATGTGGTGTACTGTAGAAATCCGCCTACACTGGTGGTACTTTGGGGAGGAATTGAAACAGCATGCACAGCAATACAATTAGACATTTTGGTCAAAGTTGCTCAAGCAGTAGTTTGTTGTAATCAGAAGTGTATGGATGCTGATGGTAACTGCTTTGAGCATCTCTTGTAATTGCAGAAGTCAAACCTGGCTTGTATTCATCTCTTGTTATGGTATATATCGAGTACTGTATTACAATTTTAATATAGGTTTTTGGTTTAAATATGTATTTTGGCTCCCTCTGTTTATGTATACTTTGCAACAGAAATTTGGAAATGTACACATAATACAATGGACCTAGAATTAGAGACAGAACATCTTCTAAAAGGGACAAAATAGCCAGTCCTGATCTATATGGCCTTCATTACAGTTCAGAGAGGGTGGGGTGGGGCTTCATCATACTCATTGTTACAAATTAAACATATGGGAAATTGTCCGTTGTTTTGGACTCCTGCCTAAAACTGGAGTGGGGGCGGGGGGTGGAGGAAAGGAGTGTGTTTATTGTTATGCTTTTAAAATCTTTCTCCCTTGTCCCCTTTAAATTATCTACCTAATAGGAGACAGTTTAATTTGAATATATCCCAAAGCAAATTTAGGTTTTTAAATTATGAAGCCCTTGGAGAGTGCTGAGGGAAAGTGATTGATTGCAAACTTCCTGACACTGTTAACCTTCTCTGTGGCTGTCAATCCTGGAACCACGGGAAAGTAACAAAAACAACTGATTTTACCCCAGGAATTGTACAGCAAACTGTCATCATCCTCATTCTTATTTTCTCATTCTTTGTCAGTTCTTGATTTACTAATGGAGCATTGCCCAGCATATGTCAGCACTATGTTAAAGCCCAACCAATGGGAGGGCAGCCATGTTCTCAGTCTCACTGATCCCATACAATATCTAAAGCAGATGGAATTTTGGCCTTGTACCTAAACCATGAGGCTTAGCCCAGTCTGTTTTACAGATGGGAAAATTAGTAGGAAAGGGGTAACAGTTTATCCAACTGTTAGTGGGGCCCCCAATTTAATTCAGTTGCATTTAATTTCTGAAGGACAAATTTTCGCAGTTAACTTGATAGTAAATTGCCACTGAAGGCAACTAAAATAAAGCTTTACCAGAAAAAATTGGAAAGTGTCTTCCATTATTTCACTCCTGTCTGTTCCCGCAATTGCTATCTATGTTCTAAGCTTTGGCATGAAGGAAGCAGCTATATTAATTTTTGAAAAATCTGGGACCCAGATGGTCCCATAAATAGTCCCAGGGAATCAAAATACAGTTTCCTGGAATGATGAATCACCTCAATGTAGTATCTAATGTACTGCCTGAAATTATGTTGCTTAGTAAAGTAAGTCACATAGAGAAGGCTCATTGAGTCGATGAGAAGTAAGATTCATTTATTTAAATGGATCTACTCTAGTTGCAATTTTTTTTTAAAAAAAAAAATCTTGTCAGAAGCACATAAAAGTGCTCTCTGGGTTGAAGGATTTTTGTTGGAGGAGATCTGGTCAGGGGATGCCCGAATGAGGCTCCTTTCATGTCCTCAAGATCTTTCTCCCACCAACGTGGTCCCTCTTTATCTACTTGCAATTTCTTTGCTTTCTAACTGCTAGGTTGGCAGGAGCTGGGACAAAAATGGGTGCTTAAACCATCATGCAGCACTCAGGTCTTGAACTGCTAACCTGCCGACCTTCCAGCAAACAAGGTGAGCTTATTAACCACTGAGCCACCACAGTCCCTTAGTTGCAACTTATTATGGTGAATTAAATCATATCTAGACTAGACCCATTTGAACCAACAGAGTTTGCAGTGGAGTTGACTCAACAAATCTTCATGGAGCCAACAGGCATTCACTACTGTGACTTAAAATATAAAGGGTTCGAAAGCAAGAAATTGTAAGTAGATAAATAGGGACCACTTCGGTGGGAAGGTAACAGCGTTCCATGCACTCTGGTTTCTAGTCATGCCTGCCACATGACCATGGAAACGTCTGCAGAAGCAGACAGCACTGGCTCTTCGGCTTAGAAACAGAGATGAGCACTGATCCCTAGAGTCAGATACGACTGGCTTCCGAGCAAGGGAAATCTTTACCTTTACCTTACCAACCAATCCTTATTATCTATTGGGTTAAAATCAGGGACTTGTCACAGCCCAGCATGCCAAAAACTACATATACTGTATAAAAATTTGCAAGATAGGCATACATGGCTTCCAAATCAGCAGATGAGATTTTTAAGCACACGTCTAACTGCTGAAGCTTACAAAATGTGAATAGACTGCTTGCCTGGAATCTCAGAACTTTTGTGTTATGTCCTTTTGCAAACTAACTTATAGTTTTTTCCTCCTCTCCCTGATTCTTTCTACTCTTACATTGGCTTGGAAACAAACTTGGAAAGCTTAGAAAAAATGCTTTCAAACAGTAATTAGTTTATGATTCCAGGACTCTTCCAAATGGTTTGTTATCATTATAGATGCTATTTTTAAAAGTAATTATTTACTTTCCTGTTTCTTACAAGTAACTTGTTATTTATTTCATATATATATATATATATATATATATATATATATATATATATATATATATATATATATATATATATATATATATATATATATATATATATATATTAAAAGTCTTAATAGGACTCCTAGGTATAAACTGGGATTATTTGCTATCATTTTATTTTTACTGACTTATTTTTTTAAAGATGCTAAAGACATATTTGTTAACCTATACTATTGTATTTTTATTATGGTTAACATCGTTCCTGTTATCCTACAGTTGCCTTGGGTGCTATATCCAAGATATAAATTGAAATAATAAATGAATAAGTAGAGTTTGCTGTTATGTGCGAATCAGGCTTGTGACTAAACCACAAATAATTTGCTGCTCATTACAGTATATACTGATGACCAGTTCACACATTTAAAAATTCCTGCAGAAAATGCATTTCCATATAGAAAACCCTGATTTACACATAAACCAATGAAACTGCAGTCAATATAAATCAGTTGTTTCCCCTGCCCCCTGCGGACTTCCACTTGTTTAGCTAACCTATACATGACAATTTGACCTCCCTTCCAAACATGTTTCCTGTTGTATCACCAGCCATATCTCTGCCATTATAAAAAGAAGTTCCAGCAAGGGTTGAAATGTCCAGGGGTCTGCAACCATGTACACCTATTCTTACATCTTGGAAGATTGCAATTGCTTCCATGTCCCCAAGAGAGCAGAAGAGGACTTTTTGAGCCACTTTTTCAAAACAAAGCATGTTTTTAGGGTGGGGGTAGGGGTAGCTGTAGCAGTGGGGACTCTTTTGGACCTAGAAGAGACCCACATAGGTAAAGGTAAAGGCCAGCCATGTCTGACTCTAGGGAGCAGTGCTCATTTCTGTTTACAGACAAAGAGTCAGCACTGTCTACATCTGCAGACATTTCCATGGTCAAGTGGCAAGCATGGAATGCTATTACCTTTCCCACCAAGTAATACCTATTTGTCTACAGTAAAACACAGGATAACGACTGGATCGGATAACGCTAAAATCGCATAACGTTGGGGAATTTGAGGCAAACATTTGGATCGGATAACATTATGTTAACCATTATGTTAACATTATCCGATCCATCAGATAACCTTTGCCTCAAATTCCCTGAGGTGTGGCTGTGACTCACCAGTTTATCTTGGGAGAAAGGGAGGGGGTGCCTGCTCTCAAGCTTGCCACATTTGAATAACAAAGGCTTGCAAAAACCAGTCTGACTAGTTTAACAAAGCAAAGGCTTAGGACCCTTTCCCCAGTGTAACCCAGAACACTTTGCAGAAAAACAATTGCAAAGAGACAATTTGACCCAATTACCTTTATGAAGTTTCCCCTTTAAATTCTAAACAGCCTGAACCCAAGATTGTAGCTCCGCAAGCCTCATGCATTGTCAATGGAAAACAAGCAGACTGAAACCTTTCACCTACAAAGCAATTAAGCTTTTCACACCCTGCAAAGCCCTGAGGGAACTTCCTTTATTACAGCAATGATAGGTGGGCTGATTCTAAACGAAAACATTTTCCTAGCTTCTGTTCAGATCTTTTAAAACAGCACTTTATAAAATTTTCAAAAATTTAAAAAATGCTGTATGGCTTTGTTCCCCTAAAGTCAGGGTGGTCTGGCATGTTTTTGTAATGTATTTACCATTTAGTCAATTATTTCTTAAAGTTCTTTAAGTTTCCAGCATGTTTCCTTGACTTTCCCTTGAAGCCTCTGTTGCTTATCTCTATGGAGTTAACACTACCTGATCCACCTGAATAGGATTTTAACGTTATCTGATGCATGCATCGGATAAGGCTAAAAATCGGATAACGTTAAGACTTGTGGAACCAAGTCTTAACGTTATCTGAGGTATTACTGTACTTGCAATTTCTTGCTTTCAAACTGCTAGATTGGCAGGAGCTGGGACAAATAACAGCACTCACTCCATCATGCAGCACTTGGGTCTCAAACTGTTGACCTGCCTACCTTCAAACTCAGCACTTAAGCCACTGTGTCCCTGAAACGCACATCGCCCATCCTTAATATCTACAGCTGCAAATACACAAAAGCCCTGTTCACACCTTTTGTCAATGCTATAGAGTGTGTGTAATTCTGATCTCTTCTCCATGCATTGGCTAGATAAAGATGTGCAGAGTTTGTATCGACCCATGCTTTATCTGATCAGAAAGTCAATGCATCATATGCAAATTCACTGAACACCCCCCCTCTCTCTCACTCACACACACTATAAAACTAGTCGTGAAACATACAATTTCAGTGAAAACTGTGGTCCCTGTATCAACCTGGGAACTTCAGTAATTCACAACTGAAAAGCTTCACCTAGCAAGAAAAGCATGGAAATGAAAATGACACACTTCTGTTATGCCAGGAAAAACAGCACCCACAGATATACAATAAATTTATTTAGTCCTATGACATGTAACAACTTGGAAATGGAGCATCTGGCACCTCAAATTAGAACATTTTAAAATTACATCTTAACGAGAAGAAATAAAATTCAACAAACTGACTTTTTTATACTGTATATAATACAGTACTCCTCTGGTGAGGCGTAGTGTAAATCAGCTATATAACAAGAGGTAATAAAAAAGATTTATTTACTACTGTACTTCTCAGTACAAGTAATCAGGCAGAATATGAAAATTAATTTCTTATTCTAGACACACATTAGACATCTCATAAACATATATGCACGGTTACCTACAAAAGCCTAGCTGCAGAAAGTGATACATTGGAATACACCTTCATTAGAGGCAAATGGCAATTGAAGTTTACAGCCACAATGGCAGAGCAAAAAATAAGGCAGCCTCTTCTCTGGAGCTGCACTGGTAACTCTGTAACCAGTTCCACCATGAACACAGTTTTGTAAAATGTTATTCTGTTATTGGTAAAAGTAAAAGTCTCCCTTGTGCAAAAGCCAATCATATCTGAGTCTAGGGTTTGGTGCTCATTTTCATTTATAGCCAAAGAGCTAGCGCTATCTGCATCTTCAGAGATTTCCATGGTCATGTGGCAGGCATGACTAAACACTGGAGTGCTTGGAAGGCTGTTTATCTTCCCACCAAGGTGGTACCTATTTATCTACTTGCAATGTCTTGCTTTTGAACTGTTAAATTGGGAAGAGCTGGGACAGAGATGGGAGCTTGCTCCATCGTGCAGGGCCCGGGTATCGACCTGCTGACCTTCCAGTTGTCAAGTTCAGCATCTTAACTACTAAGCCACTGCAGTCCCTTATTCTATAATACCTACCTGCTACCAGCAGCGTAGGAAGGGGGGGTGAAGCGGTGGCTCGCCCCGGGTGGTGCATTTTGGGCTATGGGTATTCTTGGACTACAATTCCCAGAAGCCCTAGTGGGAGCGGATGCCAGCGTCCACCAGGGGGCAGCAAATTTGGCTTATGCCCCAGGCTGAAATCAATGCTACACTACTGCCTGCTACTTTACAAAAGTCACCCAAATTTGCTCCCAATTTGTCTTCATACAACCACATTCTTTATTACCGTATATACTCTACTATAAGTCATCCCAAATATAATCGAGGTACCTAATTTAGACCTCTAAGACTAAGAAAATAGATTGACCGGAGTATAAGTCAGGGGTGGAAAATACATCAGCTGCTAGTGAGTTTTAATAATTAAAATAAATGAAAATATGGTAAAATTAATTAATCTAGACATTTGTGTGGGTATGTTTTCGAGGTTTTACAGTAGTGCTAGTTTTTTTTTTTTTTTTAGTGTATGTTTGAATTTGAACCACTGCAGTTTTGGGACCCTCAGGGTTGTTGACCCAAGTATAAGTCAAGTCCACTTTTTGGACATCATTTTGGGGGCTAAAAAGGACAGGTTTCACTTACCAGTAACTGTCGTTCTCCGAGTATGTTGTTTGGGGATTCACACTGATGGGTTCTGCGCCTGCGCTGAATCCGGAGCGGAGCTGGAAAGCTGATTGGATAAAGAGTTTTGAATGTGGGACCGCCCACCATGCCCAACCCCTTTAGGCGCCATTTCGCGCTCTCCCCTCAGTTTGATATTAAAGCTGCCCGCTAAGCCTAAGGCCATCTCAGGCCGGCAGCCCTGAGGGGAGGCAGGGTTGGGTTGTGTGAATCCCCAAACAACATACTCGGAGAACGACAGTTACTGGTAAGTGAAACCTGTCCTTCTCCTTCGTGTTGTTTGGGGATGCACACTGATGGGTGACTAACAAGCTCACTTACTTGGATGGTGGGCAGCCGGCGTCCTGAGATGTAGGAGAGCGCGATGGCATCATGGATGGGCGGTCATCAGCGAAGAGGATCGGAGACCAGCCGTCAGGATGGACCTGCCCCGTCTGACATCAGGGGCGGACCTTGTATCAACCCGGTAGTGGGTGATGAAGGTGGAGGACCTGGACCAAGTGGCAGCCTTGCAGATATCCTCCATCGGGATGCCCTCTAGGAATGCAGTGGAGGAAGCCAGTGTCCTGGTGGAGTGAGCCCGGACATGAGGCGGAGGTGGCAGGGATGACATCTGATAGGCCAGGTAAATGGTACCTGAGATCCATTTAGATAGTCTCTGGGCAGACAGAGGCTGTCCCTTAGTCTTGCCACCATAAGCCACAAACAGTTGTTTTGCTCTCCTGAAGGACGCAGTCCTCTGGGTGTAAAACAGCAAAGCCCTCCTGACATCCAACGAGTGCCACACTCTCTCTTGTGGAGACGAGGGATTCAGGAAGAATGCTGGAAGCGTGATGGCTTGGGCCAGGTGAAATTCAGTCAGGACCTTGGGCAGGAATGTCAGATCTGGGTGCAACACTGCCCTGTCAGGGTAGAACTTGAGAAAAGGAGGGTCAGACCGAAGGGCTGCCAGCTCCCCTGCCCGTCGGGCAGAAGTGATAGCTACAAGGAAAGCAGTCTTGTAGGAGACAAACTTAATGTCCACCGAAGCCATGGGTTCAAAGGGTGCCTTCGTGAGTGCGGTGAGCACTGTAGTGAGGGACCACTGAGGGGGTGGTATCTTCACTGGAGGATAGGCGTTGCGTAGCCCTTGAAGGAACCTTTTAACAGTTTTGTCTCTGAAGGCGGAGGACAATACTGAAGAAGGTGGGGCCTTGGCGACCACAGCAGCTAGGTGGACCTTCAATGATGAATGTGCGGATCCCAACTCGGCTAGGTGCAGGAGGTAGGACATGACATCCTGCAGGGATGCGGAGTCCACGGTGCGGTCGCTGGATGCTAGGAAGTCAGTGAAGCGACGGTACTTGGCATCGTAGGACTTCCGTGTGGAAGGTTTCCTGGACAGATCAAGGATCCGTGCTATGTTGGGCGGATAAGCCAGGCCGTCAGGTGTAGGCTCGGCAGATCCGAGTGAAGGATCCGACCGTCTTCCATGCGGAGGAGATTCGGATCGGTGGGTAGGCGGAGACGATCGCAAGCCAGGGTTTGGAGTAGTGGGAACCACGGCTGGCGCGGCCAGGACGGGGCAACCAGGATCGTCCAGGCGTTCTCCGCACGGATCCGTATCAGGACCCGTTGGATGAGAGGGATCGGTGGAAACATGTACAGCAGTTCGTGGTGCCACGGTACCATGAAGGCATCGCCCTCCGATCCGTGGCCGATCCCTGCTCGGGAGCAGTAACGGCGGCACTTGGAGTTGGTCTGTGACGCGAAGACGTCTAGGATCGGTGTGCCCCACCGTCGGCACAGGCGGTCGAACACCGATTCGTCCAGTTCCCACTCGTGCATCGCCGTCCCTTTGCGGCTCAGGGAGTCTGCATCGGAGTTCAGGGTGCCCTGGATGTGGACACCTATGGGGAACACATGTACCTTCAGGCACCACTCCCACATCTGGACGGTCAGGTAGAGGAGGGAGAGAGACTTGGTCCCTCCTTGCCGGTTGAGATAGGCTAGTGTCGTGGTGTTGTCCGAGGCGATCTGCACCACACTGCCCGCGATCGACGGTCTGAAGGACCTCATCGCCTTCCACACCGCTAGCAGCTCGAGGAAGTTGATATGGTGGTCGGCTTCCTCGGGCGTCCATATGCCGTGAATCCGTAGTCCGCGGCAGCACGCACCCCATCCGTGGGTGCTCGCGTCGGTGGTGACTTGGATGGACGGTGCGGGGAGGGTGAAGAGTCTCCCCGCGGTCACATTCTGGTCCATTGTCCACCAGTTTAACTGGTCTCGGAGTTCGGGAGTCGGTGTGAGCCACTTCCCGAGGTTGTCGTGGGTGCCGTTGAAGGAGGAGAGGAACCACGACTGGAGGGAGCGCATCTTGAGTTTGGCGTGCGAGACCACCGCCGTGGTTGACGCCATGAGTCCTAGCAAACGGAGGGCGTCCCTCGCACGGACCCGACGTCTGCCCTGGATCCGTGCCACCACTGTGCGGATGTCGAGCAGACGTTTGGTTGGGGCGTAGGCTCTTAGAGCCAGAGAGTCTAGAACGGCTCCGATGTATTCTATTCGCTGAGTGGGGGTCAACTGGGATTTCTTGAAGTTGACCCGCAGACCGAGGCTCTGCATAAGGGCGAGGCAATGTGCAACGTCGTCCTTGGCTTTTTGTTGGGTCGGGGAGCAGATCAACCAATCGTCTATGTACGGGAACACTTGGACGCCTTGCAGTCGCAGATGAGCAGCCACCGGTGCCATGCACTTCGTGAATACCCTCGGAGCGGTGGAGAGGCCGAAGGGTAGGCATGTGTACTGGTAGATGTTGCCGCCCACCTGGAATCGGAGGAAACGACGATGTTCCCTCCTGATGGACACGTGAAAGTAGGCGTCCTTCAGGTCGATGACGGTGAACCAGTCCCCGTGGTTGATCAGCGGGAGGATGGAGTGAAGGGTTACCATCCGGAACTTCCTCGCGTCGATATGCTTGTTGAGAAGACGGAGGTCCAGGATGGGACGTGCCCCCCCGTCTTTTTTGTCCACAAGGAAGTATCGGGAGAAGAACCCTTCGTGAGACTCCGACGCTGCGACCGGCTCTATGGCGCCCTTCTCTAGGAGAGCTGTTAGTTCCTCCTGGAGCGGTGGGGATGGATCGGTGATGCGGATCCGTCCGACAGTAGGGCATCTCTCGAACTCGATCGCGTAGCCAGAGTCTAAGATGGTTAAAACCCATCGGTCTGTGGTGATGGCAGACCACGCCGATAGGTGGTCGGAAAGGGGGCGGTAGGGTAGAGTCTCGGTCACGGAAGAGTCAAACACGTTGTTTGCCCTTCCGTTCCGTACGCTTGCCAGTCTGAGGCCGTTGCTGGTAGCGTGGACGGTTGGGTTGTTGGCGCTGCCGGTAGGGCTGGTACCGGGAGTAGTCCCCTTGTCTCTGTGGCGGGCGAGGTTGATAGGATGGGCCCGCCTGAGACGTCGACGGCTGGTCCTGATGGTAACGGCCGGACCCACGGTGTGGAGGGCGGAGCTGTTTTATCGTGGCGTAGTCCCCTTTCAGCTCTCCCAAGGAGGTGTCGGTCTCCTTGGCGAAGAGGCCCTCGCCATCGAAGGGAAGCTCCTCCACGAGCCGCTTGACATCGTCCTGCAGGTTAGCCGAACGGAGCCAGGCGTGGCGACGGAGCTGGATGGCGGAGGCCAAGTTTTTTGCCTCCGACTCGGTGACGTGGCGGCCGGTGTGGATTTGCTGGAGGGCGAGGTGGTTGCCCTCCATGCAGAGTTTTTCAAAGTCCGCTTGTCGATCAGGTGGCAGCAGGGACTTGAACGACTCCGCTTGCTCCCAGAGTCGACACTGGTAGCCTCCCATCGCCGTCGCGTAGTTGGACGCACGGAAGGACAAGGAGGCATTGGCGTAGAACCTCCTGCCCAGTGCGTCCAGCTTCTTCCCTTCTTGGGTCGACGGGATGGGAGTGCTGCTGATCGGCGTCCGGTGTTGGGAGCCCTTGACCACTCGGGAGTTCGGTGCCGGGTGAATGTGCAGAAAGTTGGAATCGTCCAGCAGTCTGTACATAGAGTCCACTCTGTTGGATATGGAGTGCGAAGAAACCGGCTTCTTCCACACCTCCTTGGCCGCTTTAGCAATCTTAGGGAGCAGTCCGAGGCGGACGGGGACCAACTCCTTGCGGTCGGCCAAGCCGCAGACGACATCCTCACAGTCGTCCGGGGGAGCCTCCGCCCGAATCCCAAGTGTGGATCCGAGGCGAGTGATCAGTCCGGTGTAGGTCTTCAAATCCTCCGGCTGGGATCCGTGGACGGCGCCGATGTTGTCGTCCGGGGACTTGTCGACCGCAACCGGCGGTGGCTGATGCTGCTCCTCCTCCTGATCCGACGAGTTGGAGTCTCCTGACCGCTCCGAGACGCTGGGCGGTGGCAGGTAGACCTCGGGGTCCGAGTCCGACCAGTACGGCCTGGCGGATCTCGGATCGCTCCCCGGCAAAGGCAGCTGGTACGGAGGGAGAGAGGCCTCCGACCGCGCCTGTTCCACCCTCTGCCGCTTCGGTGCGGGGCCCTCCTCACGGAGCGGTGGTGCCTCCGTGGCTGGTGGTGAGGGCAGAGGGCGCTCCCACGGTGTCGTCTGCGGGCCGTAGAGCTCGGTGTGCAGTTTCCGCACCATCGCCTCGATGTACGGGGCGATGAGGCTCAACTGGGGCGGCGGTTCGGTAGCCGGACCAGGAACCACGGAAGGACTGCGGAGGGAGGAAGACCTGTGCGGTGGTACAGGTGGAGGAGTCTCCGGCGGTGGTGGAGGGCTGTGGGCCCTCTCCGGCGTGGCGTCCCGGGCCTCGGTCGACATCCTACCCGGCGTAGGTGGAGCTGCGACCGGGGCGGATGCTAGGGAGCGTGGCGGCGAAAGGTGAGCCGGTGCCGGGGTCGGAGGAAGAGAAGACGAAGAGCTACGGCGCTTCTTTTTCTCTTTTTTGTCTTTCTTCTTCTTCTCCTGCTCCTTCTTCCGCCTGAACAGTTCAGAGGCCGAGGGCCTGGAAGAAGAAGCGGAGGTTGAAGGAGCAGACGTGGAAGCGGCCTGCTCTGGAGCTGGGGGAGCCGGTGGTGCCAGTGCGGCCTCCATGAGGTAGGCTTGAAGGCGGTACTGGCGGTTCTTGATGGCGGCCTTCGAGAAGCCGCGACAGACTTCGCAGGTCTGGACCTGGTGACTCTCCCCGAGGCAGCGAAGACAACGCACGTGCCCGTCGGAGCTAGGGAACTTTCTCTTGCAGGACGGACACTGCTTGAACGCTGCCGCTGAGGCCATCCACCGAAGTAGATGGCCGAAGAGAAAAAATTATCCCGGCCGGGAGGCCCCGACACGAGATGTTGGTCTTTTCTTTTTTTTCTTTTTTTTTTTTTTTAAACGGCGGCTGAGGGCGAGCCCCAGCCACACGAGGACCAAGGGAACAAGTCCCCTAGTCCGAGAAAAATTGTAAGGTAGGAAAAATTGGAAGATTCTGAGACAATCTCAGCAAAGTACTCACAGCTTTTTTTCCAGGCTCCTGCTTGCACAGCGGAAAAAAGCAAACTGAGGGGAGAGCGCGAAATGGCGCCTAAAGGGGTTGGGCATGGTGGGCGGTCCCACATTCAAAACTCTTTATCCAATCAGCTTTCCAGCTCCGCTCCGGATTCAGCGCAGGCGCAGAACCCATCAGTGTGCATCCCCAAACAACACGAAGGAGAACTAGACTTATACTGGAGTATATACAGTAAATGTAAAAAAAAAACATATCTGGGGCAATTGTAAAGCACAAGGAAAGAACTTGGGTGATGCTTGCACTTCCTCTCCCCATCCACCTTAAATCATAAAGCTTAACAGCCGAGAAGGCTACAAAGTTCAGCCCTTTTCTCCAATATAATATTAACTTTTACATGCTGTGAAGTAAATTCCAACTTTCCAGGGTTTTAAGTAAAGAATGAAAAAAGTAGTTTATCATTTCTTTCTTCTCAGGACATCCTGGGACTGTGCAGATTACCTATGGCTACACAGGCTGGCTCTCCACTGTGGAGGTGAAGTGATAAATCAAACTTCCATGCTATGGCTCCACAGCCAGATATCTAAACCACTAAGTTATGCAGCCAGTTTCTTTTTGCTCCCAATATAGAATTGTTTAAATACCAGATCCTCCTTCCCTTGGTTAACCCACATAATCAGGTACAGACTTCACTGTCTAGATCTCATTCATCTCCAATCTCTGACACAGTCCAGCTGCATAGATATCCACTACCTAAATTTTTATAGTAAATATAACTGGATTCCTAAAATTGCGGTTATGAATATGTCACTTATAAGGAATGTTGTCTTCACTTCTGCATGAGGATGTACTTCTGTAAAACACAGTAACAAATGGGGAGAAATCTTCACCCTAGTTCATTTTGTGTCACACACAGGACACAGGTTCCATTAGCATGAGAAGTCGTTAGCCTGTGGACTCAAATTCTCTACTACTACTCTGTCACATCAATGGACCTTAAACTGTCAGCAAAGTCATAGGTTCATACTGTCCAAGAACATCCTTCTTTTTTATAATGAGAATCTTAGGTTTCTTTGGGTTTAATCATGCACAGGAAATATCCAAAGCTTGGGAGTAAGGCATTTATATGTTACAAGTCACTTTTCTTAGTAAGGGATCATTCAAATACCATGTGGCCATTTTAGAGGGGGTAGGGGGTTGACCAACAGTCATGGAAAGTCATGGGAGAGGGGGGGTCGGCGTGAAGTCATGTGACTCCAAAATTATCATTGCTTTTCGCATCCAGCTGGCCATAGATCTATCTTCAAACCACATGATGAGGTCAAAGGTTGCGGAGGCACAGTGGTTAAACTGCTATATTGCAGCCCAAACTGGTGACATTGTAAAATTGATTCTGACAGGGCTCAATGATGATTCAGCCTTCCATCCTTCACAGGTCAATAAAATGAGTATCCAGCATGTTTGGGGCAAAATGCTAATTACCAGAGAGTGCACTAAATACTATGGAGAGGTATATAGGTGTAATTGCTATTGGTACTGCTGTTATTTTAAAAGACTAACTTCATAAACTGTAGTAGTATGACAGAAAGGCTGAAATATTGTTGCTTAGCATAGTAAAAAGCACTAAAGTAGACCCACTGACTCAATGTGGATTTGATGAGTCAACTCCTCTATATGTTCCATGGATTTAAATTGAACTACTACTCAAATGATTCCTGACCTTAATGTGGTAAGTTGTAATTAGAATAGACACATCTGAATCAACAGAACTTGTGGAAGAGTTGACTCAACCATACAGATTCAATGTGCAATTTATCATGCTAAAGCAACAGAATTTTAGCCAAGGATTTAAAACTCTAGACACTCATTCTCAAGATGATTTTTGAGGCTGATGTGTTTTCATAGATGGTATCATCACTTACTTGTGCAGGGCACTTCAGGTGGGTCGAAGTCAGCGCGATAGTAACCATTGCGACACGTGCAGATGGGGGCTGCTTCTGATGTGGAACGACTATTGAGAGGGCATTGCGTACAGACTCCCACACCCTGGCTAGACTTGAACATCCCTGCTGGGCAAGCTAGAATAACACAAGAGAGAGAGAGAGAGAAAGTGTCTAGTTTTCCTCAACTTGCATGGATAAAAGATGCAATGTATTAATTTTTTTTTGTAGCATTTAATCAGGACAGTTCTTTAAAAGTTCACATTATGACTAAAATAAGCCTATTAAACTAACAGCTGAACTAACACTCATTTGAAAATAGACTAACACAGCATTTAGCATTCTTGTAGAGACAGAATTTAACAGGAAACAAAACTAAGTCCTAAAAGCTACACAACAGAATTAGATGTGATTAACCTATGGACTTATTTTCACTGTGAGTTATTTGCAGAGCTTGTAGCATTTTCATGCATTCACATAGACTAACCACTTTGTAACTTTGACATTCTATCTAGCACAGAGGTTCCCAACCTACAGTCCATTGGCTAGATCTGGCCTCCAGTCCAAATTCATCTGGGCTGGATTGTCACCCGGGCTGGAAGTGCCCCGACGTCACCAGAAGTGCCAAAAACACCATGCTTTTGCACTAGAACACTGCAAAACCATTCAAAAATGGCATGGAAATGTCCCTCCCTCACTCCCTCCTCCAAGGGAAGTGGTGGAGGTGGGAAAAACACCCGGAAACACGGCACAAATGCATGCAGTGGTGACAACAAAATCAAGAGTAACCAATTGACTAGCCCTCTCAGCTGACTGAGGGGGCATGGTCAAACCCCTGGCAGGAAAAGTCTGGGAACCCCTGCTCTAGCAAACAGAAGTAAAATCAGCAGTAGAGGGGAAGTGTTGTTTGAAGGGAAGGACCAGAAGGAGGAGAGAGTTTCAGTTTTGTATCAGTAGAGAAGAGAGCAGGCAACCCTGTAACATCTCACTGAGATATATTATGGGAAATGTTACTCCTTAATTATATAAATAGGATCACGCTAAACAATAGCTGTTTCATATGTGCAGTGATATACAATAAGAATTCAGGTCAGCACACACACCTTCTACACTACTCAGCTTTTACCTCTGGTAAACAGCAGCTGTCCAGTTAGGAAATAACATGTAAGCAGGAAATGGCAAAACCATCCCAGGTACAATGAAAGAGTAATTTATGCAGGCTTGCATAGATAGATATGCTTGGAACAGAACTTCTCTATCATGAAAACCGTACAATTTTCATTTATTACAAAAGTGTACATAATTCCTGAGCAGTTTGTAGCCCTGCAAACCCTCATCATCACATCCATCATGTAAAAGAGGAACAGCCTTTTCTAATTAGGATAATACTGATGAACCTTTTAGAGTGCCCAAACTGCAACCCAAAACCTCCTCTGTGCTGGGGGGAGGGAGGAAATGATCTTATTGGGCAGAAGGGCAGGGTAAACTCTGTGCTGGGGTGACGGCCCTCTCCGACACACATAACATAGGCTCACCACTACTGGTCAAGGATCTCCACATGAGATAGAAGGCACTACCTCCAAGACAAACAAGAATGTGCTTCACATGAAGAAACTACACATATAAAATAGGCTCTCCCTCATCAGACAGTCTCATTCATGTGCTCCAAGTACAAGTAGATGTTCAGGTAATACAAATGTGCCCCCTCATTGTGTATCAAGTCCAGATGGCTTCACAACAACTGAATATGTGTTCATCAGTTTAACCATTATGTGCCATCAAGCCAATTCCAACTTATAGTGATCTTTCCAGGGTTTTCTGGGCATGAAGTAATGATAATTGGTGTACCTGTCCTTTCTTTCTGGGAGCGTGCAGCTATGGTAACTCTTTGACATGAAAACAATGACTGAAGGAAAGCACCATGTTGAGGCAGAAATAATAACTCGATGGAGCAGAAGAACCCTCATGATTAGAGCTCTCTGTCTATAAAAGACAGATCCTGGATACAACACAATGCCTACAGCCACCTAGAGTGTTGCTGTGACTCTCTTTAATGTCAAGGAGGTTGTTTGTGAAAGATGGCCATGCTACTGTAGATAATTTAAGATAATTACATGAGAATTCTTTCAACTATGCCATTATTATTGAGCAAATACTTCTCAATTTCTCAAGGACATACCACCTACATCAGGGGTGCCCAAACTTTTCAGGCCATGGGCCGGTCATGTGGTTCAGAAGGCTGGTCATGTGGTTCAGCGGGCCAGTCACATGGTTCATCTTACCAGAACCAGAAGTAAAACACACCTTACAATCTGCTTTGTAACAGGATGAGATAGATTTTTAAGCTGCTATTTTCTCTGCTTAAACCAGTAGTCCCCAAACTATGGCCCATGGGCCAGATCTGGCCCCCAATGCCAATTCATCTGGCCCACGCCACCTTCTTCACTCCTGAAAGTGGAAGTAAAACACACCAGGCACATTTTAGTTCTGCTTCCGGCAGCAATGAGGGCAGCATGGGCTGGAGGAATTGGCATTGAGTACCAGATCCGGCCCATGGGCCATAGTTTGGGCACCCCTGACCTACATTAACAAAAGAGTGCAACTCTCTCTTGGTTTCTTAGGAGAAAAATAATTTTCTCTGATAATATAGGAGGTTGTCCATTAACTTTAACCATAAGAGGTGGCCAGAGGTTCTCTTTATTATTTTAAAGGAATCACTGCATCACCCATGGTTATTCAAGGAAGTGTGAATAGTTGTAATCTCAACCCAAAGCCACTCTAAGAAGCATGGTTGATGAGAAACACACTTCCTACATTGAACTGGGATCAACACTACAACATACATATTCTTTCTGACTGTCCCAGTGCGCTTCCAGAAAGTGGGGGAGGGAAATATGAGGAGTACCACATACAGACCCATGCTACTTTGAGTGGTAACAGCCTACATGAAAAGGAAACCCTGGCTATGTCATACTACCCTCCCACTTCAGGAATAACAATTTGGGGTTGCTTAATCATAGGCAACGAAATTTCTTCAAACAGTTGCGATTTCACAGAAAGCATTGTTAGCTGCTGGTGATCACTGGAACTCATCTTTTGCTTCTTTCCCTCTTTCTTTAAATTTGAGCTGGTCTTCCATATTATCTATGCAAAATTCATATTATCAGCCCTAAACATGCTGAACAAGAGCATATGCAAGTAGAAAGAAATATTTTAACAACAATAATTAGACAATTAGAGTTCCAGGACATGCTATGGTTGGCAATAATTGGACAGGCTTTCCAGCTGCCATATTGCCTGTAACTTGGCATACAACTGCAACCTCTGTCCACTTCTCCTCACAGAACTGACTGAATCATAAACATCCTTGGTGTTTACAGCTTAATTGGCACCTTTGGCACCAGAACATATTTTGGCAGGCAAAAATTAACCAAGCCACTGGGATTTTGTGTTTGAAAGAGCTGTTGCTCTGCTTCTAAGATGTTAATGAGGAATGATATAGCGTAGGCTGAGGTAGACATGATATTTGTTTAAATGAGATGGGCAAGCTGAAATAGGCTGTTGACACAAGTCCAGTGTGAAATCTCTGCATAATAGTTAGTTGTCTTTGCAGCAGTATAGTATAGGGTAGAAAGTTTGGATGCTGAAATAAATTTATAAACCAAAAACAAAGTTAAGAAGCATTAGCTTGACATGGAATTGTCTCATCTAATCACAATGATGGATGGTGTATCATTAAGGACACAAAATCATGCTGCTTACTCTCACTTACACAGTTCTATTCCCTCTGATTGGCTGTAGGTATCTGATTTACATGTTCACTGAATAATGATATATCTTTGCAGGCAGAATATCCAAGCCATATGACAGCAGCAAAGATGGTTTATGAGGCTTTCCAGCCACCATCGTGACAGGTAAATACAATAACAGGAATAGCGGTGAGAGAGAAAGAAGCAGCAAGGGATTATGCATAGAAGTGCTACTTAAATCCAACCCTCAAATATTCCAATAACTCATTTCAGGTTGCTTTTTGATACATTTTCATTGTTCCTTTAGAATGCCTCTCCAATCATGACAATAAACTGAAGAGGCTTTAGATCAGGGATTCCCAACCTATGGCCCATGGACCTAATATCAGTGATGGGATGTAACTGGTTCTCACCAGTTCTCCAGAACTGGTAGTAACTTTTCCCAGTGTCCCAGAGAAACTGTAGCAGCTTTTGGGGGAACCACCTTCGGGGCTTACCTTTTCACTGGTTCCCCCACTGCGCATGCATGCCAAGCACTTGGTGTGCATGCACACCTAGTGCTTGGCACATATGCACGGCCTCCTTGCTGTCCTCCCAAACGGGGAGGAGGAAGAGAAGCTGCTAGCCTGAAGCTCCCTATAGCCTGAAGCACCCTATTTTTATTTTTTTGTATTTTTTCTTTTGGCCCCGCCCATGGCATGACATCATGATGTTAGCTCCGCCCACACTGTGATGACATCACAGTGGGGTAGTAAAATTTTTGACATCCCACCGCTGCCTAATATGGTCTGTACATATCATTAATCCAGCCCACGGTGGGAACCCCAGCACCTCTAGACCTGTCCCCACCCTGGAAGTCAAGATACATCACTTACGGTGGTGGCGGTGGCAGAAATCACACAAATTTTCTGGGGTTTTGCCGAGTATCCGCTGCTTCCCAGGGCAGCGAAAAGTTTTTTTGGAGCAATTTCACTCAGCTTTAGCAGCTGGAGCATGACCATGGGTGAGTTCTGGTGCCGGACATAGCTCATGTCAATGCCTGGGATCCCAGTACAGAATGATGAAGTTGATCATGGTTGCTTTCTAGCTGCTGAAACACTGGAGCAGAAAATTCCCAAACAGGAGCAAAATTGCTCCGAAAAGCTTTCTGCCGCCCTGGGAAGCAGCGACGGCTGCGCAACAACCCAGAAAAAACACACAATTCCTGCTGCTGCCACCAATGACAACAAAAACATAAGTTGTGGGAGCAGCCATGCCTCTGGTCTCTGGTGGGAAGTGTCGGGGGTGGGTCTAGCCTGTTGGAACCTCTGCTTTAGATTATCTCCCAGTCAACTGTACCCAGAGTGAAAGTATTTCTAGGACACCTCAGAGTTTATTCATCTATAAGCTAGCAATTAAATCATAAATAGGAAGACTTCTCCAATGAGAGTGATGATAATGCTTTAATCCTTACAGGCATGAGGATTCATGAATCAGCCCAGCTTCACTCTTGTGATCCTAAATATCAGTGATGGCGAACCTCAACACTCCAGCTGTTCATGGACGTCAATTCCCAGAAGCCCAAGTCCCCATGAATCCACACATATGTGCAATAAACGCATTTGTATGGATTCACAGGGACTTGGGCTACTGGAAAATGAAGTTCATGAACAGCAGGAGTCCCAAGGTTCACCATCACTGCTATATACAAAGGAAGCTATATCCAGTATTGCTTTCCTTCAACTCATAAAAATGTACATCCCAGAGCTGAATTACTTATATTTCTTCTTATCCTTAAGTCTTCCAGGTCTCTTTTAGAATGTAAATAAAAAACATTAGATTTAGTGAAGTTTACAACATATTCCAGGATCCATTCTTAACTACACGTGTAATTCAGCAGGAAAGAAAATAGAAAGATCACAATGAGTGTGAGAGATGAGAAAAGAAGGAAACTAACCACCAATTATTATTTTTTTGGAATAGTAGCCATGTTAGTCTGTGGTTCAAGTATATCAAAAAACAAAACAAAACAAAATAAACAAAACAAAATAAAAAAACACTGTAGCACTATAAAGACTAACTGCTATATTTTTATTGTTATCTTTCATGGATCAAGTCCACTTCTTCAGACAAGGAGTGAAACTTACAGGTATGGTTTTTATGCACCAAATTCAGGGGTCAAAGGGAGAAGGGTATGTTCAAGCAAAATGACAGACAAGCAAGCACAACAATGCAGCTTCCCACAGCCATCAGCAACAATAGATTATTCAGATTAGCTCTAAATGTTCCCTTTCAATCTCAAAGGGTCTGAGAAAGCCTATTCTGGTCTCTAATCAACCTTTGACCTGCAAACAAAAACACTGTACCTGGTTACTTCCTGTTTTGCTAAAGAGAATTGGCAGGAAGGTTGTAATATAATATATAAAATATCTAGCAGCATAAAGCAATCTGTGTATCAAATTTGATAATGTCCCAGAAACCCTTTGCTAATATTTAATCACCTGCGATGGGTGTCTAACAGGTGGATAATTTGATTTCTGCTGTCTCCAAGAGTTAGCAAATCAAAAGAAGGAATTTCTATTTGCTTAAGTATGAAAGTCAATACTTTGTAAGAAAATGGAATGGAGAATGAGGGAAAGAAAGTCATTCCTTCCTGCCCACTTTCACCCACTCAAAACACTTACTAGAAGAATTTAAGTCTAAGGACTTCAGCTGTGAACCAGAAGAAGGATGGCCCTAAGAGTGCAATAGATGGAAAATGCACAAGATGACTTCAGATGGTCGTAAATACATCTTAGTATATTTGGGATGCATTAGGGACCTTAAAATTAGGATGCTTCTAGACAAACTTTCCCTTAGCACTACCAATCAAAGAATGCAGGATACAGTAGCTATTTTCCCTTTCCTATCTTCTTCTTCCATGTCTAGGCCAGACATGAAACTGCCAAAATGAAGCCACCTTTTGGTGAGTTCATTCTGCAGTTCCTTTCACCAGACCTAGTGTGAGAAAGATTAGCTGGCAACACCAGTTTGCCATTACCAGGGTATGCTTGATTGTGGTTCCAAATTATAGTGAAACCTCGGTTAACAAACAGCTTTGGTTAACATAAAAATTGTGTAACAAAAGGAAATCCATAGAAAATAGTGGCTTAGTTTATGGAGGTTTTTTCAGAATGGATTGATTGGTTTTCAATGCATTCCCATGGAAATTGCATTTCAGTTAATGTATTTTGGTTTTCAGTGCATTCCTATGGGAAATTGCATTCAATGCATTCCTATGGGAAATTCAGTTAAAGTAATTTTCACTGTAAGAAACGTCCCAGAGAATGCCTTAATTATGTTTCACTGTACCACAATCTTTGAGGAGGCTCTTTCTGTGTACCCCTCCCTTTCCTGTAAAATGGGGGGGATGATGGAATGAACAGAAAACAACAACAACAACAACAGGATGAGTTACAAATAGAAGATGGCACTGAGGCATGACAACCTAAAAAAACAACATAGTTCAGTGACCGAGGTAGAACAACTGCACAAAGAAAATGCTATCTGGAAACACCACTGGTGACAAATTGAGAATTTCTCACAACATGGTCAGTCAGAAAAAAGGAACCGGTTCCCATGATATCAGTCTTAATTGTTAGTAATTATCATCACATTATGTGGCTTAAATGGATTCCCCCCTGCTTAAATTATTTCCAGTAGCATCTGCTCTTAGAAAGGGGAACAGAGAAGAGATAAAAGGAAGACAGACTCCTTTGAAAAGAAATCCTATGATGAACAACCTGCAGTTTTAGAAAGGAGAGTGAAAGATGCTCTAAAAGCTCAAGGCAAAAACAACCCACCCAGAGTAGATGGAATACCAGTCAAACTATTTCAAGAGACTGAAACTTTCAAAACCCTAACAAAAAAACCCCAACAGAATATGGAAAACAATACAATGGCCCACAGACCTGCAATGTTCAATAGACATTCATATCCCCAAGAAAGGAGATGTCGAGTACAGTAACTATAGGACCATCAATCTAATTTCTCATACAAGCAAAGTGATGTTCAAGGTATTGCAAAAAAAAAAAAAAAGGCTTTTATCTTATTTGGATAAATCTTTCACACTTTTCTCCAGTGTGGAATTTTTAAAAAGCTTCAACAAAGAAAATAGAGATCAAGGAAGGAAAGTAGATTGGTACAGTATTTAAATATTTGAAGCTGACTGTTGGGACCCTTTAATACTGAATTCCCTGGGGAATTCACTGTTTAAAAGTTTGCCCTTGCTTGAAAGCCAGTCGTATCCAACTCTAGGATTCAGTGCTCATCTCTGTTACAGCCAAAGAGCCAGCACTGTCTGGGTTTGCAGACATTTCCATCGACATGTGGCAGCCATGACTAGACATGGAATGTTGTTTACCTTCCCACCGAAGTGGTACCTATCTATCTACTTGCAATTTCTTACTTTTGAACTGCTCGGTTGGCAGGAGCTGGGACAGAGACAGGGGCTCACTCTGTCATGCAGTACTCAGGAATCGAACTCCAACCTTCCAGTCATCGAGTTAAGCATCTTAACTACTTGAGCTAGCCCTGCACAAATCAGCCTGCTCCCTGCCAAGAGTAAAACAGATATCCTCTGTACAGATATGCCAGATTCCAAATGGGTTACTCAAGTCCAAATCTATTTCAGGAAGTCTCCCAATTACTGGGCAGATTTTCAGGGGGTGAAGAAGTGGGAATAACTTTTTCAATTTCTGTTAAAGGAAATAACTCTTGTCAACTGATAGGACAACTTGGGATTCCGCTTGCTTAAAAAGATTTTTAAGACAAAAAAAAGGAGGGGAGGGGGAAGAAAAAAGATTAGCATACACATCAACCAGCAAACATAATGCATCATTTGTGGAGATGTATTATCCCATTTATAATGATGCAAGGGTTTTATGGCCAGTATCCATGCAATTTTCCACACAGTCCATTGTCCACCTTCAAAAGCAACTCTGGAATTTGGGAAACCTCCAGATCTGGATTTCAATCAACACAAGAGCCTGCAGGACTAGAGTAGAAGAAATTTTTGTAATGTCCCCTAGTGCTGGATTAATATTTGTACTGTATATGTCTGTTTATCAGGTGTTCCCAAACTTTTCAGGCTGTGGGCCGGTCACATGGTTCAGTGGGCTGATCATGTGGTTCAGCGGGCCAGCCACGTGGTTCCTCCCACTGGAAGTAAAACGTGCCTTGCAATCTGTTTTGCAACAGGATGAGATAGATTTTTAGGCTGCCCTTTTTCTGCTTAATCCAGAGGTGCCCAAACTATGGCCTATGGGCTGGATTCGGCCCCGAGACCAATTCATCCAGCTCAAGCCACTCTTGCAGCTCCTAGAAATTAAACTAAAATGCATATGTAGACACACATCTCTATGTATGTCTAGAAGATCTATGTCATACATAAACATACTACCATCAATAAACTGAAAAGGGAGGTGTCATAAAAGATGCATTTTGCAAAGTCAAGCTTAACAAAAGGGGAAAAAAATTTGTGAACAAGATGTTGGGAAGGTACAAAACCTGCTGTTGTTAGTCAAATACCAAGAAAAGTCAGCTGAATGTGACAGTAGTCTTTTTCACTTCCTAACCTAGAAAGACAAGCAGAGGCATTGTTAAGGTCACCTTTGCTTGAAAGCCAGTCGTATCTGACTCTAGGGTTCAGTGCTCATCTCTGTTTGTAGCCAAAGAGCCAGCGCCTTCTGCTTCAGCAGATGTTTCCATTGTCATGTGGCAGGCATGCCTCAACGCCTGAGTGCATGGAATGCTGTTTACCTTCCCACCGAAGTGGTCCCTATTGATCTATTTGTAATTTCTTGCTTTTGAACTGCTAGGTTGGCAAGAGCTGGGACCAAGGTGGGAGCTCACTCTGTCGTGCAGTACTCGGGAATCAAACTCTGACCTCCAGTTGTCGAGTTCAGCATATTAATCACTTGAGCCACCACAGTCCCTAGAGGCATTGGTAGAGCACAGCAATAACTTTAAAAGGATGATTGAATTTTTACAAGGGGGGGGGGGAGAGAACACATCTGCTTCACTGATGTTTGAATATTCTCTGCTTTCCAAAGTTTGGAAAGGTTTTCAGCATTAACCAAAATTTATGATAAAATATAAAAGAAAGCAATATAAATAAACTTTTAAAAACAAGGTTAAAAAAGCAAAAGAATGCTCTGTTTAATAGAACCATAAGAGTGTGGTAAGGATCTAATTAACAAAAGTAAGAGTGATATAAACAAATCACACTTTTCATTTTGTTTTAGGTCTCTCTTGTATAAATGTGCAAGAGCTATCAAGGCAGTTTAATCTGGCAGAACTGTTTCCCCTCACACCCTATTTTTCCCCAGCCACATGGTATCCATCACCCACAGCTCCATCTCTTTACAAAGAAATATAGTAAGTGTCTCATAAACACTGCAGTGATTGAGATAATGAAAAGTGCCTGTTATCCCTTCTGTCTGTTGTATCAGGATATGAGGCATCTCCTCACAGCCAAGGGGAGGAAATTAACAGGAGCAACCTGGAGCAACCACTTTGATGCAATTTCCTTGGGAGATAGTGGGACATCTAATCTTTATTGGAGTTCTTTAACCTCTGGTTCAAAACACATAGATATGGATTTCTTGCTCTCTTGGTACCTCAGACAATAAAAGGATTCAAAATATTTGTCCTAAAAACTGGCAAAGGCATGGACAGTTTAATGTCTAGACCTAGGGCCATCACTGCATAGGTGAGATGGCGGACCTTGGCATTCCAGTTGTTCTTGTACTTCAATTCCCAGAAACCCTGATCAGCAGGAGTGCTGACTTGGTCTTCTGGTAATTGAAGTCCAAGAACACATGGAGTGCCAAGGTTTGCCATCACGGGAATGGACCAAGTTGTCATGGCACTTCTAACCAGTCATTTTTGTTTCGTATATGCTTAGTGCATTCCATAACACCTACTGCATCACTCTGTTTTCCAATTTTGGAATCAGTCCTTGGATATTTACCAACAGTTGGAATACATACACCTACACATGTATCTTAAAAACATAAAGTGATTCACTATTTATTCCAGGCAACAGAATGTGCATTCAGAGTATTTTATAAACATTAACATCCCCATTCCCCATCCCCCCCCCCCAAAAAAAAAAAACCCCAACCTCAATCACTTGAAAAAATAGATGTGTGCATTCTTTTGGGGGAATAGCAAAATCCATTCTTGGCCAGTACTTTGACTGCCAGACTGCAATAAATCAAAAGACTACAAACGTCTGCCAGCTTTGGAGTTTACCAGAACTTTTCCTCAGACTAAATAGTATAAAAAATAAGAGAGGGTCAAGGGAAGAAACATGAACAAATCAGCAATCAGGCCAGATGTTATGTCCAAAGTAGTCTCAAAATAGGAATTACAGACAAAATGAATCAATGGAAAGCAAGGAGAAATCAGATTAGCTTGAATTTTTTAAAACATAAAGACCCACTGCAACTCAGAGATCTATCCATCACCTAGGGTAAAACATACATTTCCATCTCTGCATACACTGTAGACTTTAAATATGCAAAATTGGGAAATTAGGTTCTATCTTAAATGTTATAACATTCTGGCACAATAGATTATCCCTCTATTGCAAACAGAAGGCTGAACCTGCAAACACACAAGATTGTTCCCCAACTGCAACCTGTCCTATTATCCACACACTGAAACAATCCAATGCTGGACTTGGTAAGTGAGGCTGTACTTAGCAGCTACAGCTGTACCTCACTTAAAGAGCATAATGTGTTCCACAGGATTGCTCTTTAAGAGAGTTTGCTCTTTAAGTGAAACACCATTGTAAGTGACCAATTGTGACTTCTTGTGGGGGGGATTGCAAACCCCGATTTATTTGTTAAGCGAGTTTTTGGTTGGTTTTATTTGTTAAGCGAAGCAAACATTCAGAGTAAATTCTGCTCTTTAAGCAAGGTGCTCTTTATGCGAGGTTTGACTGTACTTGGAAACTTTGATTGCTTTAAAACACACAGCAGCAAAAATGTAGACTGGGATGAAGCATACGGAATAGGCAGCTTGCTGTTTTTAACAACTATTCTGGCTCCTAATCCATTTCTGAGCAAAATTAAAGGTGCCAGATTTAACTTTAAAAGAAAAATGTCATCACCAACATTTCCACCTGATGAACTGATCCATTAGGCTAATGAGTTTACTTTTCAGATTTAGCATTTAAAATGTACTGACTGTGCTGTGTGAAAAGTGACAATGGTGTGAATGACTGAGGTACAAGTATTCCCTTTATTCTGTGAGGTAGTCTGAGGCTATCATTGACCAGCCTTCTAACTTTTGTACTGTAAAAGGTGGTAAGGGAAATTACAGTTTATAACAACCTGTTAGTTGTGGAGCTTCAAATTTGATAATGTGAAAGAAACCCTTGACTAATATTCACATCTTTGAGATGGGTATTCAGCATGTGTATATATTTTATCTCTACTGTCTCTCTGGATTCTTGTCCTATAATTTTTCTGGTTCTCATTAGCACATGTGTATAGGACAAGCTCCTATCATCTGCCCCAGCTCCTGTCAACCTAGCAGTTCAAAAGCAAGAAATTGCATGTAGATAAATAGGTACTGCTTTGGCGGGAAAGGTAACAATGTTCCATGCACTCTGGAATCTAGTCATGCCTGCCACATGACCAGGGAAATGTCTGCAGATGCAAGCAGTGCTGGCTCTTTGGTTGTAATCTCCACCATTGGACATAATGGGAAAGACTATTCCCCTTCTCCCATCTTGATTCAAGGCAACACTATCATTTGGGTTTACTTCCAGGTAAGTGGGCATGGGGCTGCATCCTCAGGGCCCACCTGCTCTCAAAGAAACTTGTCCAAGTATTAAGATGTTCATTGAAGGCAGTGGTGGGCAGCCAAAATTTTTACTACCAAACTGTGGGTGGAGCCGACGACGTGGGCAAAGCCGACGTCATGACATCATGATGTTGCGGGCAGAGCCAAAGATATGGGTGGAGCCAAAGTACAAAAAAAATTAAAATTAAATTAAATTAAAGTACACATAAAAATAGAAATAAAAAACACATAAAAATACAAATTAAATAGACGTTAAATAGAAATAAAAGCACACTACATAAAACACAGTGTTTTAAACGCCCACCCACCCTAAACACAAACCCTAGTCACTTACCCTGGCTGGGGTCGGGGAGCAGCAGGCAGGCGGCAACAGCAGTGGCACAGCGGCACAGTGGCACAGCAGTGCGGCCTGGCCTGGCCAGGCACAGCAGTGCACCATGGCCTGGCCTGGGGGAACAACATTGGCGGTCAAGGGAAGGCTGCCGCCGCCACCACTGCTCCTCCAAAGAGGCCACTGAAGGCCACAACAGCCAGCCGTTGCGCCCTTCATTGCAGCCCAAAATGGCTGCTCGTAAGTGCCAGTGCATCAAAATAACATTTGACACATGCGTGCCTCCAGGATTCAATGCACATGCACCAAAAAAAGTAACCACCCCCTGAGACCACACGGGATTTTTACTACTGGTTCGTTAGAGCCAGTCTGAACCGGCTGCTGCCCACCACTGATTGCAGGCCAAATTGTATGTTACCCAGTTTTTGGAAAAAAAGACAGCAACAACCATGGAGGATCTTTCCAGTTGTGCCATCCAAAATCTTATATCTAAGAGCAAAGATTCTTGCCTGGTGCTTAATCTGATGTCTTTTTGGCAAGCAATGCTTTTTTTTTTGTTAAGGGTTTTACAAAGATCTTTGATGTATTATTCTTAATGGAAGCATCTCATTCTATAGATAGTTACGATTTTTGTGATTTAGATTCACTTAATTAAAAAATCACTGATTTTTTGCTGTAAACTAAAGGTTAGTAAACTGTGCTTTAAAACTCCCATATGTACCTTCATGCACTCTGTTTTGGGACTAGAAGAGCAATATATCAATACTCTAAAGAAAATGGAAAGAAATAAATGTTGCCTGAAACCACATAATGAGTTTATAGCTGAGATAAAATCAGAATTATGCAGGCTACATAATTTTTCACAAAATCTGGTGGAGGATGAAGTTTTGTTCTCATTTCTGTGTATCTTTGCTGTTAGCTAACTGAGACAGACGGTGGCAGCAGCTGAGATGGAACTTGTAAGTGTCACAAAACATGTCCCAGATTGCTCTAGCACGGGCAGGGTGAGCTAAATTTAGCTCTGCGTACATGCTGTATTTACACTGCAAAATAACAATCAGGTAGAGCTTGGCTAATGGGCAAATACATTTCTGATAACTTTTTTTTCAGACAGTCTCATCCATCAGCTCTACTTCACATGAATTCAGTTCTGTTATATTTTTCAATGCAATATACAAGTCAAAAAAATCTAATTCAAGTGCAACAGTGACAACTTAGTCCAGAACTAGTATGTCAAGTGCCTTAAGGACTTTGTGACTGAGCAATCATACTTGCAAATTAAACCTGTGCTTACTTCGTATGACATATCACAAAAGCACAGTATGAAAAGGTCATGCCCTGGTATTTTCAGCACTAGAGGAGTTCCCGTGTTACTAGCAATAGGCTACAGATGATATGAAACAACTGAGCCACATGAATTATGAGCATTTCTGGAAAATCTAGGCTTTTATCAGTGCCTAGGAATGGCTCACTGGGGGGGAAAGGAGGGAAATCTTTGGCAATAATACCTGCAGTTTGTTTTCTGACTAAAGCCTTCAAGGCCAAATTGGCTTGATCCTTGGTATTGTGCTGACTGGAAAATGACTTCAGCTATGCAAAGAGAGGGAGCAGAAAGTGTTCTTGTCTTCCTGAACAATGGAAGGAATTTGAAATCTGTTTGGCAGACCATCTCAAATGGTCCACATTGGGAGGCTTAAAATATATTTAAAAGTTCAGAAGTTATTTAGCTGGCATGGCCTATAATTTAGGAGATGCTGTACTATGCATACTCCACAACTATGCTGTCACTATGCTAATATGTGAACATCAGGTAGATTAGCTAGATTTCTTATTTTCTACTAGGTTTCTTTCAATTGATGTAGTCTTTGCCTCAAATTGACTGTTAGCTCAATGTGCCTTCAGATAACTTTTTGAAATTTTGGGAACTGTTTGTCTTTTTCATTATCTTAAAAATATTACAAAATCACTTCTTGATTCAGAGGGTTTATGATACTAAACTCATGTCTTGTCGGGTGGATTTATGGAAACTGCTGAAGTCTTGCTCAGTTTGGACAGAATGGGGCTCTTGGGAAGCCCCAGGGCTAGGCCTGTTCCCCAGTGATTACCACATTTTACTGTTATGGGCTCACTCACTCCAGGGCAAACAAGTTAATTAGAATGGGACTCCATGAGTCCAGTCTGACTGTCACATATAACATGTAGTTTGGACCTATAACTCCCATTCTCTCTGACCAGCATGACCATTGGACATACTGGATAATGATGTTAAGAGTTGTAGTCTGATTTATCTAGAGCAGTGATGGAGAATCTTGGCATTCCAGGTGTTCTGAAACTTCAGTTCCCAGAAGCCTTGATCAGAAGGAGTGCTGCCTTGGCCTTTTGGGAACTGAAGTCCAAGAACACCTGGTGTGCCAGTGTTCACTATCACAGATCTCGAGGCTAGAGGAGGCTGAATTACATAATGAGTGATTGTTCAAAACTCTTCTTATCCAGGAACAAATACCAGCTAGGGTGACTATTTCCACCCTGCCACAAAAGAGAAAGATCAGAGAAAAGGGCGGGGGGAGAAAAACCCAGAAGGTCTGTATTTGTTCACACAGTTAATTTGTATGTAATGCTCATCTAAAAATAACTGTAGTTTAAAAGAAGATACAATGGGTAAAACTATGCTGACGTAACCATTATACTAATACAATATGTTGCCTCAGTACTAACTTGATGGGCAATCTCAAGGTTCTTATACTTTCTTCTTGTCAGATTAGCCACTTACATGTTACTTAAAAAGATAAGAGGATACCAATTTACATAAGATTATATGTGCTAATTTATACATAGAGATGCAATCTTTTTTATCATTTAACCAAAATGACAACATATAGAAAAGACTGACCAGGTGATCTGTGCTTCTGCTGAGACTGCTGTCTTGAGATTGACCGGAAACAGGCAAATTCAAGGTCCCTGATTTCACTTCCTTTTGGTTCCTTATCTTTAAACCAAACTTTGGTTGGGCACTTAAAATAGAAGAAACCTTGATACCGTGGACAATTCAGAGGAAGCCTTTCTAACAGAAGACTGCTAAGAGAACACAAGGTTGTGGAGTTGGCTTAACATCAATTTTTTCATTCTTTATAATTGTTCACTCATTGTATTGATATTGCTGTTAATGAAACTGTGAACTGTGTATAGTGACAGGATGGATCAAACCTCCTACACCAGTTGAGAAAATATACCCTCTTGTTGGTATTGCTCCACCTAAAATAAGGAGAGAAGTAGCAGTGGACACTGAGAGAACTAAGCAAGAGAATGACCCTCAACATCCTCTGAATGGATACGAGTCTCAAGTTCTCCAGCTCAGATCCAGGAAGAGCTTTATGGCAAAACCAAACACTCTTGAGGGTACACAAGAGCAAAACCAAATTAGAAGACGGAGGAAGGAGCTCACTGGACAAAGAATAACATTAGAGGAGATTATAGTTGAGGAACTCAACCTACCCTACGTCATAGGCTGAGGGGTGGAATCCCTAAATACAAGACCAACATGCTCAAGTGGGGGTTGCTGGTGGACAACAACACAGTGTGTGAATGTGGAGAGATACAGAATCCATTGGCTCATTTACTGGTCTGCTGATTACTGTCAGAAACATGCACCAATGAAGACTTAAGTTTGGTGAATTACAAAGCCAAGTAAGTGGCTTCATTTCAACAGTACAGGGTTTGATTGGGACAAGAAAGAAGAGGAACTCATCATAGCTGATTATTACTAAGCAGTGGCTAAATCTCAACAACAGTAAAGCAAAATCTGGACACCTAGAATATTTTCTGCACATGCAAAGGGCAGGTTGTTTTGTGGGATGCTGTATGCAGTGAATCTCCCTTGCCCACGATGGCTTTACCACTCCCCTTTTTATATGGTCAACACAATTTAACCTTGCATCTCCCTTGACACAAGATGTGGTAAAAGAGGAAGCAAAGAAGAAGAGAGAAACACAATTTAAGAATGATTTTTTAAAACAGAATATCCAGGTTACTATACATTGCTAGTTAGAGCTGTTCTGGCAAAGTGCACAAAGAAGCTGTAAAAGGACTAACAAAGGCAACTATTTTGTATAAAGCAATCATTAGTTTCCAGCACTGTATCTTTTGTTAGCAATCAGGACTCAAATACCAGCCAAAACAATTTATATGATTTTCCTTTTACATTCTGGAATTTCTCTTGTATGACAAATACATTTTATTTATTTTGGCTGCCATTCTAATGGCAGAAAAAAATTGGTGCAATGTACCTAAAGCTGCACAAACTGGCTGGGATTACATCAATCAATGAGGATATTCAGGACAATCAATTTGTCACTGGTCAGACTATTCCAACCTTTATTTTTCAAATATCTTTGGATTCAGTTTCTGAAAAAGAGAAAGTACCTGCTCATGAACTGCAAAAGCTAGTACAGTAAAACACCGGATAACGATTGGATCGGATAACGCTAAAATCGCATAACGTTAAGTAATCTGGGGAGGAGAATTGGATCGAATAACGTTAAGGTCCTATGGGATGGATCGGATAACAACCGCTAAAGCCTGTCCGGTTACAATGTATCTCTATGGAGCTTTAACGTTATCCGATCCATCCCATAGGATTTTAACATGCATCGGGTAACACTAAAAATCGGATAACACGAAGACTTGTGGAACCAAGTTTTAGCATTATCCGGTGTTTTACTGTAGTTTACTTACCCAGTCTGTATTATATGAACAATTATTTTGTCTAGTAAACCTACTTGCTATTTATTTCAAAATATTAAATGAACTACAGAATTTTCTCTGAATGGTCACCCTCATTTAATAACTAAAACAACCAAAAACTCACTTAACTACTAAATAAGGGTTTGCAACCCACCCCATCCCGCTAGAAGTCATAATTGGTCACTTACAATGGCAGGGGTGGTGCTTTTTCCAAGCATTTGTGCAATGAGTTATACAACTCAGCATAAAACAGTAAACACCTGCCCAAACATTTGGTTGTAAAGCAGTTTCACTTAAAGAGCAACTCGCTTAAAGAGCAATCCCATGGAATGCATTATGCTCTTTAAGCAAGGTACCACTGTAATTCAAGTCATTACAATAACCATGCATACAGAAGAAAAATTATTGAGAAAAGTCAGAATGCATAACAATTCTTAAGATATAATAGGATGACGACGACCACCACCACCACTACCACATTCAAAAGGAAACAAAGTGTCACTACATTTAATGGGCTTTGCTTCTCCTTTATAGACCTTAGAAAAATAAATGATGATTTTGGTAAAAACAAAAACAAACCAACTTTGCACTCACATCAAAGGGACTTGCAAAGGAGACAACTCATTTCTTCAGCAGGGATCAAGCACCCAAAGGTTTCCTGATATTGTTGGATTTAGATATCATCGCAGAACATTTCTCATGCTTACTCAGGCCAATAAAACTTGGTGGCCACATGTTCTCCACTCCTGGCTCAACTCACCACCTCTTTCTTCAGTCTGTTCTTGATTCTGCTGCTGCAACTGTGTCATCTTTTGCTGTTGTTATTTTGGCTAGTTCTCTGTATTTAAAGAACTTTTTCACTGAATACAACTCATGATTCTCCTTCAGGCTAGTTTCCCTGTCCGTAGTTCTGTGTTCCCCAATTTGCTGCCGAAGCTGAACCTATTTTCTCCATTCAGTTTGCCTTACTCAAAGGGTTGGAACCACACTGAAATGAAGAGTGTGGAACTGCAATCTGACTTGATGCCTGAGAGATGTTTTCCTCTCCAAGAAAATGAAAGCCCAAGGTGATAACTTGTGGTCCTTCCAAATTAGCTGGATCCCAGTTCCCATGATCACAAATTATGATAATTTAGACTCAGCAACATCTGGGAGGTCTCTAGTTGCCTAATCATCTGGCAAAAAAAGAGAACAACTTCTTAACCACATGGTTAGATCTTCTCAAGCTTAACTACGTGGTTAGATTTTCTTATGGTTAGATCTTCTCATGTCACTTTCCTCAATAGCTCACCCAAAAGCAAATCCTTTGGTTCTCCTTTCTTCCATGAAGTACTATGAGGTAGAAATGTTCTGTTGTATCTAAAGCCATTTATTTCCCTTTCATTTCAAGGCCAAGTCACCAGCTTTGTCAGCATTGTCACTGATCTTCTATACATACTGTCAGCTTTGTTCTTGCTTTCAAAGTAATACATTTTGTTACTTGGCATTTGTTGTTGATATGTGTTGCCAAGTCAGAACTGAATTATAGTTACCCTAGTAGAGTTTTCAATTCAGTGAGGTTTTTACACCCCTCAATTTTCCATTTTAAAACAAGGTCCCACTCAAAGGTCTAGACTAGAGGATTTCACCTTCAGCTGTGTTGTTGTCTAAATGTGACTCCTGAATTTCTTAGTTGCAATGAAGAGACATGATGTGACAAAGTATTGCATACTTTCATGGCAAACCAGTGAATGTGGCCTGATGCCAGCCACAATATTGTTTCCAAGTTTGGAAAAAAAATGAAGGGAGGGGGAATCCTGTCCATCTTCTATGAACTAAGTTGTAATACTTCTCCAGTCCCTCAAGTGGTAATTGATAAATAAACATTAAACATTGTCCTAAACAGTTTGGCAATCATATTATTTACCATATGCAACATTACATAACACAGCAAGTAATGCCACTGTCATTTATAACACTTCTTTCTCACATTCAGTACAGTTGTACCTCACTTAAAGAGCATAATGTGTTCCACAGAATTGCTCTTTAAGCGAGTTTGCTCTTTAAGCAAAACACCATTGTAAGTGACCAATTGTGGGGGGGATTGCGAACCCCGATTTATTTGTTATGCGAGTTTTTGGTTGGTTTTATTTGTTAAGCGAAGCAAACATTCAGAGAAAATTCTGCTCTTTAAGCGAGTTACTCTTTAAGCGAAACGCTCTTTATGAGAGGTTTGACTGTACTTCTCTTCTTCTTTGCCCCACCTGCTTTAATAAATTAAATAGTTTCCTTCTACATATAACATGTAGTGCAGTGTGTTCAAGAAAATGAATCCTTAATCCTGCAATTACAGCAAATAACCATAATCGTACAGTCAAACCTCACATAATGAATTTAATTCGTTCTGAGAGGCTGCTCACTATGCGAGTTTTTCGCTATGTGAAACAAACTCACATAGCGAAAATTCCTATGGGGAAACTTGGATAATGAGGATTTCTAAAAAAAATTCTCTATGCGAGTTTTCCACCTAGAAACACTCGTTATGCGAGTTTTCCCATAGGGAAAGTACAACTGCATAGCGAAATTTTTCATTATGCGAGTCGGATCGCTTTCTGAAAAACCTGTTTGTTATGTGAGTTTTTCGCTAAACGAGTTACTCTCTAAGTGAGATTTGACTGTACTTCTTTTTTTATCTCTTACACAAGCTGCCACTGAAATGATTTTACTGTTTAGTGTGAAATAATTAACTATCAAAATAAAGGCTTTGACTTTTCATTAGTGGCACCTCAAGAACATTTTCCTTTTGGGGGTGGACTTGATACCCAGTAACGTTGCGTGGATTTCAGCCGCCTGGGGCTTAAACCAAATTTGGCACCCCCTGGTGGACGCCAGCACCCACTCCCGCTAGGGCTTCTGGGAATTGTAGTCCAAGAACACCCATAGGCCAAAAAGCGCCACCCAGGGTGAGGCACCCCCCTGGCCCTCCCTATGTAACACCACTGTTGATACCTAATCTGAGGTTCTTAGAGGCCACACTATTTTTAATTTTTCTAATTTTTCAAAGATAAGCAGTGCAATCCCAACTCAAAGATACCCTGGCTGTATTGAATTTGGGACCTTCTTAGGTTATTACAGCCAGGGGAACGCTGACTAAGCTAAAAGGGTAGTGGATGGGAAGGGATGGGGCCTATGGGGGTACTGCAAGACATCACGTATTGAGTGCCCATCTCGAGTCCTAGCTCCTGCCAATTTATCAGTTCAAAAGCAAGACATCACAAGTAGATAAATAGGGACCACTTTGGTGGGAAATCATCTGGGGACATGTCCACTGAGCAGAGTTTCTCCAGCAAAAATCTGTTCAATCCATATTAATTTCTGAGACAAAATCATTATTATACCTCAGTCTTCGCTGGACAGACATGCCAACTCTCCTGGAGAGGATGCTGTTGGCCCTTAGGGAGATCCTTCCACAGCTGCTGGGAGGGCCGAGGCCTCCAACTCCTGCCCCCTGCCTTTGCCCTTGGAATCTGACCCAGCACTGCCACTGCTGTTGCTGCCACCACAAAGAAGCCCAGTGGGGTTTTTTCCCCATCCACCAAGGCCAAGGTGGGGTACAGGGCTGGTGCATCACCATGCATCAACCAGCCATGGTGGGGCTGGGGCTGGTTGGTGCACAGTGATACCCGCCCCACAGAAACAGTGCCCTGCTACCTCAAAGGTTCTGGCTTGCACCACCCGGTGTCATACTTCTGCCCACCTCTGGAGCTGCCAGACCTGGGGGGCACCGGGACTTATCACAGTGTCCAAAATGGCCACCACAGCCCTGATTACAACTGCCCATAGTGTGGAACTGCTCATCTGGAAGAATGGGACTGCCTGTTACCAGATTATCTGTATAATGTTGGGTTTGTAGATTAAATCAGAAATTCAGCATGTGCACTGGTGTTGCAACTGGTATTCCGATCATACCCAAAACCTCCTTCTTTCCTTCCTCCTCCTTCTAATCCTGCCTTTGTCCATTTTTCATTTCAGCAAACTCAGCCCTTCTTCTTTTTAATTAACTAGATAAAAACAGTGCTACATCACTTTATCACCTTATCTTTATTCTTATGATTATACTTGGTATTTATCTCCTTAGCTGTTCTCCAGACAACATCCTCAGAAGAAGCAATCAAGATGAAATGAAATGTGTTGCCTCATGCTTTTGGAAGGGTTACACTGTGTCCTGGGAATAGCAGGAGCAATCCAAACACTTTGCAGGAATATTTCTCATTTCATAAGAACAAAGACCTAGTGATAAGATAGCACTATACTTATTGATTGGTTTATTTAATAAATCAGTCAATAAGAAAAAGATTAGGACAGTTGAAACAATGCAAGGGCCTGTTACCGTGGTCCTGAGGATCACACCCAACTACCTACATTTATTTATTTAATCATATTTATATGCTGCCCCCCTTACAAGTGACCTTAATACCTATCAATATAATAAAACCAATCTAAAGAAAAAAATAAAAATTAAAAGTTAAAAGTTAAAAAAAATTAAAAGAGTCACAGAGAGAGGGAGTCAAATAAGCCAGCAGGCTGGGGTGACCGTCTGACCCATACCCCACACCTGCCATTTCAGCCAGGTCTTAACACCTTTTCTGAAGGGCAGCAGCTCCATCTGGAAGCAGAACTCGATTGGCAGGAGGTTCCATAGAGCCGGAGCGGACACAGAGATGGCCCTCCTTCTAGTGCCAGAGAGATGTGCCTCTCTAGCCAGTGGCACAACCAGAAAGCCTCTCCGGTCTGCTCTGGTGGGACGGACAGATGTTCTTGGGGTGACACGGTCTCTTAAGTATCCTGGCCCATTACCATGTGGGGCTTTAAAGGTAATAGCCAGCACATTGAATTGCACTCGGAGGCAAACTGGCAACCAGTGCAGCTCCCGGAGCAATGTTGAGGCATGAGCATAACGCCTGCACCCCATCACAACCTGAGCAGCCACATTCTGGACCTGTTGGAGCCTCCAAATGTTCACCAAGGGCAGCCCCATGTAGAGCATGTTACAATAATCAAGTCTGGAGATGACCAAAGCATGTGTGATCATGAGCTGCGTGTGTGATCATCGCCTGCAGACACCTACACACACCTTCCCTCTGCATGAGGGTAAAAACCCTTTCAAATTGCTCCAATATGAAGAAAGCAGAAGTGCTGTAGCAGCATAGTAAAAAACACACTTTGGGAGAAAAAAGCCACACTTGTTAACAGCAAAAAATAATTTAAATTCCCTTGGTATAGAAGCAGAGCAAATCTCAACATATTTGAAATACTTATTTTACATAAAACAACACTTTATTGAAATGTGGCATGGGAAACCACGTGAAAATGGTGTAGCCAGGTTCTATGGCCCCTTGCTTCTTCCATAAATGGAAGAAGGAAAACAGAATTGCATTGTTGTGTATAAAACATCTGTTGTGTGAGTTATACATATTATTCCAAAACACATTAAAGTTTGTATATTATTATTATTATTATTATTATTATTATTATTATTATTATTATTATTATTATTATTATTATTATTATTATTATTATTATTATTATTATTTCATGACAGAAATTATTTGGGGTTGAAAGGATTTTTTCGGTAGAAACTCCTCACAGGGGACACCCAAATGAGGCTCCTTTCATGTCCCCAAGAGCTGGAACAGACATGTGCTCAATCCATCATGCAGTACCCAGGTCTCAAACTGCTGACTAGCCAGCCTTCCAGCTAACAAGGCCAGCTTCTTAACCACTGAGCCACCGCAGCAATGAATGCAATGTATTAAAATAATGTAGTTTTAAAGTTTAATACGTGATGCACTTACTTGAATGAATTGTACCTTTTGAGTTTTGAATGTTAAATATATATGAGCTGCCTGTTCACCTTATTGTTGTTCCATTGATTTTTAGTCCCATGATGAGCTATTTAGTTACAGTTCTAACACATAATTTTGAAATAACAGCAGCCATATTAATTATAAACATTTTGCCAATATGAATTATAAACATTTTGCTAATTTATGGAAAAGGTGTATGCAAAAGGAAAAAAGGTTGGAACCAGTGGTTTAATTAATAAATACAAAAACAAACTCATTGCATATGCAAAAATGTACAGTGGCTTGTGGAATCCAAACATTGCCTTACTCTTTGTTGGCTGCTACTAATGTCATTTTTCCTGGAAGTCATTTTCACAGTTGATGCATGTGTCTCTGATGAATCGATAAACCGATTCTGGCATGAAACATGCAACCACACCCATTACACTGAATAGATTGTGGAGGATGTAGTTGAGTTTGACAATGTTTACATGCTTGTCGCTTAGCCTCTAAGATGATTTGGAGGCAGAGTGGGCGATCTACTGCTCCTCCCAGAATTGTGGGTTTATACCCAGGAGTGTGTTTGGCACCATTGGAGGGTGCTCGACAGGGGTGAGGGGTGGTGACCAAGGGACAGGGGAGAAGGCACCCCCAAGGAACCACTTGGTCACCGCCCCTTGCTTGCTCCACCTGGAGCGTGGCACTTTAGAATAAACCATCGGGAGGGAGCTTGGAGCAATGGCTTAATCTAAAGTGCAAGGCACCGGGCAGATAAAATAGTAATATTATTATTATTTGCGCCCCAGGGTGCCAGAGGCAAGGGAGTACAAGAGTGAATCCCCCTGTTCTGCTGGCCCAGCCCATGCCTTTTTATAACTGACACTTTCATGGTTTGTTTCAGGTGATCCTTATAATACTTCAAAGTAGCTCCATGAGATCTTGTTCAATCCACATATAACTTGCTGCCTCTTACTCAAATTCTGAAATGTGATTCCATTTAGTTTCAAATCTCAATATGTTAAAATGCAACGATAGCAAAAGAAAACCCACAATATCCAAAAAGGTTAAGTAGCAGTGCAAATGTCATCACGCAAAATGGCATGAGGGAGAAAGGCAGAGCAAATTGCTGATGGTTGTCACATAATTATTTATGGCAAGGATACTAAGTTTAGTTAAAGGTAGGTTTGGCGCAATGGCAAGACACTTCTTACCATTATTATAACCTGAAGGAACCCAAAGGGAAATACTTGCCTAGTGTGAAATAATCATGTGCTTCTCTGCAAAGAAACCATTCATTTTGCGAGACAAAATATGTAAATTAATGTGTAATGCTAATTTGTAGAACATATTATTCCCAAAAACAAAGGCCACTGAGTTTCTGTTTTTATTAGCACTTGTAGGTTGGTGGATGGCAAGAATCCTTCCTTCCCTAAACAAAGTATGCTCTTACTAAAATGCTAATTCAGCCTTACTCACATCTAACAATTCATTTGCAATTTAAAGGGATTATTTTGGCAAGCCAGTCTACTAGAAGAAGACTTTGATGTAGAATACACTAATGGTTTCTATAAGTAGGAAGAACAGGAAGAGAGGTCCAGAAACACAGTACAGTAATACCTCGGATAACGCTAAGACTTGGTTCCACAAGTCTTGGTGTTATCCGATTTTTAGTGTTATCCGATCCATGTTAAAATGCTTCAGCGGTTGTTATCCGATCCATCCCATAGGACCTTAAGGTTATTCGATCCAATTCTCCTCCCCAGATTACTTAACATTATGCGATTTTAGCATTATCTGAGGTAAACGTTATCCGAGGTATTACTGTATAGTAAATATATTTCCTTCTTTAAATTAACAAATTACTTTGCATAGTGCAAAGCAGTATCTCCATGTATATTCATCTCTGTGGCCAACTTCATACATAATGCTTAACACGGCCATACCCTTAATGCTAGTAAGTGTAAGTCACATGCTGTTGCTACATGCTGTCCGGTAGTCTGCAACCTACAGCAACCCTGTGCCTGAGAGAATTCTCTAATCAACATGAGCATTCTGGGAATTACCATCCAAAGAGTAATTTTTCAGAATTGTGATTTTCTCTGGCAGTGCTGAAGACATAACAGTGTGGGCTATTTGTATGTACTAATTAGTAACCAAAGTATAATAACCATGTGCAACAAAATCCATTTAGCTACGTCTCCGAAAGGAGGCTAAACAACTCTTGTGCCAGCAAGTAATATATAAAGGGGATCAGAGAGTAATCCTATCATCTATAAACTACTCAAAAGAGCCACTAAATTCAATAAAACATACTCCCATGTAACCACAGATAAGACTGCAGCCTTCATTTGATGCTTAAATGACTCATAATTGTCCTCATTAAGAGATGGACACTACACTTTGCTGAGATCAAGGAACTGGAGCTACAACTCACAATACACTTCTCTAATTCAAACAACTGTTTCAAATTTTAATTGAGACTTTACAGCTTGAGAGATCAAACTACAAATGAGCATGTAAATTCATGTTTTCTGTTTCAGTTCAAGAGCAGACCTGTTGGAGTCCACCAATTATGTATACTCCACATTATCTAAATATGCTAGCTGTTCCAATGAAGCATATATTTGTGATCCTTAATTTATTTTAACAAAAGTACACATTGATCCAGCCAAACAGACGGTTCTTGAAGCACACAAAAGGCAGAAAACAGGGAGAACTAAAATTGACTTTACAGTTTTTAAAATTCCTCTTGCATTAGTTGTAACGAACGGTGCCTGCTCCCTTAAAATCAGCTCATATAGTCAGGCCATTAAAGGTGCATCCCAGTGAGGTTATATTCACAATTATCCTAACTCATTCACAGCATTTTGTAGGGAAGCCAGGCTGTGCCACCTTGAATTTGCAACCTTACTATTTTCTACTATTTCTTGCATCATTTTCTTTTTTACTGGAAAGAAATACACTAAGGTGGAAAAGACAGAACAGCTACGCAAGTACTTTCACCTGGCAGTGCTAGGACTTATCTGACTGGAAATACTCTTAAACAACATTCCTGGCATACATTTTTAATCCTGATTTTTCTTTTCTCTCTTTCTCCTTTTAGCATGCTTTAAAGCAGCTGAAGAATCCAATTTCCACATTATGCTAAACATTACTTGGCAACACTGCCTACTCACTACAAAATGGTATAGAGATAGCAATTGCACTTATCTACCACCCCAAACTGCTTAATGAACTCTCTGGGTAGTTCACAATTAGCATGTTGCCCCTTACATGCTGGCTACTCATTTTACTGACCTTGGAAGGATGAAAGGCTGAGTCAACTTTGATTCCCATCAATTCGAAATCATAACATTTTGGCTGCAGTACAGCAGTTTAACCACTGTGGCACCAGGGCTGTTGTATATACTGTATAGCACACCACCACTGACTCTGTGAAGACTGTTTGTACACAAAGGCTACAACTGGGCAACAAATGTATTATTTATTGTAGTGGATCTCTTTCACCACTTTGCATCTGTCTTCTTTCTTTTAAAACACACCTAAGCGCAAGTGGAAAATTCCCTGCTGATCCGTGTGTGTGTTTTGCAGGGCAGGCAGGTCTTCTGTCTCTTCAATCAGCCTCAATGATGGAAAATTGTGTCTAGTTTTCAACTAATGGCAATTTCTTAAACATCTTACCACTTCTGCCCTTGAAAACTACCTCTTGCATATATTAGTGTCAGAATCTATTTCCACTTCAAATCCTGTGGAGTAATGTGATTTTGTTTGCAAGGCAGAAGGACACAAAGAAGCATTAGACACTCTTGACAATATTTCAGAAAGGAGTTGTCTGAAAGTCTTTTAATTCTCCCAATGTATTCAAAAAATTTCTGAGTGCATTCTGCTTGTCAGTATGATTTAACCATAACCACCAGAAAACACTAGAATCAGTCTTCCTTGCCCATACTACTCTGTCTGTAAATCAGTTCAAATTTACAGGGCGAGGAACCTTTAGATGTGCCTTTCTGACTACAGTACTCCCATTAGTTCATAAAATCAAAGCTGGGAGGGTAGAAGGAAACATCCACCTTCTTGCCATAAAGGTAGAGCTCAGAAATGTTATATCTTTGGACCTGAACTCCCAGAATTCTTCAGTGAGCATGAACAAAGTGGAAAATGCCATTGGTTTTGTATGCATTGGATCTTCAGACTGCCAAAGTAGCAATAGCAATTTTACTTATATACTTTCCCATACCACTTATAGCACTCGCTTTGTGGGAGATTCACAATGTAATTAGCATTTTGCCCCAACAAGCTAGGTATTCATTTTACCAACTTCAGAAGGATGGAAAGCTGAGTCAACCTTGATCCGGTCGGGATCACAGTCAGATTGTGAGTTTTCCAGTGGATACTTCAACTTAATCACTATGGCCAGAGAGGACAAAAGCCACCATGGCTTCGTGGGCAGCCAGAGACAACGATGCAGCTGACCCTGGGCCCCACCCATGGCCGGGGAGGATAGGGAGCCACCACCAACCACTGGGCCCTATCAACATTTTGGATTTGTGGTGCCATGGTGTGGTTCATGCCAAGACTGTTGGGATGGTTACTGTTGCTATTACTGGATTTCTAATTGAATTATTTTCTTTTTCTTTATTATAATTTTTATGCTATTGTATTTCATTGTGTTCTAACATGTATATGCTCTGTTGTTTTTCTTAGCCACCCTAAGTCATACTGTCGAGTGGGTGGCATACAAATTAAATACCCTGACGCCAATGCCAATGCCAACGTCAACTACTGCTACTGCTACTGCTACTGCTACTACATTATGGGGGCTCAGTAAATCCCTGGCAGCAAAAAGAATCACTCAGAATCTGGCTGCATAGGGAAAATCTGGGAAATACTACAGAATATGGGCAGGCTGGTTTGCATTTTCCCCATTGACCACATGATGCGAAATGTGAATCAGCCCATAGTTCAACAGCCCTGACTAATACTCCTTCATCCTTGCCAGAGACCCTTCTATTTTTTTGCAAGTCAATCCTTTCACTCCAGTTCAAAAGGTGTGAATGCTCTGAACCAGTGCAGATAGGAAAGACTATCCAACATGTGCACATATGCATGCATAAACACACACACACACACACACACACGAGTGATACTTTTGCAAAGCACCTTCCCCCTCACCTCCTGTCTCACAAAGGAAGACTAGGAGAGCATATACAAGCAACATCACCATTCACATCTCTTTGTAAAGCCTCTTTCCAAAGACAGTTCTTTTACAATTTTTATCAGCTTCTTCTGGGCAGAGCTTAACCAACTGTAAATTGGCAAGACGAGAAGAAGAAATGAATGACTGAGAAAATAGCCGATCACTGATTTCCTCGTAAGGCACTGCTTTTGGATCATACCACCTAATGGTACTTCAAATAAAACTGCAATTAGAAGTGTTCTTTTCTCGTCTCTCTGTGTGTGTCCACTTAAATGGAGGAGTGAATCCTCACCTGTGATTTTACAGACAGAGAACACAAGTTAATTCACATTTCCCTCACTTTGAAGTTCCACCCTCAGTTACTAACTCCCAGCTGGTTAATGTTGCCTATTTCAGTAGCTGAAAGGAAGCTCTTGAAAATTGTAGTTTCAAGTCTTCATCACTATCACCAAAAGAGCCTTTAGTGACAGACAGGGATGTCACCTCTGTCACTGATGTAAATTTGATAGCCAAACTTTCTTGGTCTAATCCACATCTCAGCCATGAGATGCAGTCCTAGGATAGGCCAGAAAAACAGCAGGGTATGTAGAATGGTAGAGTGGGGATAAAAATATTAGGTCAGGGATCTTAAAAAAATAACAAATCTCAGATATGCTGCCTTCCCAAATCATAATCAGCATCAGCCTAGCCATTGCAGAACATGGGCCCCACAGTGGAAAAGAATTGATCCAATTTCATCACCCAGCTGATATTCAATGGGTACACAGAAAGAGCCCCCTCGAAGATTGTGGTATTTTTACCCACAATTCGGTATACCCTGGGCAACAGAAACCTTGTGTTGCCAGCTAATTTTTCTCACCATAGTTCAGAACTTCTGAATGAATTCACCAAAAGGTGGCCTCATTTTGGCAGTTTCTACTGAAGTCAGAGGAAAAGGTGGTCTCACTTTGGCAATTTCACATCTGGCCTATGCACAGAAGAAGACTGATCTTCAAAAGTATAGTAGTAAAATGAGCAGCTAAGACCAACAGTTATGCAGGTTCCTATAGAATTAGGCTGCAATGCTATACCTGCTTCCCCAGGTGAAAATCTACTGGAGTCAGAGGAAAAACATTTATGATTCAATTATTAAATTGCTTCTCACTGAAGAGGCATATTTAGGATTAGATGCCATGCTTCCTCTGAGTCTAATGGTGTTCATAGTTGTAGTGCAGGGATGCCCAAAGCCAGCCCACAGTGCCAAATCATCCAAGCCCTTGGCACCCATGCTGCAACCAGAAGTGGAAGTAAAACATGCCCACATATGTGCAAAAACTGCTATAAATGCCTCCATTGCTGTTGTAAATGCATTTATGACAGTCATGGACACAGTTTACAGCAGGGAGAAACCACATGACTGGCCCGCTCAACCAACCTGTGGCACGAGACGTTTTGCAACTCCTGCTCTAGTGAATATCTGAGGAAACCCAACAGTATGCTACCTCTACATGTGAGTTTTCAAAATTTATGTTTCAGAGAGAAAAACGAAATAGGAAGATGTTTTCATTATTTTAAAAAAACAGATTTTAGTTTCCATATGAATGGCTATGATAAAGTGTTTAATTATAACAGGGTGTTAAAATAGAGTTTTCAGCTTCCCTGGAAACTTTCTCGCCCATGCTAAGATTTATAATGGAAGCCAGCTGCAACTACAACCCACAAGCAATGCTATGTCAGCTTTAGCTCACCACCAGCCTTTACAGATCAAGACCCTCTGAAATATTGTCAGGATGATTCAATGTTGTGAGGACTATGTAAATTTTGGGACAGGAGAGGTTATTGCAACACGCACAGAGGCCTTTGTGCAGCAATTACTGTGCTACCTACTATAAGGAAAATCTTTGTAAGTAAAATTTACTCTTGTGGTAAAGTATTTTTTAGCAACCATTTCTTATATCTAGATGTGGAAACAAACGCCAGATACAATGTCTGGCACCATAACTTATCTCTCTTCTCTGCTCTCCCACTCAGTCCCATTTGCCTATTAAAAAATCAAAACCAGCTAAAGAATTCCTCTGAGCTAAATTAGCATAAGTGACTATCAGTAAAAAAAAAAAAAAAAAAAAAGGAAAAGAAGAAGCTCTTGTTCATATCTCACCATAGCTCTGAATTCATAAGGTGGCTACAGACAGAAGCCTGTAGCTGTCAGTCTCAGCCCTCAATCTACCGAGCTGGAAGAGACTCTATGGATCATTGAATTCATCCCTTGTGAGGAAGCCACAGTGGGGAATCAAACTCCAAACCTCTGGCTCTGTAGCCAGATACCTAACTACTGAGTTATACTCAAAACCTGGGGTTCCCAAGTTAAGGCCTGTGGGCAGATGTGGCCCATGGAGCCATTTCATGTCCCCCACCTCTCTAAGGGCAGTCAAGAAACAAAATGGCCACCACCTTTGAAGCTGTTGGGACAATATTGTCACCACCATTGTGCAGGTAGGGCAAAATCGCCATCCAGCCCTCAAAGCTGACTGACAGAGTGTTATCCAGTCCCTAGCTTGAAAAGGTTGGGAACCCCTGCTCAAAACTAAATTAAAATACCTACAGATGTGAAAGGGTTTGTAAGTGGACACATGTGAGCCAGACTGGAGATGATACAAACAAGAGGACATGCTTGCAAGGCAGTAAAGAAAAAAGGGATCTGTAAAGGAACATCAGATTTTCCTTCTTTCCCGCCAAAATGAACCTTATCTTGCTATATATTTATAAATAAAAAAAATAATTATATTAGACTCAAGAGGACATTTCATAAAAGAAATCCAGCAGCATAATTTTTCCATAGCATTCTCCAGGAAGAAGACAGTGTTGTTCTTTTCTTATCAGATTTAGAAATAGAAACTTTTTTTAAAAAAAGGCTTCACTTCTTCAATTCTGCACCCATCTTCAAGGCCCCATCCCCTGTTCCTTGTTACGCTGAAACCAATAAAGCCTTTCTAGCCCTTTGTAATTTCTACAGGTCTATTATTCCCCTAGTGCCATTTGCAGTCCATGTATTGTCTTTCTTTGCACAGACAAAACATCACCATCTTTCTCACACTAAGCCACGGAAGCACATGTTCCCTTTGGATCGCATGAAACTCAGAAAAGCAATTAAAATTTTAATACTGCTTTCCTTTTGTGTCCATGAGTTCTGCACAAAATACTAAAAGTTATTCCCTTTTTCTTGACACCACTAAAGGTAGAATCACATGTTAGGCAGTGATTTAAAAACTCTATTGATGCTATACGGTGAGTTAGAATACAAAGAATGCAGTTTTTTTAGCCTAGAGCTTTTGGGATCCAGCAAGCAAAAATGGCCATCATATCATGAGTTGCAGTCTAGGAAAATAATTTTCTGCTGCACTACCATCCCAACTTCCACAGATGGAGACAGAAGCTGCAGGAGTTATGGGAATATAGCAATACCAGGCTTAGGTACAGGGAAAAGTCTCCCTTGTTTGAAAGCCAGTTGTGTGTTGTCAAGTCAGTTTCAACTTATGGTGATCCTCCTCATGTCTTCTAGGAAGAGAGTACTAAGAAGTCATTGGCTATTCCCTTCTTCTGGGGGTGCCCCAGGACTGTGCAGTTTAGCCACGACTACACAGTCTGACTCTTCTCCCGAGAAGCACATTGGGGAATCAAACTCCAAGTCTCTTCATACCTCAAGGTGATTGTCGAGGACAATCTGTATTGACCCTCTTGAAACTATGTATATTAGTCACTGGGCCTTAGTTGTATATTTGGAGAGAAGGCCGATAGGTAGTAGCTGGCACCTGATCAATAGCCTTCAGAAGACTATCAGAAGAAAGACAGGGGTTACAATCCTCACTGAGCTGGTAAGTCTGTGTCTGGAACATATTACTTCTGAGCACTGGAGCAACTTTCCAAAGTATCACATGCTCACTGCATTAAGCCCCTCATCAAGAAAAGGAAATGCCACAGAGAAGGCTTTTGGCCTAGCTTTCTCCCTATAATTTAATTGTTTATGTGCATGAATGTGGATCATACAGAGGAGCACTCAGTCTATGACTTTCTATTTGTAGGTCAAAATGGTGCTCAGATGGGCCCTAGATCGTGGGTGGCCAAACCTTTCACACCATGGGCCAAAGCATGACCCCTGTCACGTTCCAGCTGGCCCCCTCTTTGGAAACCCCCCTAAAAACCAAAACAAACCTACACAAGCTGGACGGCAATATGAACTTTTCAGCTTATCAGCTTCTTATCAGCCAAAAGGAGGTTTTAATTTGGTAGCGTGTTTGTGTGTGAAATGCAATGCTGCTCTTACCCTTTTAGTCCAATGAAGACAAGTTGTTCAGAAAAATGATGAAGATTTATTGATCAGGTTCCATAAAGCATAAAAGTCAGTAGCACAGGTCAGTCCAAAACAGTCCACAGGCAAATCTAGGTAACCATTTTTAAGGAGCAAAAATGCATAGCTCCTAGGGTAAGGATGTTAGCCCATAGAGAACCAGAAACAAAGGCTCTCTAATCAAAAACAGGTCTTAACTCATGGAGAAGCAGAGACGAACTCCTTCTTCTCTCCAAAATGGAGAATTTGCAGTCAGGTGGTTTAGCTTTAGCCAATCAGATAACAGAGAAAACTTTCTCAAAACAATACTTTGTTTTTACACGTGCATAGGGAATGAACAGAGAGTGTTCTCTGTTTAATCAAAACATCCAGGAGCTTAGAAAGATAACAAATACTGAAAAACATGCTGTCTGTAACACAGCCTTGAGGCTCAGAGAAGACAAAGGATTTTTCTGAGGCCTATTTGAAACTACAACTTAACCAAGCATTGAGAGCATTAGGAAAAAGATGTCGTTTTCTGACAACCCCAGACACCACGGGTGCATTTATGGCAGCATTTACAGCAGGCGCAGGCATGTTTCCACATGTGTGGGCATGTTTTATGGCTGTTATAAATGTGTCCACGCCTGGTAGTGGCAAGCAACATGAAATGGTGCAGCAGGCCAGATCCAGCCCACAGGCCATAGTTTGGCCACCCCTGCCCTAGATTAACAACAGAGATGAAAGCAAATTTTTTTACCTTGGACAGCTCCAAGTGGAAGAAGAAAATATTGTTCAGTTAGCTCCCTTGATCACGAGTAAAACTTTATAACTGAGAGGTAACCCAAAGGACATTTTCAAGTCATGCTTTTAGGCAGTAAACAAACAAGGCTTAAGGATAAAAGGCTAAATGTGACATTTTGCATCTGTATGCTGCTCTGTAGATTCTGGGTCTCACTAGTCATAGTTCAATAACATGCTAGTTGTGCTTACTAGGTCTCAAAATGAAAGAATTCCATGATGGCAGGCAGGACAGTGAACAATCATACTTTTTCAAAGCCCCCCATCTCATGTCACACTATATTTAGTTTATATAAAGCTTATAAATGTTTCATTTAAATATTTAGTTTATATCAAGACAACACTTCCTTTTGATCTCAAATCTCAAGCAGTAAAGCCCATGCTTTCACTTCATTTCTGAACTGCCGTTCCACTCTAGGAACATAACACTTTCCTCCTCTGTTGTTAAGTCTCTTCCTTTGTCTGATGCTTCCACTTTATTTATTCCTCAGCTCCTCTCAGATCTGTCATTTCAACGTATCCACATTATATTGCAGGCAACCTATTCGGCTTCCCCTTATCCCCTGATTAAATGCATTCCGTGGTAACCAGTGTCCAGAGATGAAAGTGTGCTTTGTACCAAGGAGGTTTGCCACTTCTGTATAGTACAGTAGCAGGGTTGTGAGGTGGGGGTGGGGTTGATCCTATTTTTTCATCCCTTGCAGCATATTCCTGTGTAGGAGAGAGGAACACCCTGCTCTGTAGGTTCCATTCCTCACACTTGCCTCTCTAACCTGACAAATATTATCGTGCCTCTACAGCTGGAGGTCTGAGGTAATCCACTCTGTCACTTACTGCAGCAGTGTGAACAGGTAAATCACAGTGGTGGGGCATGAGTGATGGCCTTCCGAATGCAAAATACTAGAGGGAAGCCAGATTGCTATGGTAAAGCCATCTGTCTTTCAGGAGAAGCATAGTGCTGACTAGATGAACAGCATCCCTTGTGCTCTTTCCTAGGTAGCCAGCTCTGTAAATCTTGGATTTGCTATAAGGATTGAAGGGTATTGTTGTGTTGCTCTTGTTCAGCTTGGATTTTGGTACAAGACATCCTCTTTTAAGTCTGAGATAGGGTGATCTTGTTGTGGTTGCACTTCTTTCTTTAAAATTATAAACCTCTTTTGCTCTGAAAGGTTATGCCTCCCCATTCTCGTTTTAAAAATGTCTTCTCATTATAGAGTTGCCTTATTAATAACTCTGCTCCTTAGGTATCAATGCTGTTGTTTGGGAAAGTAGTCCCTATTTTCTAAAATGAGTAGGGTTTCAGAAAGAAAGATTGAGAGAGAAAGAGAGAGAGACCAAATATTATGAGTAGGCAGCAAGGAGAAAAGAATCTCAAAACACATTGCTTAAAAGTAAAAAAAAATGTCATCGAGGAGAAAAAAGTTATTAATTATGATTCTCATTAAATATACCCAGCTGTTCTAAATGGAGCTTTGCTTTGGAAAATATCTACAAAGACTGGCCTGCAGGAAATGCACATATTATTTCTGGAAATAGGACTGTGCTTGTAAGCTCAAGGTTGAGATATCTAAGCATTTCCATAACTGCATGTTATACCACAATATTATTTCAGTTATATTGTGTTCTGCAACATATACACTGGTCCATTTGTTATTTCTAAGTGTAATCATGATGGAGAAGGAGTCATGAAGCTTCTTTTATTCATGGTAAGGACTGAATGACTACATAGCCAGGCTGTTTCCTAGCAGTACAATATTAACAATGAAGCAGAGTGTGTCATATACCAGTATGTGTTCTTGTATTGCAGCAATTACTGGTACAGTAATTCCCCTTCTACAAGATTTTGCCTTTGATCAGTTATGTAATGCACATTATGTAATGCACAGACTGAATTGAATGGGGACCCCAGCACAATCACTGAATTTTTTAAGTGGCAAAAAGACACATGCCTTAGGTAAGTATGAATCAATTTCATTGTAACTTTGTGGGCATGGGGGCAACATCACCACATATACAATCTCTTTTCTCTTTTAGACCTGTGGGGTGCTTAAAAAAAAAACCAAATACCATTATGTGGCTTCCAGACACATAAAGGTTTTTTTTTTTTGGGGGGGGTGTTGGGGGGCTGGGGGGGGGGATCCATCTCAGACCTAAAACACTGTAGGGCTTAAAGACAGAGAAAGTGCCTCCTAGAAGATAAAAGTGGCCATTTTCATCTTATTCACACACTCTCACACACTCACTCACACACTTTTTAAAAGTGTCAAAAAGGTAGGGGACCAATGGATACTGGGGAGTGGGCATGATACTCTGAGGTCTAGAAGGCTGTATATAGGGCTCCTAGACTTGTGCTGCTCCTAACCTAAACTTATATTCTGATGTTTAAATCAGAACAGTCCCCTTGTTTCTTAATGTTGCTAAATACTTAAGTACTGTACTGTGATTGAGAGTAACTACAAGTATTTGAGAGTCTAGTCCAGTGATGGAAAACCTTGGCACTCTAGGTGTTCTTGGACTTCAATTACCAAAAGCCCTAGTCAGCACTCCTGCTGATCAGGGCTTCTGGGAAATGAAGTTCCAGAACATCTGGAGTGCAAGGTTCACCGTCACTCGTCTAGTCATATAACAGTTTTGTGGTTTTTATTTTTTGTTAAATATTTAAATGACAATCTCTCTCTCTCTCTCTCAGACACATACATACAATTTGTGTTCTCCTCATATAATCCAGGATTTTCTGCAAAGACCTCCCAGTCCAAGTAGAGATTGAAATGAAGACAACTGATAGCACTCTGAAGGTACACTTCAGAAAAGGATTTTCCGGGACATAGAACATTAATATGGCATGACCAGTATATCCTTCCCCCCACTTGGCATCTGTATCTGTATTTGCATCGGTTTTTAGCTGTTTTATCTGTTTTAGTGTTTTAAATTTTTATGAATTATTATGAACTTTTAAGGTTTTTATATATTGTTATGACCATTACCTATGACGGTAATGTATGTTGTAAGCCGCCCAGAGTCGGGTCTTCCCGATTGGGGCGGGATATTAAATGCGAATAATAATAATAATAATAATAATAATAATAATAATAATAATAATAATAATAATAATAATAATAATAATAATAATAATAATAATAATATGAAGCACTTAGTAAATAACCAGTTGTTTAATAGTCATTTTACCAGATTTGGAAGATAATGCATATACATTGTAGCTGATGAATTAAAGAATATATTTGCGGTACAAGAGATTTGAGCTGACTGAAAATTTTCTTAACTGTTTATTATGAAATAGAGTCCATTCAAATTTTATAATTATTCAGAAGAATGCACATCTAGGCCATTATTGTAACATTGTGTATTTCACTCTGTTCATACAGCCATTTACAAAATTCTGATTGGTTTGCATGCATTTTCTAATATCTAATAATGTTCAGTCACCTTTAATCAAACAAAAGGGGGATTTTCTCTGAGTGATAAGCAGCAAATGTGTGAATTCAGAATTCACAATTATCTAAAAAGCAAGACCATCAAATTGTGAATAATTGACAATCAATGCTTGCTAATCCATTTTGTGGAGAAAGCATACGTCAAGCAACATGCGTTCTAATGAACAAACGACATGCTAATTTTTCAAAGCGCATACTAGCCATGTTCCCTACAGTGGAACGTGTCTCTCCCAATCTTTCCTGCTGGATTGAATTTTTTCCAAACATGAAAAATGTCTCTGCCACACTTTGAAGAATTTTTGATTGTCTGTGATGCTATATTTGACTTTACCAAGAAGTGCTATAAAGTGCTATTATTTCCAGTGAGTAGAAGCCTCAGACAAATATCTGGCCATGTAGATTATCTCTAAACTAAGGGTCTTGAAGCCAACAGTTACAACTGTCCATTAGTCTAGATCAGGGGTCAGCAAACTTGGCTCTCCAGATGTTCTTGGACTTCAATTACCAGAAGCTCAAGTCAGCACTCCTGTTGATCATGGTTATGTAGAACAGAAGTCCAAGAACATCTGTAGAGCAAAGTTTGCTGATCCCTGGTCTGACTGCATCTACATGATCACAGGTCCTTGTCTGTTCTGATAGTGATATTTCACACAGCTTTGAAATGAGAATACAAAAACTGTCATAAACCAGGCTGTGGTTTTCTAACTAAATATGTCTAGATTGTTGGTGGTTATGAGAATAAGGGAGGGAGGGGCATGGAGTCTGTCATTTGTCTGTGTCTGCTTCTTATGAATATACCACTTTTATCCTGGATCCTGTTCTGTTAAAGATATGGGATAGAAATTTGGATATATTTTGTTACTTTCGTCTATTGCTCCATTTCCAAACTTTTTCTTACTTTACTCCACAACAAATAATCTGCATCCTTAGAATGTTTTTTTTTCCTGTACTGGCTATTTCATTAAGCCTTAATGTTGAATCCACTTCCCTAATAATATTTTTAGCATCATTAAATCAAGTAAAACAGATCTGGGGAACACTTGGATCATTGCAATCCCGGGCTTGAAGGACGCCGCAGCCGCTGAGCGCGGGAACGCTGCCGCCGCCGCTGCGCCCCTCCGTGTTGTTTTATACTATGTTGTTTGTATACTGTTGTTTTATGTTCCATGGAAGCCACCTAGAGTCAGGTTCGCCTGAGCAAGGCGGGGTATAAAAATAAATTTGAATTGAATTGAATTGAATTTGCTCCTTTGCTTCCTCTTTTAGGGGTGCTCTGTAAAACCTGGGTGTTGCCTATCCCCAACCTAGTATGGAAAGAAGGGGTGGTAGCTGTAAAGTTCTCATGGCTCTGTTGATATCTCCCCCTTGAAAGCCAGCTGTGACACAATATCAAAATGAGCAGACGAGGAACCACTTCACTATTCTGATTCCCAGTGGTCGTGGAGGTGGAAGAGGAAGAGGCCATGCCATGCTGTGAAAGGCACACCTTGATAATATCCTCAAGGCTGCAGCAGTCCATTGCAATCCCGGTGTTAAATTCTGCATGCCTCATTTCATACATGCTGGAGGAGATGGCTCTGTGATCACAGTGTGTGGGTCACTACATGGGAAGCTGGGACCCACCTTAAACAAATTCACGTCAATGGAGAATGTATACTCGGATACGAGTAGTAGCCGCTTCTACCAATAATGGAGACCAATCGTGCTGAAACATGAGAGATGGGAAACAAGCAGTGGTGATTGGCTTGCCCAAGCTTTCTTGATTTTTCCCCTCTTCTTCACATTACAGGCTCTCCTTGACAATCACCATTAGGTATGAAGAGCCAGGGGTCAGTCAAATCCTATTGATTTATTCATTCTTACTGCAATGAAGCTTATCTTTCTAAGATTCTCCCATTGCAAGTCAAAATACAGTGCCAAATTAAAGTTACTGAGGCTGCTTTTATTTCTGAAGGGTCCTTGAAACACACAGACTAGAACTTCCCATTAAACTCCCTCCATATTAAACAGTCGTCAGATAAGTAGATCCTCTCCCAGGCAATGTTTTGCCATTCCCCCATCTTCAAAGAGCAGCAAACGGCTTCACTCACCTGAGTCCCTTTCATCTCTCTCATTATTTTTTACAACAGAATAGAACAAGTGAGTTGTAGGCTCTGATTGGCTAAAATTTAATTGGAACTTTTGGAAGGTACTGCTCTGATTCTTCACAATTGCATTCCTCTTAAAATAAAGTTTTAATGATTTGATCCTTTTTCATAGCTAGCCAACTACTGCCAATCTACTTCAAACCCATCAGACGTGCAACCACAGCATTGCATGCCGCTAGGAGAGATAACAGGATGAAGGATTTGTCAGGATTTGTCAGGCTTCGGTTGCAATGGGCAGCCATGCCAGAAGGAAGCAAGTATGAACCAATCCTCTACTCAGGGCCATTCTGCCAGACTAACACAAAGAAATGGAATATTTAGCAAGAGATGGGATAAAATAGAGCAGAAGCAAGAGAGGGAAATCATGGCATCAACAATGCAGCTTCACTTCAAGCAAACATGATTAAGATGAGGGAACCATTGCTTTGGAACTGAACCTGCACAACCTCCCTATACAGCTAAGAAGACTCTTGACCATCTACAATTTATATCTATAAACTCACAATCAGCTTTAGGAGAATGTTAGTTTTTTTGAAGGGAAATATTAAATCCTAAACCAGGAAAATTAATTAGGATCACTATGTTCATTTTTATTAGCTTCCAAAGCAGTTCTAGCATTGTTACTCAGTTTTCTAGTTCCAAAGCTTTCTCACATTTGCAAGCTATGCCAAGCAGAAGTAGACATCCTTTTTTTAAAAAGCAGTTCCACACTGGAATCATCTTCAAAAGGCTTTGGATTTTACTCTCACTTGGAGACTATTCTGGGCTCTTGATATATATAGGAAAGGATGCAAACAGTTGAACAAAAAAAAACTTTGTCAAAAAGCTAAATAGCAATAGCCATTATAGACTGTACCATAGTGCTTAGTGCACTCAAAGGGAAATTCACAATGTTGTAATTAGCATTTTGCCCCCCCCCAACATGCTGTGTACTCATTTTACCAACTTTGGAAGGATGAGTCAACTTGGAGCTCTGTCAGAATTGAACTCATAATGTCAGCAATTCTGGCTGCACTACAGTAGTTTAACCAGTGCATTACCAGGACTCTTGTTATATGCAATATGTATAAGCAATGACACGTGCAAAAGTGGTACAGGACATCTCAAAAGCAAGAGAGAAGGATACAAATCTCTACATGGTCATGCCCACTTGTTGAATCTTTAGCCCTTCCGATGTCTTTGACTACAGTTTCCACAATTCCTTACAACTGGCAGTGGTGGCTGGAGTTCTGGGACCTGAAGTTCAAAGCTTCTAAAAGGCCAGCATTTTCCTGTTATTATTTTAAACAAAGTGTGTCAGCTAATGTCAGAGATATGTTTCATACAGACATGAAAAGCCCTGGTGGTGCACTGGTTAAACTGCTGTACTGCAGCCAAAACGTGAGTTTGATCCTGACCAGGGCTCAAGGATGACTCAGCCATCCATCCTTCCTAAATTGGTAAAATGACTACCCAGCATGTTGGGGGGGGATGCTAATTAACTTGTGTGCACTAAAGTGCTATTACTATGTACTTATATAACAATTAAGTACCTATGTCTCATTTCCCAATGTACAGTATCTGTGTGTTTTGTGTCAGAGATTACTCTGGGTTGAAAAGACATTTTTGCAGGGAATGCCCAAATGAGGCTCCTGTCATGTCCCCCCCCCCCCCCCATCATGCAGCTCTCAAGTATCAAACTCCGTCCTTCCTGTCTCCAAGCTTAGTGCCTTACCAATTGAGCCACCGGGAGATGCAGTTATTGTATAAAAGAATGTCAGCTGCAGATTAATGTCTATGTTACAGTTTCTCTCCACAATAGCAAAACAAACCAGTGCTGCTGGAGAGGAAAAATTAATAGTAAGCAGCATGAAATGAGAGACGTGCATACATGTGCCTGAATACAAAAGGTTCAGCTGGATCTATTTGGGCGCCATACAAATCCATGTCTGGTGTAAGTTTAGTTTACAAACAATATGTGAGCTGAAAAAAAAAGACCCAGTGCTATGTTTGAGTAACTGACACTTATTCTGTGTGGTCGTTTGGACAGCTGCCACATGAGACCTACAGCAGTTGAAAAACACATTATATGGTATGTTCTATTTTTGCATGACAGAAAATGTGCCATATGAAACATATAAGTTACCACCAAATTTGTGTATGAAGTGATTCATGCTATTTTAGGTTAAGCTAATTACCAGGAGCCATTTGCAAGTCTGAGGGGGGGGGGAGAATCTCTGCCCCACACATTATTGCAAACAGTAAGCACTCAAGTCATTCTTTTCTTTGTTTCTATCTTTTGCAAACACAGAGACAGAAATATGTAAGATAAACATAAATGTTACAGCATCTGGCTTTGTCCTCAACAAAGTATGGCACACATTTCTCAAAAGATGAGAAGAAGGAAAAAGTAGTCTTGCCCAAAGCAACAATTAAATCAGGCTCAAATCTGCCTTGAGTTACAAATAAATTAAACTGGCTCCTCTGCTTTCTCTGTCAAGAACATTCTTCCATGTATAAAAAAAATTACAGTTCAACAAGACTATTCTACATGTTCTTTATTTCAAGGTCTGGTTAGTTCATTCTAAAAACTTGGGAGTGGCATTTGGTATATTAGGTGATGAATCTTCCTGAAGGCCTGTTTGCCTCCCAATGGGTTGTTAAACTCAGTTCTCACATGTCAGAGTCCTCAGCGTGAGTGGCTGGCAGGCAACAGGAATACATGACAACCAGGTAACAGGCTAAACAATAACTGAATCTCAGTCCAGAGTTCAAATGAAACCAGAGATGCAGGATTAGTCCACGCAACCAAAATGTAGTCCAAATGAGCCAAAAATCAGGCAACCAGGAGAACAGGCACAGTAGAGACCCCTCTTGGGCTGGAGCAAGGCAAAGATGGACTTGGAGGAGCAAGAATCCAAGCAAGGCAAAAACACAGAGCACAAGGCAATACCAATCAACACACACACACACACACACACCTTATGTTATTCAGTGCCAAACATGGACATTTACAACAAAACATAAGCAAAAGTTGGTCACCACAACAATGAAATGTCTGCAGAAGGTTGCTAGAGTGACTAGAAGGGATAATATCAGGAATGAGGTTATAAGGGAAAAATTGGAACAGAACCAATCTTAAATTACATCCAAAGACAACAAATAAAGTGGTTAGTCTATTTGGAGAGAATGTCTTGAAATTCCATACCTTACAAGACATATGTGGAAAGAGGAGAAGGACGAAGACCATGTGGCAGACCCAGAGGAAAGTGGAGCAATATTAATGAAATACCACATGAACACCAAATAATAACAGTGGAAACCTCTTGAAGTGCCAGAACAAGAACCTTGCATCGCCCTTAACACCCAGCAGGGTTAAAATGAAACAAAGAAGACAGGATAGGAAATCTAAGAACTGCAAGTCTGCTGATCTTTGCTGTAAAGGTAGCTTCTGGGATGAAGGGCCAGTTCTTATATAACTAAGCCACCCAGGGTTTCAAGGTGGAACCTATGAAGGTCCAGAACCTTCCCCAGGGCTCTCAGGTTAGGGCTCATCAGCTGCAGCAGGGTGAGGGTGTATTTCTGTTGGACCTAGGGAAGCTGCTTTCAGGCTGAGGGCTCCAGTCCTGCAGGACTTAGAGGACCACCAACAAATCCTGACATCACACATCGAAATCTTCCTGTACCTCAAATTCATTAAGCACCCATCCACTTGGTTTCAATGGTGAGGATATCAATGTAGGACATCTGTAGAAAGTAACAGCAGTAGTTTATGAGCAATTGCAGAAGAAGAAGCATTTCTGTGTTTCTGAAAACTCTCTCTTGTAATCATTAGTTAAACTATACAGTAATTGCAACTATATCTGCTAAGTGTAGCAATTCACAGGAAAATGACACTGAATCCAAGGACCTCAGTGATCATGCTACACCATACTTTTCCCTTCTTACAATAAAAAATGGGCAGCATTATTTTGGAGGTGGGTGGAAATTGAAACACAGACATAATGTAGAAAAGAAAATAGGAGATTAAAGCTGCAACATGAATTTTAAAATACCAAGGACTTTTGCCTCCCATTATATTAGTATCACAACAACTTAGGTAATTTAATGTCATTATTTTTTAGCCTTCCCTCTTCACATCTAGATGCTGTGTTCACACTTATTTGTTCAATATGGGTGATGGACAGAAGGGAATGTTTAATCATGGATGGGGTTAAGGGGGAATAGGCAATGGAAGAAATAGGCTTGTGCCGCTTACAAGCTTCCTACAGTTCCTTGATCTGCATATTTTAAAGCCACTACATCTGGGGAAAGTACATTGTTCATTTATTTTGACAAAAGCAATTTCAATTATTAATGATAACACTTCCGTAGCACACGTGTAAGCGGGCTGTACTGTAATTTGTAAGACTCTAAAAGGCTTTAGATCAAGAGTAATGCGCTGACTCAGCCACAGTACTGTAGCCCCTACTCTTCTCCTTGACTTTGCTGGCAATAAAAGCATTCTGGGCTGGTTGGATTGAACATTTTATTTGTACATTTCTGTATTATTACAGGAATTCAGCCACTTTGGGATCTCATTCATTGATAAAGAAGTTATAAATGTTACTCTTTTTTTGGGGGGGGGGGATTATAATGGCAAGAAAAAGGGACTTCAGTGGCTTAGTGGTTAAGATGCTGAACTTGATGAGTGGAAAGTTGGCAGGTCAGCAGTTTGAAACCTGAGTGTTGCACAATGGAAAGCGCTCCTGTTGTCTGCCCCAGTTACTGCCAAACTAGCAGTTCTAAAGCAAGAAATTGCAAATAGATAAATAGTGACCATTTCGGTGGAAGGGCATGCCTGCCACGTGTCCACAGAAATGTCTGCAAAAGCAGACAACACTGGCCATTTGGCTATAAACAGAGATGAGCACTGAACCCTAGAGTCAGAAATGACTGGTTGATGATGATGTTTTATATGAGATGTTAACCATCCTGAGTTGCCCTGTTAAGGAGGACGGTATATAAATTCAATAAATAAATAAATAAATAAATAAATATGCTTCCACACCAAGTATTTGTTCTGTAATTTCTATGCTTTATTTCATCACTGTTTACAGCATATCTAGACATGATGGTTACCCCTCCACTTTATCCTCCTACGCTTCTTCATAACTAACATGTGGAGCTGTTTATTTGCTTGTCTGTCATCTGTCTGCCTTTTTTGGCACTAATATGCATTTGATGTGTCATCAAGTCTACTGTGCAAACACAATTAAAAGCAAATTCTCAAAAGTCTCAGTAATAAAATGTTTCTTGTTTACAGCATCAGCTCATGTTTATTGTGTCTTGATGATCAGCAAACAGCTTATTAATTGCCCTTTTAATAGCCTTCCTTAATTGCTGCGATATTGGTTTCTGTCCCCACAGGGAAATAAAATTTAGTAACTGAAATTATTTTGTAAATATTTTTAAATAGTAAAATAATAATATTTTTGTATCAGAGATTACTCTGGGTAGAAAGGATTTTTAGGGGATGCCTGAATGTGACTCCTTTCATATCCCCAAGTGCAGCTCTCAGGTATCAAAACCCAACCTTCCAGTTTCCAGCTCAGCATCTTAACCATTAAGTCACTGGGAGAGCTGCCATTTTATTAAACAAAACATAGTTAAAAGAAGAAATGATGGGAAACTGGTAACTATCACCATCACCACTATATATAGCACCAACTTGGAACAGAAACAATCACTGTGGCAACTAAGGTATGGTTATAAAGCAGGGAAAATCTGAATGGATCTGATGAGACCTAGAATGTCAGGTTTCCCTGGTAAGTTTTTTTTAACTGACTATGCAGGAATCAATAGAGATAGAGGAGGAAATTTGCAGTCCACGTTGTTTGCAGCTTGTTAAGGTAGCTCTGCTGTGGTCATCAGATTTGCAGGAAGCAGAGACACAGCTGCAATGGACTACCTTAGCATTTTCTTCCTCATTCTCTGCTAACACATCTCTCTTTAGCCTCTAGCTGCCCACCACACTAGTGCTGACACCAAGCCCTTTACAAAAAGTTCCCCATGAGTGTGCCTTTGCTTTCCCTTGAACTAGCAAGTTGTTCAAGCCAGCTTTTGGTTGCCCATCAGCATAAGTGATTGCACACTGCCTAAACCAAGGCAAATTCATTTGATTAGGGGAGGCGGAATAGACTAGGCAACACTAAGACACTCCCACTGAGAAGCAATAAAACAGGCTGAAAGTATAAGAAGGAAATTTTGCTGAGCAGATTTACTTGTGAGTAAACATTGCTGAAGGATCTTAGCAAGGGAATGAGCTAATGTACTGCTATATTAAATGCATGCATAAAACAAATATTTTGATCCTGCTTTCATCTTTTTGTGGGAAAGCTACAGCTCAGAAGCAAACTATGACTTTCCTTAGTGTATATGCAATTTTTAATCACATCAGTATTTTCTACAGCAAAGTGAGATGACTGGTGAAACTACTCAAAAAGAGAACTGATACAAAATACTGTATTGTAAAAGACCCACTGAACATGATGGTGGCTGCTCTGTTACCATACTGCTATATATACCACTCATATGGGGGTATTTAAGCAATAAAAGTGGGAGTCCATCCCAGATGGGTGGGGTATAAGTATAATAAATAAATAAATAAATAAATAAATAAATACAATAAAAGTGGTGTATGAGGCAAAGTAAATGATTACTTCATCACCTGATTTTCCTCCCCCACTCCCCAAAAATCTGTCTCAGTTGATTCACTTGAGAAAGCCTTGATGCTGGGAAAGATGGAGGGCAAAAGAAGAAGGGAGCAGCCAAAAATGAGATGGCTAGATAGTATTGTGGATGTTGTGGGCACAAAGCTGAGCAGGCTGAGGAGGATGGTGGAGGACAGAGGTGCCTGGAGGACAATGGTCCAAGGGTCGCAAAGGGTCGAATGTGCGACTGTGCAACAACAAAAAGCAATGAAGTAAAATACAGAAGGGGGAGAAGCATAGTAACACTCCCTAAGTTATCAATTTCCTGTTAAAACATAAGAAATACAGTCATGTCCATGGTGTGGACATATGAAAAAGAACAAATTCCCTGTGTTCTCAGCCTACAAGGGTGTACTAACAAGTATTTGAAACCAATTTTTATTCTGTTAAAATACTAATAGTGTATCAAAAGTACAGTAGTGTCAAATATGTTGTATAGTTGTCTGTGTCCCGTTCATCAATCCATAAACAGCCACCACCACCACCAACAACAACAATAACAACCACCACCAATTTAATATTACCGTATTTGTCGGCGTACAAGATGACTGGGCATATAAGATGACCCCCCAACATTTCCACTCAAAATATAGAGTTTGTTATATACTCGCTGTATAAGGCTACCCCCTCTTCCGCACACCTTCCACACACCAAATAAAACGTAAAAGAACATCAGATTTGATTTCAACATGTTAATTTATATTCAAATGCTTATGACATGCAGAAAAACTGTCACAAGGCTGTATGTTATCAAACATTTACAGTAAACATAAAACAGTGCATGTTTATTAAATGTAATTCACCAAAGACAATTCACTAAAGCTGGATGGAACAATGGGAGATGACATGCTGTTTGTTTTTTAATTTGTTAACCAAACTGGAACTATCAATGATAGAAGGAAGATAACAAATAGAGGGAGAGAGCAATTGCCAGACAAGTCCCTAGCAAGTTTGCTGGCATGACAGTTTCCCTTTAAAAGCCTTCAAACTCCTGTTCGTCATCTGATAATAAAAGTTGTTATCCGATCTATCCCATAGGACCTTAACGTTATTCGATGCAATTCTCCTCCCCAGATTGCTTAACGTTATGTGAGGTAAACGTTATCCAAGGCAAACGTTATCCGAGGTATTACTGTATTTTATTCAACTGAAGTGTACCCGGCGTACAAGACAGCCCCCCCCCCCACTTGGAGGCATGTTTTTCAGGGGTAAAAAGTCATCTTATACCCCAGCAAATATGGTACACTTTGGTATTTAGTCACTAGTTAGTATCTTGATCAGAAACTTGGAAATGCTTAATATTTCCTGATGGCATTTTTGACCAGGCGAGCTGCAACTAGAAATCTTAGCTCTTAGAGCACATAGCACCCTCTGCCACTCATTTGGCCCTGAGACATGGGCATTCACTCCCATCAGAAAAAAAGGTATGAAAGAAACAGAGATTCCTCCTCAAAAGAAAAATAGTGTCTGCTTTTAAAGACAAAGAGGGAGAGTGAATGGGGACATGAGGTGTTGGTTTTTGTTTTCCTAACACTGATCTGCAAATTCCCTGCTAGATTCTGGTGCCTTTAAAATTTTTTTGGGGGGCAATGCATAGTTACAACCCTGAGTCCAAATACTAACTAGACGCAATGCCCAGTGGTGGGATGTCAAAAAATTTACTACCCCACCGTGATGTCATCAGTGTGGGCGGAGCTAACATCATGATGTCATGATGTGGGTGGGGCCAAAGAAAAAATTAAAAATACAAAATAATAATAAAATTAAAATAAGCATACAGACACACACACGCCCCTCAAGCCACCCACCCACCCACAACACAAACCCGTAAATTAATTAATTAATTAATTAAAAATACATTAAAATACACCCACCCAGTGAAAAGGTAAGCCCTGAAGGTGGTTCCCCACAAAAGCTGCTACCGGTTCTCCAGGACACTGGGGAAAGTTACTACTTGTTCTGGCGAACTGGTGAGAACCTGTTACATCCCATCACTGGCAATGCCTGTCTTCCTAAATCTTATGAGATTGATATATTCATGATTTGGGGTCCTTAGACAAAATTTACCTCAATCCCAGTGGCCCATCTGCTAGTTAAAAATACTACATTCCTGTAAAAACAGCTGTAATAATGCATATGAAGTACTTTAAGCACTGAATGTATTACATAAATGCTGACATAAATTCCAATTATTATTCAAAGCTGGTGGGATAATATCCAAACTAATAATGCTGAGGGGCATAGAGAGAGGTTTCCGTGGGTTAATTTGTGCTGTTCTTCATTTCATGTGTTCTCCAATCTGTCAATCCCTCTTGGATCAAGCAGTTTAAGAAACTGAGATCCTTTCAATAAAGGATGGGAAAGACCCCTACGTGAAACCCCAAACAGCCATTGCCAATCCAGATAGATAATGCTGGGCAGAGGGCAATTCCTCCAGTAAAAACCAGCAGAATATACTGCCCACAGAGAACGCAAGTGCTGACTAGCCACAGGCATTAAAGCAAAACATCTATGCTCAGTAAGATCTGGGTTTGCTTATTTGGCTTGCTGTCTTTTTAAAAGGAAGAACTCAGGAGTCAAAATGTGAGAGAATTCTTACAAGCTCAGGTGTTATGCTGAACACAAAAAAGGAACAAGGAGGTTCAACACATCTCTAGATCTAAGGTAGGGGTGCCCAAACTATGACCGATGAGCCATATCTGGCCCACACCGCCCCTGCCACTCCCGGAAGCGAAAGTAAAATGTGCATGCACGTTTTACTTCCACTTCTGGCTGGGAGGAACCACATGACTGGCACACTCAACCATGTGACCGGCCCACAAAGTTTGGGCAGCCCTGATCTAAGGAATGGGCAGCCCAAGGTCTCCTACCTTTTGAGGCAAGAAGCATAGTGTTATACCTTATCATATGAAGTGGTTCCACAACAACAAATATCAGTACTCCTTTCCAGTGCTGGGCACTGAAGTGAGGGGGAAAAGAGCCATCCTATCCACCTTCCAAGTACTGTACTGTACTGTATTTGACATTTGGTTATTCCCTTTTTAGTGCAGAGATATGCACTAAGAGATTCGCCAGTCTCACACTTTTCCTTGGGTAAAAAAGGAAAAAGGTTTGGCTGCCTCTTGGGTTGAACAAAACCAAAACCCTTTTAGTTGCAAACAAAAATGACTTTATTTTCTTATATACACATTAAGGAGCTGCATCTCCACAAGTCAATCTTCAGGGAACAGAAAATGCACTGTGGAAAGGTGGCTAGGAAAGGAAGCAACAAACAAAGGGCAGTGTCAAGATAAGAAGCCTCCAAGGTTAGTAGCAAATACAGAGCATGTTTTCCACGATTACCTAATATTAAAGGAGAGGCAGGCAAGACTGAGTTTTCCCAACACATAGGCAAATTCAAGGTTTGGTGGTGAGTAGTAGTGTGAAATGGTGCCTTACTTTGAAGAAAAGATGAGTGCCAACAGCAATGACAATGTGGCTAAGACTGTAGGGCCATGATGGCTAACTTTGGCACTCCAGCTGTCCTTGGACTTCAATTCTCAGAAGCCCAGTAAACCCATTTGTGTGGATTCACAGGGACTTGGGCTTCTGGCAACTGAAGTCCAAAACCAGATGGAGTGCCAAGGTTTGCCATGATTGCTGTAGGGTGATAAGAAACATCATTCTTCAGTCATCAGACAATTTTGGTACTCAAAAAGCCTCCCACAATGCCCTGAAGTCAAGGAGGAGTTATTGCAGTCTAGAGCTGAAGAAATTGTCTGCTTTTGGAAGGGGACATACAGCCAGCCACCTAAGTCTCCTCCTCCTCCTGTGGTGGTGGGGATGGGTAACTTGCATAGGTAGCCTCACCTGTTCCCACCTGCCATTACTGCCCCCCTCATCTTTTATTTAAAGTAAGGCATTTCTCTCATTCCTCCTCCCTGTCTTTGTTGGGTTGGTCCAAGCAGGATTAGACTTATGGATAATGGATCAGTCTTCTTGCATCTCCCTACAATAAAGATATATTGGGGAACAAGGGAGGTTGGGTTACTCTGAAGGAAAGTGGCTGTGTGGAGGCAGTCATCAGCATTCTTATTTTCTTGTCTCCATAACACAGAGATGTGTTATGTGCCTGACATGCTAGACTGTTCAGGCCCTTCCATCACCCAAGCCTAATGGCAGGACTGGCCCTGTCTTCAGGAACTATAGCAGAGACTTATAGTCTCCCTCCCTTCCCTGCACAACATCTGAGTTGTGAACAATGATATGCAACCAGGTCTTGGAAGAAAATACAATGAGGCAACTAATAATAATGAAACAAATCTCCCTTGTTTTGACACACATATTTTGATTAAAAATAATCAATTCTCTCAAGGCAAAAAAAAAGCACAGGATAGGCTCAGTGGCACATTTGAGTCTCTCATGTGAGAATGATTACAGCTATGGCCTAAGATATTAATAGTCAAACTCCCCTGAGAATCAGGCTGCAGCCCTATATAAAATTACTTGGGGGTATGTCCTACTTAATTTAACAGAACTTAATAGATGTGTATAGGATTGCACTGTTAGGTTCCAGTTCAATAGTTTCTCTGGAATAGCCCTGCTCAATTTAGGGAAATGGTTCTGGAATGTACTACTGTTGTTTTGTACTTTTAGCTAAGGTTCATAAAAGAGCACGTACCAAAATATATACACACTATTTTTAAGAAAGAAGAAGGCATTCTACCCTTTGCATCCAGCTTCATTGATTAAATGCTATATAATTCAGTCCAATTCTGCAGCTTGTCTCTGAGCTTAATAAATGGCTGTTGCTTAGCAACAACAATGATTACCATCTGCTTTTGCTAACTGCTGTAATACTGACCAAGTTTATTAATCTGAATCAACAAAGAACAAGTGATGAAGTTCTCAGAGATTTCAGGATACTTAACCTTCTCATTCTTTAATGTATACTTAATCAGCCTAGCTCAGCAGCAGAGTAAGCCCGTATCTACCTTGTAACATCTATTCCCAATTATCTAAGATTGTATATAAGAACTGGTATGCCTCATCCTCATATAATGAAGTAGCAGCATACAATGAACTGTGCTATATGGAGATATTGTAGAATGGTCTACCTACATCCATTAGAATTGGTCTATTGAATCCAGAGGCGTAAATAGACACATTCTACCAGACAATGCTCTGGTGCTAATATCAGAAATAGCAATCTGTTTAAGCAGAGGCTTTGGCTTACCGTAGTAGTAGAGAACATATTTTGCATCCCAAAGCTGTTCAAGCCCTAATATCTATACTTTTAATGAATATAGCAAGGGACAAGAAAAACATCTATTCCCATATCCTGGGGAAGCTACTGAATCAGCACAGAGAACACAAGGGGCCAATATGCTGATAAGGGAGATATCTGTGTCCTGTATTGATATCTGCTGACAATGCTACCACCAACTAGCTAGGGCAGGGATTCTCAACCTGTGGCCCAGGGCTCCGTTTCATGTGGCCCCCACTGCCTCCACCACACCAGGAAGTACCATGTGGTGGAAGAAGGGCAAAATGGCCATCCAGCCCCCAAAGCTGTCTGAAGGAATGTGACCCAGCCCCAACTTATAAAGGTTGAGAACTCTTGATTTAGGGATTACTTCATAATGTGATGTTTGGGTTCCAAAACAAAAGTAGAAATGCTCAAGATTTGCATCAGTCACACAAAATGAAATGAATGGACAAATTGTATAGTTTCCATGTGAGAACCTAATATTTTCCTGTTAAGGATACATTTTATATACTAATGTGTTCTCCATCACTTGGGCCTACTTCTTTTAAGCAGTTTGAGACCTGAGTACTGCATGACGGAATGTGCTCCCATCTCTGTCCCAACTCCAACCTAGCAGTTCAAAAGCAAGAAAGTGCAAGTTGATAAATAGGCACCATTTGGGTGGGAGGTTAACAGTGTTCCATGCACTCCAGTATCCATGCACCTCCAGTGTCGAGGCATGCCTGTCAGACGTCCACAGAAATGTCTGCAAATGGAGACAGCGCTGGCTCTTTGTGTATAAAAAGAGATGAACACTGAACCCTAGAGTTGGATATGACTAGCTTTCAAGCAACGGTGAACTTTACCTTTACCTATCACTTAAAATGCCCATCAGAACTGTCTCCTTTTAACCTTCCATCATGATTTTCAATGCCATTTTCATTAAATTTGGTCTCCATTCAAGACAGTTAAAGCAAGAGAGATGCATGTTTGACAGCTGACTTACTGTAATAGAACCAGCAGCAGTTCATGTATAAGTGGGGAGATGGGGATTCACCCCAGAATGTCAGGGTAATGTGTCACATGCTGAAGTCATGAGCCACCAGTACATAGAACTTCTTCTTCTGGAAATGTCTTAATATTTAACCATTTTCAGAAGAGTTGAAAAACCTTAAATGTGGCAAGGGCCAGACCAACTTATTAGATTTTGGGCCCTACCCTTGTTTGGCACTGACACATTTAAAAGTGCATGAAATGTTTTGGTTTTATCACTTCTAAATCTTTTTTTAAAATGCATTTTTATTATAAAGATAAATGGACATTACTGAAAAAAGGAACAATAAGACAATAAACAACCAAATAAAGAACAAAAACATGATACAATATACAAAATTACTACCAAATCTTAACATCTAAAAAAGATGGCTTGGAATCTACCGTGCATTGAAAGAAACCACTTAAAAGCCATGCTTGCATGAAAGCTCTGTATTAATATTTTAAATAATATTGTGATTAATATTGTCATTCAAGTATGTCTTTTTCATCAGTCAAACCTTAAGTAACCCCATGAAATAACAGGAAACATTAGTCTATCCTTGATTTCAACATTGCTGCTTCAGGTAAAAGAAAAATAGGAACCCGCCCATAAACAAACACTAAAGGACTTCTTTATGTAACACTGAGACTTCAGCAAAAACAGGATGCCAAAGGTTTCACTATGTTGAGGATGAAGTGTTTTTAAAATTATAAATAGATTCCATAGCTTGGATAGAACATACACACACACTTTTGAAGAAAGCAAAGTTTCTGTCTTGTAAGTTCATTATACCTTCATGCATTTGTAGCTAAAGTATCAATGAGGAGTTCCATTCCCCTGATGATGGACAAACATATAAGGAACAAACCTTATTGTTACTGTGCAAGAAAGTTTTTTAAAAATCATTCTTATTCCCTGCTTCAGGAGACCTAATGCACAGGTCGCTTCTTGTAACAATCGTTGCAGTCAGTTGAGAACAAGCACTTCCTTAGACACAATACACACAAGCAAAGATTGCCATATTGAATGAACAGGAGCCAGTAGCTATGATACTGAATTTCATCTCAGCAGAAGAAATGTTTTTTAATACAATGGTCAGCAGCCAATGAGGACTGGAAGGTCAAAGATGGTAATTGCAATGAGTTTTGAAGTCTAACAAGGCTTCCATTTCAGAGCTCTTATACTTGTGCATGACTATCTGCTCAGAATGGTGTTGCTTTTTATATACATGGTGTTTGAAAGATCATATATTATATGATTGTGCCTAAGAGACAGCAAAATGAAGCTGAGATCATATCTGAAACACACATCCTGTTCAATCAGAAAGGCATCTATCATGGTGTCTAAGTACTTCCACACATAAGCCACAGATGGAAAATAATCTTTATTTCATTTTTTTTAACAGTCAAGGCATGAAATCCACAGCAACTTCGGGCTATAAGGTTTTCAGTGAACATACCTGCACAGTCTCCACTAATAACCACTTCCTTATGTGCAAAGGAGATTCCTAGGCAGCCTTTATGATGTTTCTAAACATTTATGGTGCTGCACACTCTGTGATTTATGTTAGATACAGATAAATTAGCAGAAAACCACTCCTACATGTTTACTACCTTTTTCAACAAAAGAAGTGGTGTGCTCTGCATTCCTTCTGCATGTTCTTTTTCTTCTTTGTGTGATAAGATGGAGGAAATGTTTTTATGGCACAGCTTTCCCCCTCTGGATTGATGAACATATGATAAATATTACTGAGCTTGCATCAGTGACAGCTCTAGCAGGAATCTTTTGCACAGCTTCCTTGCTCTAATTTCTCAGGAAGGAAATGAGGAACAGGTCAGAAATCAACCCTTAACCTAAGAATTGGGCTGTTTCCCCAGCACTAAAGATTGTGCGAAATATGCTACAGTGAACAATTTTTGAGGACTTTTGTCCAGTTCAGACTCAATTTATGTTCCAATCAGATGGGCAGTTGTGCAAACATTACTTTGCAATGCTCTGCTCCAAAGGTGGAAGCTATCACTCAGTGTGCACACCTTGAAAATATTTAAGGTTGAAGTATTTAGTCATGTTAGGCTGTTGCTACAAGAACCAACAAGAAGCTTAGGGCACCTTAAAGACTAACCATTTAATGATCATATAGCGGGTTGATTATAGCACCTGAACAAGTCAGAATTCTCAACAAATGGGCTGAATTGAAAATGTAGGTGTAAACATCTTCATACTTGAAAAAAATGAAGAAAAAAGGAGTAAAGTTTTATTCTTTTAAAAATAAAACAAAATTAGGCATAGACTGCAGATAATGAGGGGGAAAAGTGAACGTCTGTGAATTTGGACTTTACAGACACATGTATCCTCAACTCCATGCATTTACCTTTTTATTGTTTTCTGTTGCATCCTGAAGTCTCCATGCTGTCAGCAAAGGTTCAGAAAGAGACTGTATGGCATTTTGTGAAAGTGGATGGTGAATCTCTTGGGTAGAAACAAATGTGAGGGCTTTATCCTGCTCATCCATATTTGCAGCTTCAATTCACTCCCCCCTTAGAAGAGATAACATGAAGGATTGCATATCATGTATAGATGAGGTCAGGAGGCTGCACAACAGTGGGAATTGTTGTATGGCACTGCTATTTTGAGCTGAAGGAAGAAAGATGTAGCTATGAAGAAAGTTATCACCTTCAATCTGTAATGTCATAGTCCAGAGGAAAACAACCCATTTAATTGTGTGACTTAAAAAGACCAGAACGAGAGAGTAATTCAGTGACAGACCTAGATGCAAGTAAACAGTGTATAATCAGAAAGCAATGAGATGAATTATTACCAGAGAAATAGGGCCCAAGACAGAGTTAAAAATAATTGTAGTGATGCTACCACTGTACTAAAAAAATAATCACTCAGAAAAAACTGGATACCATGACTTCGTCTTGTCTCTCATACACAATGACTGCTGGGTAAATATTGACAGAGAGAGTGTAACAGCAGTTCATTGTGTCTGTGAGTTGCTGGTATGATAAAGGAGATCAGCATTTAGAGCAGCGAAAGAATATGCTTTATGGGCTTTTGAAGAATGATGAGGGTTGCCTACTCTCTTTTTATAAACTCTACGGCAAGGAAATGAGACAGATAAACATTAGGATGGATAGAAGCAGGTGCAGTATATTATGCCATGAAGAGACACCATATCCTTTCTCCTTAATCACATATAGACCTTCCCTTCCATCTTACTACTCGTTTTCTTTTCCGTTTTTCTCTTTCTTCATGTTGAGCTAAACTTGCTTTTCTCATTACTTAAGAAAAGAGGCTTCCATCCTAGCATGGAATGGAGCTGGTAGCAACATTGGATATTTTTGCAGTTGAAGTGAAATTCAAAATGGCATCCCCTACAGCTTTCTCTAAAGCAGGGGTGCCCAAACCTTTCAGGCAATGGGCCAGTCACGTGGTTCAGGGGTGCCCAAACTACGGCCTGGGGGCCAAATCCAGCCCCTGATGCCAATTCATCTAGCCCACGCCACCCTCATCGCTCCCAGAAGTGGAAGTAAAACGCTCCTGTATGGGCGTGTTTTACTTCCGCTTCTGGGAGCAATGAGAGTGGTGTGGGCTGGATGAATTGGCATCGGGGGCAGGATTTGGCCCCCCCGGGCTGTAATTTGGGCACCCCTGCTCTAAAGTGAAACACAAAGAGAGTGGTTGACTAAGGGAGATGGACACTGATGTATAATCTGCTTCTCACAGTGAACTACTTCATGTTTCTTCATGGCAATGTCAGCCTTACTAGGATCTAAGAGGTGAATGTCTATCATGTGTAGGGATTAATTTCTTGTATAATTACAATTTTAATTACTGGTTAGGATGAGATCCTAAGTAAAGGCACCTATTACATGCCTCCCAACAAAAGACGTCTTGTTTCAGAATTTTGCATACTTGTGAGCCTCAGAATATTTCTGAGAAGTAGAAAATCATGCCTACGTTTTAAGAACAAGAATGACTAAAATGACTACAACTGAAAGTACTTTAATCAATTGGAAAACAAGTTCAAAAGGTATGTTTAAATATGTAGACATATACGTATTTAAATATGCACAAATTCACTGGCAAATAGAGAAGGAAAGAAAAAATCCTATGTAAATTAAAGAATGAGATTTGGAAAAGAACATTATTAAGAGTGAGAAATTTTCACATCTGTAGTCTTGTGTGCTCTAAGCAAATATGAAACCTGCCCTGAAGAAATATTTGCATTTCCCATGCTCTCAGATGAGGAACCCTAAGATGAATAACTTGCAGTCCTAGAAAATAAAGTAAAAGCTTCACTGAAAGCACTGGGAAGAAATAAATCACCAAGGTATATGAGATACTGATGAAGTATTTCAAGTCACAGGGACTGAATCAGTCAAAATTCTAACAAGAATATGCCAACCAATATGAAAAACAAAACAACGGCCCAGTAACTGGCAAAGTTCAATACAGTATACAGTGGTACCTCGCTTAAAGAGCACAATGTGTTCCACAGGATTGCTCTTTAAGTGAGTTGCTCTTTAAGCGAAATACTTAGAAAAAGTGCTGCCTCTGCCATTGTAAGTGACCGATTGTGACTTCTGATGGGGGGGATTGTGAACCCCAATTTAGTTGTTAAGCATGTTGTTGGTTGTTTTAGTTGTTAAGCGAGGGTGACCATTCAGGAAAAAAATCTGCTCTTTAAGCGAGTTACTCTCTAAACGAGGCACTCTTTATGCAAGGTTTTACTGTACATATTCTGGCCCCATGAAAAAATATGCCAAAGTCTGCAGAAAGATATGTCAAGGTCTGCAGAAACTATAGATCATTACCATGCAAGCAAAGTGATGATGATGATGATGATGATGATGATGATGATGATGATGATGATGATGATGATGATGATGATGATGATGATGATGATTATTTATTGCACTTGTATAGCAGCCCCAATCGACATGCGACTCTGGGTGGCGTACATAAAAATCCCCAACATTTAAAACTATAGATACCCTTAAAATTCCTAAAAACCCTGAAACAAATTACCTCCCACCCGGGGGGGGGGGTGCTCCCTCTCCACCTCCTCACACCTGCCCCGCCAGCCAGGTTTTCAATTTTTTCCTGAAGGGCAGCAACTTTATCTGGAGATGCAGTTCAAATGGCAGGAGGTTCCATAGGGCTGGAGAGGATATCTAAAAGGCTCTCCTTCTAGTGCTAAAGAGGTGAACCTCTCTAGCAGTTGATATTTTCAAAGAGCCCCTGCAGTCTGCTCTAGTGGGACAGGCAGATGTCCTTGGGGTGATGCGGTCTCTTAAGTATCCTGGCCCACTACCATGTGGGGCTTTAAAGGTAATTATCAGCACCTTGAATTGCACCCAGAGGCACACTGGCAACCAATGCAGCTCCTATAGCAGGGGTGAGGCACAGGCATAAGGCCCGCACTCCATCACTACATGGGCAGCCACATTCTGAACCAGCTGCAGTCTACGAATGGTCCTCAAGGGCAGCCCCATGCAGAGCACATTACAATGATCCAGTCTGGAGGTAACCAGAGCATGTGTGACCGTAAGCAAGAAGTGATCCTCCACTTTTTAATTGGTGCGAGTGGGAGCTAATTTTTTCAGTGTTTTTAGGAATTTTAAGGGTTTCTATAGTGGAGCTGGCATAATTGGTGAATGACATGAAGTTGTGCAAAAGCCCTCCTAGCCACAACTGCCACCTGCTCATTGAAAAGGAGTCACAAGTCCAGGAGGACCTCCAAATTTTGCACCAGGTCTGTCTGCATCAAAAAAGCCCCATCCAGCTCCAAAGATGGTAGCTCCCAGGATAACATGGGGGGCCAGACCCACAGCCACTCAGTCTTGCCAGGATTCAGTTGTAGCCTGTTGTCCCCCCTCCAGACCCTAATAGCCTTGAGACACCTGGATAAGGACTTCAATTGCATCACTTGGATCACCATAGGCTGAGATGTACAGCTGAGTATCATCTGCATATTGATGATACCTCACCCCATGGGAATGGATGATCTTACCCAGAGGCTTCATGCAGATATTAAATAGGAGAGGCGAGAGCCTTGAGGCACCCCATATTGGAGGGGCTAGGGCTGGACCTCTCACTCTCCAACCACACTGACTGGGTCTGGCCCTTTAGAAATGAGGAAAACCAGAACCACACTGTGCCCTGGATTCCCAATCCTTGGAGCCATTCCAGAAGGATACTATGGTTGACGGTATTGAGAGGTCAATAGGAGCAAGGACAGAGGGATGACCTCCATCCTGCTCCCGCCAGATATAATCCAACAGCGTGACCAATGCAGTTTCTGTACCATATCTGGGCCTGAATCCTGACTGAAAGGGGTCCAGATAATCCACTTCATACAGAACCCCCTGTAACTGCCACACCACTGCCTTCTCCAAAACTTTCCCAAAAAGGGAGAGGTTGGATACTGGCTGATAGTTGGCCATTATTGTTGGGTCGAGTGCTGGCTTCTTAAGGAGGGGATGTACCAAAGCATGTTTTAACTGGCTGTCACCGCCTTGGACACCTTGACCAACCAGGTGGGACATGGATCTAATGGGCAAGCAGTGGCACAAACAGATCCAAGGAGCCTGTCCACTTCCTCAGGGAGAACTGGATCAAACTAATTGCAGATAATGTGGCAAGACTGCGATCCAGTCAATTCCAGACCCAAAGTGTCCACGCCGGGGTCAAACTTCGAGCGAATCTGAGGATTTTCTCCACAAAGTCCTCAGCTGACCTCTGCCAACCAGGGCCAGGCCCCCCTCTACCAAGGAGGGACCTAGTCACCCGAAACAGAGTTGCTGGCTGATTATCTGCAGAGGCAATAAGGGTGATAAAATATTGCCATTTCACCACCTCTATCGCCACCAGGTAGGCTTTAATAGCAGCTCTAGCCAGTGTTCAGTCAGATTTCACTCTTGAAATCTCTTTGCCCATTTAAGCTCCTTCAAATTCTCCATAAACCAAGAGGAGAAGCCACATATGCGGAGAAACCATAGTGGCACAATTATGTCCAAGGCTGCAATCGCACCCTCATGCCAGAGGTAAATGAGAGCCTTGTTTGAATCATGTAGCCAATCCAGAGGAAAACACCCCAGTTCTCTTTGGAATCCTTTAGGATCCATCAGTTGCTGGGGGTGGGCCAATTTAACTGGCCCTGCCTCCCTACAATGGGACATCATGCCCAGAAAGTCCAGAGTCACCAGATAGTGATCTGACCATGGCACAGGTGTTATGTCTAGTCGCTGTAATTTCACATCACTCTGCCACTGTTCCAACAAGAAAACTAGATCCAGTGTGTGACCATTGCTCGTGGTCAGGGCCTGAATTACCTGAGTCAGGCCCACAGCTGCCATGGAAGACATGAACTCCCATTATGCCTCAGGCCTAGCCCCCAATGAAGGCAAATTGAAGTCCCTCAGAACCATAAATCCAGGGAATTCCAATGCCAGCATTGTGACAGCCTCAAGGAGCTCAGGCAAGGAATCTGCTACACTGCAAGGGGGCAGGTACAGGAGCAAGATTCCCAACAGACTGTTAAGGCCCAACCAGAGGAGCAGGGCCTCACAACCTGGAACTTGCAGAGCCATGGTTGGGAGGAGAACAGGTGCCCAAGGTCTCCCCCCAACCAAACCGGTGGACCGATGCTCAGAGCACCAGTTTGGTTGAGTGGAGCCCAAGCATGCGCGCCCTCACCCCAACCCAACCAGCACTTGGCTGGATCCACCTGCCTCTTTGGAAAGGGCAGTGGGGATTCCATGCCAGCCTCTTTGGAAACGGAACTGGTTTTTTTAAACGTTGTACAATGTATGCATCGAACAAAATTAAAAACAAGATAACACTAAGACTTGTGGAACCAAGCCTTAGCGTTAACCGAGGTATTACTGTACCAGGGATTTGTATACTCTTAAAAGCCATAGTTTGACTCACTGTATTCAGACTTGTTATTATTATATTAAGATTATGACCTCTTGGTTCCTGAGAGGCACCTTGTGTATCATGACTGTACAACAGTGAAATAATAGTGTCTATGCAGAAAAAAAGAGGCAGCAACATGGTCCTCTCTCTTTACTGGGAATAGTTGTATGTACTGAATCTAGATAATATCAGTTTTGCTTCAGTTTCTTTTTGAGGAATTCATTCTCTTCTTTTAGGTAGGATAGAAAAAACCTGAGGGCTAAAATGTGGCATTTTCAATCTATGGCTTCCTATTTGTAGACCCTGGGGAAATTCACATACTGATTGTCTATGATCTTTTGATACCTTTTTATGGCAACATCTAAGACTCATCAAAGCCTGCCATGAGTTGGAAAATGTAAGGGGAAGTCTCCAAGTCATGTCTGCTTCTCATGATTCTGAGGTAGAGATACAGGCTAATATTTATTCCCATTTTTTTTGTATGGCTTACCAGTGTAAGTCATTGAGAGAAAGGGAGTCAGAGAGAGATGGCTGTGTGGCTCTCAACACAAGGAAAGACAGAGCAGAGGTCATAAGGAGCATAGCAGCCAAAGAAACTAAGAAAGTGGAAATGGAGAGGCAGGTGAACTACCAAGAGCCTCAAGGGAATGAGAAAGCAAGGGAACTGAACAAATACATGAGTGCAGAGGGACGTTTTATGGATAAGAAGGAGTAAAAATTCAGAGCAGGAATGCTTGTCTCATCATTTGGTCTTCTTTATTTGTAACATACCAAACCAAGGAATGCATCCCAGAATGCCTCTGTTTAGTGTACTGCAAGATAGCAAAGAGAAACTTCCACTTCCTTCTGCTTTAATTCTCAGTGTGTTGAATTGAGAGCCTTCTGCAGAGAAAGGATGTGTTCTGCTACTGAGCTATAGCACTAAAAGGAAAAGTGTACAACTATATAGTGAAAATACAAAATGAGACAGGTTTTAAAGGTTGCAGAGAGACCTGTGGGCCAGAAAAATAAAGATTGGCTGAATCCAGGCTTGTAAAATGGAGCAGAGTAAAAATGAAGAGAATGTGCTCTATGAAAGGAAGAGAGAGAACACAATGGAGCAGAAAGAGCAGAGAACATCTAATCAGTATGTGGTTCAAAGAGACACGTAGCACAGACACTGAGTGGTGAATTGTGGGCCTAGGATAGAAAGTAAGATTAACACAAATTCGATTAAAATGAATCACAGAGTTACCATTCGGAAACATTTAAAATTTAGAAATGCAATTCCACTTTATTTATGAACGTCCAAAATTGTCCATTGGAATCAAAAGTTTGAGCTGTGTGTGAGAGTGTCCCAAGGGTAGTGAGCTTATAATAACACATCTAGATTGCATGAAATTTCCCTCTACAGTCAAACCTCGCATAAAGAGCATTTCGCTTAAAGAGTAACTCGCTTAAACAGCAGAATTTTCTCTGAATGGTCGCTTCGCTTAACAAATAAAACCAACCAAAACCTCACAACAAATAAATCGGGGTTTGCAATCCCCCCCACAATTGGTCATTTACAATGGTGTTTCGCTTAAAGAGCAAACTCGCTTAAAGAGCAATCCTGTGGAACACATTATGCTCTTTAAGCGAGGTACAACCGTACTTTTAAAGTTGCTTCAAGGTCTTCCTTAATTTTACAGCTAGTGCCTGAAAAGAGCAGCTACTTACATTCCTACTACCGTTCTCAGTTGCAGTCATGCCTCCCCTTAGCCTTTTCCTTTACTCTCCCCATGTCTGCCTGCCATCTGTAGCATATGGGTTGTCCAGCGCAGAAATAGATGAAGAAAACCTCAGGTGGAAGCTCACATCTTTGTTCTCCTGAGTGCTCATTAGTTGTAGCAAAGAAGCAGATCTCTCTCTCTCTCTTTCAGCCTACAGGGAGGAACATTTCCTTACCCCTATTATTCTTTCATGATCCTGGAAATTTACTAGCATCTGGTATTTCCCTTGGTAACCTCAAATGGAAAAGCTCCCTCATACCTTGTGCCTTGTGCCAGATCTTTAATTTCCCATGCAGTAAACCAAAAAAGGCAAGGAATATTTGGGAATCAATGGGATTGTAAGTGGGAGGGAAAGGGGGAGGAGAAGAACTCCTAGTGTGTAATGATTGTAAGCCATTGCCCAGACTGCTACCAAATCTTCTAGGTCATAATTTCCAAATTAAGGACACAATCTCATGTACACCCCTTCACATTGTCCCCATACATGCAGGAATGAAATGCAAGAACATTGGCCCATCTACAACTTCAGGTTCTCTACTAACTCAAACCATGCCAAAGACCTGATAATGTTCACTTGAAATTATTTTTTTAAGAAGTAGAACATCATACTTAACATTGCTGAGCCCTGGCCCAAAATTGTATTCCCAATTGGCAACCATTAAGAAATCATCCTGTATTGAGTTGGCCATCCATCTAATGCAGTATTTTAAGATCTAGCTTACAGCTCATTCACAAAACAGCCAGAAGTCTTCCCTACAGTGATGTAGAGAGCCTCTAAGATGAGCATTCAGTCCAGGAATCAAACCTGAGACTTAAAATATGCAAAGCGAGTGTTCTTCTGAGCCACCAGATTTCCATAGAATCTTTATGGTTACAGTAGCCCTCACATGTGCATGCAAAGACCTGCACAAGGCTTTGGAACAGCAGCCAAACAAAAGCTCTGACATTCACATGACAAAATGGACTGACTCTTTGTGGCTAGAAAGTACAGCTAGTGCTTTTCTTCATTCCACTCACTTCAGTGTTTCCCCTTCATGTTACTCATATTCTGCAGAAAACAGACTTATCTGCAACCAGTGGATATTGTTTAGATCAGTGGTGGGCTCCCAAAAAAATTACTACCATACTGTGGGTGTGGTATGGTGGACATGGCCAGGGGGGAAGCCCTGTGTTGCACCTGAATTAGGACTACTTTATTTCAAAACTTGGGTGGTGCAAACCTGCTGATGCCCACCACTGGTTTAGATGCATCCCATTTTAACCACAGATATCCTTCCCTACATGTTTTTCAACCAGTGGCAATTCTTCATGAAAGAAGTGCAATAAGCCACCCATGCCATGTGTGCTAACAAGATTATGTCCCCATCTTTGTTGCACAAGTGTTGTCACTGGTTATAGACCATAAGTCCACACTGCATTGGGTGGGAGAGAGTTAATAAGCACTTGTGCCCCTCCTGGTACAATTGGAAGGGAGCTGTCTTCTTGCTTCTTAAGAACTATATGGGTTTAGTGCTAGATATTACTTCACACAGTAGTGGAACTAGATTTGATTCACCATAGCAGATGACTTCATGCAAGTCCACAGCCAAGCTGAGTGAAATCTTTGAAATCTGAAGGCTTTGTGAACTAAGCATAATGAAGTTACAAAGGAACAGGACTGTTGAACAATGGATTGTCTTGTTTTCTGTTCTCCTCCTTGGGAAATTCATGCCACTACTCCTACCTGTGAACTCATATAAACTTCTGTAAGAGAACAGAGCTCTTGGGGGGTGGACGGGAGGACCTCAGCGAGGTTCCTTTGTACTCAGAACTGGCACTGCTTGCTTTTTTTGTTCTCCAAGCCTACATGAGGCTGGCCTCTCCTTTGTCTAGGATGGTGGCTTTGGCAGAGACTGCAGAGGGCTGAATTACCTGGTGACTCTATCTCTGTCAGACTGCAGTGATTCATCTATCTACTTAAAAGCTATCTATAAATCTGTCTCACTGCACTGGTCTATTACACTGCTTCCCAATCAATCTACATCTCCCAGCACCATCAATCAGTCTATCCATATGTCTTCACCTAAGTGCAGGGACAGGCCAACCCCAATGCATCTGTGTATGGAATTTCTATGGGTGCCTGACTGTAGCTGCAGTCCACTGACTTCATCTATATCAATCTGTCAATTTTCTCTCTTCATACAATGGAAACAACCCAGAGAAGAAGCAAAATTATCAGAGGTAGTTAATGGCCAGCCATACAGAAAGCAGGCAATTTTATTCTAGATGCAAAAGGACCATGTGCAGAATACATGCACAAGTGTACCCCCAATCTTATACTAAAGCAGGAAGCATCCTTGATATTTATTTACTTTAAAGTCACACTTCCAAGGAATAAGGGAGAGAAAAGCAGCATAACAAAGAAGAAACCACTAACTTAGCACAGTTTGAGTATCACCTCACTTCTCAATGTTCTATTCAAAATGTGCACAGCAAACATCCACAGGATATGTGTATAGATATGCCCCCAAACAGCTTCTTGCAGAGTTGTAGAATCCATGAATTAGGCATGTGAAGAATACTCACTAAATTTCTCATTGTTGCCTTAGGCTGTCTCAGTGCAATGAAAGACTTCTACAAGGATTGTTCAAGACTAGTGAGATCCCACACATTCTGTGTAGGAGCAAAATAATGTACTCTTCTCCATCAAGGTCTGTACAATTTGTTCACAATTAACCTGCATAAAATTAGTGTCTTTAGCTTGGATACACAAGGCACACATAAACACAACAAACACAGAAAGAGTAGATCTGGCTGACAAAGTTGATGCTCCTGTCAATGCTCTGGCCATGCATTGGTAATCAGAGATGATCTATTTCATAGATATAATCCCCCCCCAAATGTCTTGTTCCATGCAGAGCCTGGTCTTCTCCATTGTTTACAGAGGAATTAAGTGTAATGAAGAAACTATGAAGGCAAAAGTGCAGATGGAGGAGAGCTTCCATGGTCATCAACTTAACAGCTGTCAGGAAATCATCTGAAAAATATTGTTATAATTTCAAAGTCACTAATAGAAGCCACAATATCCAACTAGCCTATATGATCAGTTGATCACCAAAGGAGCTGATTAATTGCCAACTAACAAAGGATGCTTCCAACCAACAGATAGAACTCTTCCATGTACTTTGTAGCCTTGTTTCTTCCAAACAAAAACAATATTTCCATTCAAATGTCAAGAAGTGCAACTGACTGGCGGCCCACTTTAGATCTTAGGTTGAAAGCATTGGGACCTTGACTTTTTGCTAATAACAGTAGATCTGATAATGATGTCTGGTGCACAATTTAGTCAGGTTAAATTGGATCTCTTCCAATTACTACAGCCTGAGGACATGGATAAGGCACTTGCACACTGCAAAGCCAGCACCATTTTTCTAAATCCTTGCTTATCATATCTCTTAAAATTGGGAAAGGAAATTACCATATAATAGGCTAAGTATATCATTAATGCATTCCTACAGGAACGTTATTCACCTTCCCACTTAAAGAAAGCCATTATAAGGTGCATTCTTAAGAAATCAACTTTATCAATGGATGATTTTAATAACTATAGGCCCATTACCAATGTTCCATTCTTCAGCTAGTTGATTGTGAGGGTGATGATTGACAAATTGCAGATGTTCTTGGGAGAACTTGATAGTCCAAATTCATTTCAGTAAAGTTCAGATTGCAACATGGATCTCAAACAGCATTCGTTGCTTGCAAGACAATTTCCTGAGGGAGGCAGACAAGGAGTATAAACGTGCTGGTTGACCTGGATCTTTCCATGATCTTTGATATCATTAACCACAGTCTCCATCTGAAATAGTTATAACATTTAGGACTTGACATTTCTATCTTTCAGTAGTTCCAGTCCTTTCTCAAGGCCCAGGCCCAGATGGCATAGCTTGGGGACAAGCTATATGATAGGATATGGCAATTCAGTATGCAAAGGGTTAACACATAATCCTTGTGGGAGGGACCTTGTGTTACTGAGACTAACTTGTTTGCATGTTGTTTATTGCTAACTAATCAGGGAAAAAAACCTGTACTCCTGCCTGAAATGTGATTGCCTAATCCTAATCCCTTGTCTCCAGTTTGCTGGGAGTAGTTGGCCATTTATATTTAAGAAAGATGCAGCCATTTTGAATTCTGTATTTTTAAGCTGCATGGGTGCAATGTAGGAAAAATCCTCTCTAATTTTTTTCTTGTGACTAATCTAAATCTTCATTTTCTTCTAACGAACCTGAAACAACCCTATTAAGATTTCTTGGCATATAGTGAGTAAATAATTTTTTCTCTTTTACCTCAAACCTCTGGGCTGAGTAATTATTTTTGGCTGGAAACCAGGCTGAGCCTGAAACTTGTAAAACATTTAAATCTTAATAAATGTCCCACTTTCACCCTTCAGCTACATATCCCGACAATATCCACTCATTTAGTCCTCTATTATGGGGTCCTAATCAAATCAGGCACTTCCCATTGCTTTTTAAAATATTTAACAAAGCTTATGAGAGAATATGGAGATATTGTGCATGTCATCAACGTGTCATATGCTGATGACATGCAACTCTATCTCTCCATTTCTTAATCTGCAGGTAATGCTCTATACATATCTTTGAGCAATGTCTGGAGATAATGGACTAAATGAGGACCATCAAACTGAAACAGAATCTAAATTAGATGGAGATTCTCCTGTCAGGAGGACCACTGGACTGATTAGAGAGAAATTTATCAGACCCCAATGGGGTTATACTCCTCATGAAGGATCAAGTCTGCAGCTTGGGGTACTTTGGACTCTGCTCTCACTTTGGAAACTCAAATATCTGCTATAGCTGAGAGTGTCTTTCATCAACTTTGGTTTATCATCTAGCTCAGGAGTTCTCAACCTCAGATAGCTTTGGGGGCTGGATGGCCATTTTGCCTTTCCTCCACCACATGGCACTTCCTGGTGTGGTGGAGGCAGTTGGGGGCCACATGAAATGATGCCGTGGGCTGATCTAGCTATACCCCTACCTGAGTATGAAATCCCTAACAATAGTAATTCATGTGTTGGCAATCTCTAAAATATATTATGGTAATGTTTTGTTTTGTTTTTTGTTTTTTTGTGTAGAGTTGCCCTTAAAGTCTGTACAAAAATTGTAGCAGATACAAAAGGTGGCTGCCGAAGTGATTACAGCAGATATCAACACATATGCCCAATTTTGGCATGCCTTTATTGACTCCCTATTAGTTTCCTTTCCATGTTCAATTTAACTGGCTGATCATGACGTATAAAGTCCTTAATGGCTGCAGACCTCGTTACTTGGCAGAACATCTCTCCCACAAATAACCACTCAGCCCCTCTACTTCTCACAGTCCTTGATGTTAAAAATTGTGAAATTCGAGGAGGCCAAAAAAGTAACTCCAGGCACTGAGCTGTATCAGTCATGGCCTTCTTCCTCTAAAGTAAACTTCCTGTAGAGGCCTGCTAGGTGCCATCCTTCTCAGTTGTTAGGAAGCTAATTAAGACAGAATTATATAAAGGTGCCTTCTGCTAGTGTTGAACTATTGACCTGAGACGCTAAAATGGGTTTTAATTTGTGTAACTCTATTGAAAGGTAGGTTCATTGTTTCAGCTAGTGTGGGGTATACTGTAGATTTATGGTATTTTTATTGTATTTATTTTAGTTTTTATTGTATAATTTTGTTGTATGTTGTGAACCACCCAGACAGTGTCTGCACTAATGGGGCAGTATATAAAAGGAAACAAACCAACCAAGCAAATAAATACATTTGTCCATAATATTGGCATGTGTTCACAATGAATGTAAACTGCACAAAACTCTAGGCAAGCATAGGGAGACAGAATCTTCTGAAGGCTCATTGAATAAACTCATGGAGACTGAGCTGCAGAGTGTAGAATGAAGTTCACTCATCACTGAGCAAATCAAAGAAGCTGTGTTACAAAATACGATTTGCCAATCTAAATGCTACGCACAGTTGAAATGACATCTAAGAGCACAAGAGTTAATGTAATGAGAGAGAAAGAAAGTTAAAACCATGGAATCCCACATCACTACACACTTTCACTAAATCTTTATGGAGAAGTGGAGTGAGACCACCAGGTTTTTTTTTTAAAAAATTCATGATCAGGTTTATAGATTAATACTGTCCTACATGAGAGATATAATTACACTTGCAGCATGTTGCACTCTCCACAAAGAATTACAATCAATGGCTTGCAGAGCTTAAGAACACTCTGTATATTTACATCAGTCTTAACAAATTATTATCAAACTCATGCCATTATCATGACAATAGGTGTCAAGATGAGACTTCGCACTTACCCCAGTCTGAGATACTGTACTCTCAAATGTATTATTTTATCTAACAATGGTTCTCATGATAATCCAAGAATATTTTCTTTACTTTTTTACTAGGAAGTTATTCAGTTTCATTCTTTGGTTCCTTTTGTTCAATCTGGTATTAGATCATCTGGCCTGTCTACTGCCCACAATCTTTGAGGAGGCTCTTTCTTTGTACCCCAGTTTTACTATAAATGGGGAATTCAACCATCCATGCTGTGTACATAATTTATTTATTTATTAGTTTGTTTGTTTCCATTTGTATGCGACCCACTCACAATGCAACTTAGGGTGGCTAACAAAGTATCACAAAGTGTCACAAAATATCACAAAATATCAGATAAACGTTAAAAGCACAATAAATCCCAATAAATAAATACTAGCAATAGAATAACAAATAAATTAGGTAAACCACATTGTTGTCTGTCAGCACCGCAGCCGGACAATAGTGAGACCCAGGAGTCGGAGTCCGGAGCTCAATGTCCCCAACACAGACTTGAGCTCAACGTCCTCGATGGAGCTCAGGGCTCAACATCCTTGACAGAGCCCAGGGCTCAACATCTTCAGCCGCCTTGAGGCCCAGTGGTCCTTTATCCTCTCCAGCATTGGTATGGCCAGAGGAGAGGAGACACAGCACTCAGAGTCTTCAGTCGCCTCAGGACCCTGGCAGCCCTTTATCCTCTCCAGCTTTGGTGTGGTTAGAGGGGAGGAGATGCAGCGCTCAATGTCTTCAGCTGCCTCAGGACCCTAGCGGCCCTTTATCCTCTCCAGCGCTAGCGTGGCTGGAAAGGAGGAGACGCGGTGATCAGCCCTGAGCGTTTCTGCAGCAGAATATGCTGCTCCAGTATGAAGCACATCCACACACGCAAACAAGTTGACATCAATGTTAATGAAGCCATGTATATAGTGACAGGATGCCTCAAACCTACACCAATTGAGAAAAAATATCCTCTTGTTGGTATCGCTCCACCTAAAATAAGGAGAGATGTAGCAGCAGACACCGAGAGAACTAAGCAAGATAATTATCCTTGACATCTTCTAAATGGATACGAGCCTCAAGTCTGCCAGTTCAAATCCAGGAAGAGCTTTATGGCAGGAACAAACATTCTTGAGGGTACACAAGAGCAAAACCAAATTAGAAGATGGAATAAGGAGCTCACTGAACAAGAAATAACATTAAAGGAAGATACAGCCAAGGAACTCAACCTCCCCTACTTCACTTGGAGGACCCTGAATAGGATGAGGATCAGAGAGCCTAAATGAAAGACCAACATCCTCAAGTAGAGACTGCTGCCAGACAACAACACACTGTATGAATTTGGATACAGAATCTGGCTCATTTACTGGTTTGCTGATTACTGCCAGAAACATGCACCAATGAGAACCTAAGTTTGGCCAATGACAAAGCCAAGAAAGTGGATTCATTCTGCCAGTCCACAGTTTGATTGGGACATAAAAGAAGAATTAAGTTTTAAAAAGCTCTGCTCATGATGGCACAACTGTTGATTTTATTTCTAAAAATAAAGCTTGTCCTAACTTCCATGATAACAGGATGGACCTGGTTTTGACAAAAACTCCAGAGAGCTGGAGATCTAAAAAGCAACTCTTAACCCAGATTATTGTCATTCAGGTGAATTAACAAATTATTGATACTCAATGATTTAATGCCTTTATATATATTTAAAAAGGAATTGGAAATCTGCTCTGCAACAGAATTAATTTGTGGAGAGGTCCCATGCTTTGAAAGCTAACAAAAAATGTCAGTGAGTTTATCCAAATGCAAGAACTGAGAAAGCAATGTTTCTGAACCCCTTTCAATATTCTAAATCTGGGTATGTACACCTGCTTCCATATTTTGGCAAATATCTAACTATGTGGTGTCACGGGCACAGCAACTGTACTCTGTCCTCTGCTAATTCATTTAAATGCATGGCAATTAAATCAATATGCTAATTCATTTCAATGCATGCTAATTAAATGCATTATTTTCTGTTTCCTTGTCCCCTTCTTATACTTGCTCTACCCTTCTGTCATTTTTACTCAGTTGAGCTTCTCTCTAAATTCCCTTCCCTTTTCTCTTTGTGTTTTTAAACTATATTATGTACCTAAGGCAAGAGCTTCTTTCTGTTTCACCCAGCAAAGCTCTAGCTAGCAGATCAGAAGCATAACATCAGGATTCAATGAGGTTGGGGGCAGAGTAGTTCATAACAGTTCTCTTCAGTATTTCAAGGGGTTGGGGAAAGCCTCATCCTGGTCACTGGAGTTTAAACACAGTCAGTTGAAAGTCACAAATGTATTGCATGGCTTTCATCTATGAAAAGATGGCCTCACAAGTCTGGGCATTTCCAGATTTGCTGATTTGGATGGAAAAAAATGTGATTGGACTCCTTTCCCCCCATGTTAGCACTGCAAACACTGCTGAGCTTCAGGATAGATTGTGTGGTTATTCTTTGTGCTCTGTCCATTTTCAGCTACATTGTTAAAAACCACTGTTTAAAATATGCAGAGATGGTCATATTGCTCCTCTAGAGTAACACTGCCAATTGCAGGAAGAGGATGTTACAGTACAGTAATACCTCGGATAATGTTTGCATCAGATAATGCTAAAACCACATAACATTAAGCAATCTGGAAAAAATTGCATAGGGTTAAATCCTTTGGGATGCATTGGATAATGTTTGCTAAAGCCTGTGCCGGTTACAATGTACAGTAATACCTCGGTGTTATCCGATTTTTAGTGTTATCTGATGCATGTTAAAATCCTATGGGATGGACCGGATAACGTTAAAGCTCCACAGAGATACATTGTAACCGCACAGCCTTTAGCGGTTGTTATCCGATCCATCCCATAGGACCTTAACATTCGATCCAATTCTCCTCCCCAGATTACTTAACGTTATGTGATTTTAGCGTTATCGGAGGTAAACGTTAGCCGAGGTATTATTGTATCTCTATGGAGTTTTAGCGTTATCTGATGCATGCATCAGATAACATTAAAAATCGGATAACACTAAGACTTGTGGAACCAAGTTTTAGCATTATCTGAGGTTTTACTGTATATTTTGAAGTGTTGCTTGCACCAAAAGGGTGGGGTATACATGTAAGTAAGTAAGTACAGTGGTGCCTCGCTTAAAGAGCATAATGGGTTCCATGGGATTGCTCTTTAAGCGAGTTTGCTCTTTAAGCGAAACACCATTGTAAGTGACCCATTGGGGGGGGGGATTGTGAACCCCATTTTATTTGTTAAGCGAGTTTTTGGTTGGTTTTATTTGTTAAGCGAAGCGAACATTCAGAGAAAATGCTGCTATTTAAGCAAGTTACTCTTTAAGCAAAACGCTCTTTATACAAGGTTTGACTGTAAGTAAGTGAGTTTAAAGTTGACACAGAAAATGCATGAGCAAAAAAGGATACAGACTCTTCCTTCAACAATTTTTATTTTATTTATTTATTTATTTATTTAATCAGATTTATATACCGCCCTCCTCAAAGAGACCCAGGGTGGCTAACAAAGCTCCAAAAGAGTCATAAAACACAATATAAAATCCTATCTAAAATTAATATTAAAAGAGATTAAAACTAAGCAAAGTTAAAAGATTAAAAATTCATACATTGAGAGAGTGAGAGGTCAGATGAGCCAACAAGCCAACACAACTGTCTGACCCGCAACTGTCTGACCCAAATTTGTTATTATTGTTCAGTTGCACAGTTGATTCTGACCCTTTGTGACCCCATGGACCACTGTCCACCGGGCACTTCTGTCCTCCACCATCCTCTTCAACCTGCCCAGCTCTATGCCCATTGCATCTACAATACCATCTAGCCATCTCATTTTTTGCTGCCCCTTCTTCTTTTGCCCTCCACCTTTCCCAGCATCAAGGCTTTCTCAAGTGAATCCTCTCTTCTCATTTGATTTCCAAAGTACTTTAGCTTCATCTTTACTATTTAACCTTCTAATGAGCAAACAGGGTTGATTTCTTCTAAGATTGACCCAAAGATTTTGCTATCAATCATTACAAGTACAGTGGGAGTGCATCAGTATGAATGACACAGGTAAGCCACAGTCGTTAGAATCACAGGCGATTATATCAAAAAGAGTACCGTTCTCATGTGACATACCCACAGGAATCCATTTCTACAAAGACTTGAAACTTACCCATGCAGACAAAACAAGTGCTGCTATCTTATTCTGATCAGTGCAAACACAAACGCTACAGAATCATGTTGAGAAAAATGAAGGATTTAGAGATATATTCTGTACAATGTTTTGATCAGTGAGAATGCACCTAATTGAGTCTTACAAAAGACCAGTGTAGTCTAGTTGTTACAAGTAGTTTAGGGCTGCAGAGGATCCATGTTCAAAGCTGCATCTAGGCAAATAACTCCTGGGGTGATTTTGGGTACCATATTTGCCAGAATATAAGACACACTGGAGTATAAGACACACCCCATTATTACCAAAATAGCCTACTTTAGGCAACTATATACAGTATAAGACACACTTCGTGGAACTACTCTGAGTCAAAATATAATTTTAAAAAATTAATAAATGCTAAATGAATGAATAAACAAGCAAATCCATAGTTAGGATTTCTTGTGCATTTGGTCTTAATTTGACTTACAAGCAGCCGTAGAAAAGAAGAACAAGGCTGTGATATGAAGGTTAACATTTTTCTTTCTTTCCCAAATTAAATTAAATTAAATTAAATTAAATTAAATTAAATTAAATTAAATTAAATTAAATTAAATTAAATTAAATTAAATTAAATTAAATTATCCCCAAGGTTGGATTCAAACATTACAGTTTTAACAGAACATCCTCTTGTGAGTATCTGAAAACTATGAAACTAACACAAAAGTAATACACTCCAGGCAATATTATTCATCAAGGCTAAAACTTTACACTAATGTTGAAGATCACTGTCTTTGTCAAAACTTCTTATGGGAATATGGTGAGTCATTCCATACTTGTACTGGGTACAGGGATTCAGAACACTGAACACCTACTATGCAAAATGCCCTGAGTTAGATGAGAATGACAATGGAGAATTCCGCAGTGGCTCCCCCATGTCCATCTATGCTGCCATTTTAATTTTTAAAAATATATATTTTCCTACCTATGTAGCGATTTTCTAGATAAATGAGATACATTGATGGTTTTCTGGACAGCATGCTAGGCCGATGCATTACTGTTTCACTGTGTCACTTGTTATTTCACACACACACAATGGGAAAGTCACTTCAGCCTGCTGAATGATAGCCACAGGAAAGGTTGGAGAAGAGGGCAGGAAGGGCAGTGTCATTGATTGAAAGGTGGGAGAACTGGGGCAATCCAAAGTGGGACTCTTCTCAGAGGAGAAAAAATGTAGATCAGTGTGAATGGAAAGATCAGTCCAGTTTTCTTCTTTCGTATCCTGATCAAACCTTGGACTGCCAAATTAAGCCACTTTCTTCACTTTGTCATTGCCCAAATGCAAGTCCTCATTGGTGCTTGTCTCTGGGAGCAATCAGCAGAGCAGCAAATGGGCTGGACTCTGTGTCTCTCCACATTCACACCAGGTGAATGTGGTGTTGTCCACCAGTAGTCCCTACTGAAGCATGTTGATCTTGCATTTGGGATGCCAACTCTCAGCCTATTCAGGGTCCTCCAGGTAACATAGGGGAGACTGAGATCTTCAGCTATATCCACCTTTAAAGATGTTCCTTCCTCCATCTTCTAATTTGGTTTTGCTCTTGTGTACGCTCAAACATGTTTGTTCTTGCCATAAAGCTCTTCCTGGATCTGAGCCAGTGGACTTGAGGCTCATATCAGTCAAGTGAGATATAAAATAGATCATACTAAAGAACCTGTTAAGAACAAACCAGATTGCTCCAAATTCCCCCATCAGAACAGGCTCTCAATCTGGTAGCCTGGAATACAAAATAGCTAATCAGCTCTGCAGTAGCTCCTATTCAAATTATCTTTCCAGTGGCCTTCTTCTGGTTATTCAGTCACACAAGGTTAACCAAGAAGCTACACAGTCCAGGATTACTTATGTGGGCCACAATTTTCTGAAACACTAAGCTCTGAGGGAGTTCTAAAATCTCTCTTCTTTAAGAGCCATGCATTCTGCTGTCTAGCAATAAGATGATTTGGAAAGACACAGATAATGAATTTTTTTTCCAAATGACTGGCATTTGTTAATTCTAGACTACAAATACTGATCATAGAAAGGGCACTGGCACTAACCAAAAATATGTTCTAATGCAATCTCCTGGCAGTGATAAAATAATAGCTTATTGCCACTAGGAAAGCTATTTCTGCACTGATTTGTGTGCAGGAGTTCCTTAAAGGAAGGCAAGGGAGAGGTGAATGAGTGCATAAGTGACAACACATCACAGTCAATGAAATGCTGCAGTAAACAGTCAGGGTCAACTAGGAGAATAATGTAGAAAATAAAGGAAAGCTCATTAATAGAAGAGATGGGTCATGTAATCCTGCTCCCTTAGGAAGTCCAAAGGTCAGCATGAGGTAAATGTTGTGGAAAGCAAACCACATCTTAAAACTCAGTTTGTATCTTTCAATTTGTATGAACTATTTTGCCCTGGTGTACATACAGTTGTTTGTATGAACTATTTTGCCCTGGTGTACATAAGTCTCATTTGAAATGAAATCCAGTTTTTATAAGAGGGACTGTGTGTTTTATTTTGAAGATTTTTATGTTCACAATGTTCTTCCTCTTTTTCTCCTCTGGTTGCATCAATTACATTTTGGCATTTTCTTTGAAAACACCACATTTAAAGAAGAGGGATGACTTACTAGAGGAATACAAATTTCTTAAAGACAAGTATTTTGTCTTATACTGATATTATTTCACCAGAACCATCGGCCTCATCCTTCTTTGCTTTTACTCTTCTTGGCCTCAGTTGTACATAGTGCTGTCAAATCTGTCAGTGTGCAGTGATCTATGCAATTTGGCTGAGGGTCATCCATGTTACAATTATGTTGGAAGCAGCATCAGAAAATAGTCAACAAAAAACACTCTGGTTGGCATAGACAGCCATGTGTAACTAGGGGTATAAGTCTTTCCTGGTCTCTTACTCATGAATGAGAAAGAGGAGGACAAGCAAGAGGCAGCTAGAATGCATACACACACAAAGAGGTGAAGCATATTGTGCGTTTGTTGCAAGTGTAAATGAGAGACTATTAACATGTGCTTTTAACTAGAAGTAGCTTCAGAGCATCCAACTTCGTATCCGAATCCTAATGAAAATTTGGAAGACAAATTCTGTCTGAACCTGAAGTCATGATTGGAAATAAGATTAGCTCCAGGTTCAACAAGGACCTCTTACCATATGTCCTTTGTGTGATTCTTCTAAATCTGGCATCTCTTTGGAAATAGGCTCAGATGATACAAGCCAACTTGTGATGCCAACCCTAACTGAAGAAAGCATGGCAAAGATACTTGCAGAATTTTGCATAGTGCCAATATATTTAGAGCAGCGGTTCCCAACCTTTCTCAATTGAGGGCCTGACCACGCCCCCTGGACAGCTGAGGGGGCTGGACCCCGCCCCCGGAAGCAGAAGTGGGAGCATTTATGGCTGTTGTAAATGTGCCCACTTCCACATTTAAAACAATCACAGGCATGATTATGCCTGTGTGAGCGTGTTTTACAGCTGACATAAAATATGCATAAATGTGCCCACCTCCACTTCCATGTGCAGGTGCAGCAGTGATGGGCTGGATGAAATGTTGCTGCGGGCTGGGTTCTGCCTATGGGCCATAGGTTGGGAATCCTTGATTTAGAGGGTCAAGGAAGCTAAGCAGAAATATAACTTTTTTCTTTAATTTGTTTTACAGAAGAGAATAAAGAAATACCAAGAAGTCTTCTCCCTGGAAGGTGACATTAAGAGAGCTTTTTAATGTATGTTTTAACATTCTGGGACTTCTTTGTAAAGAATTTACAGAAATATTTCTTGAATAAAAAGATCTTTGATGTAAAAACAGTTATTTTATGTAAACCTCAAGTATTTCTACACAAAATACAAGTTCTTTATGCAAAATGTAGAGGAGTCCTTCCTTCCTTCCGTCCTTCTTTGCTGGATGTCTTAATGTGTCAATACTTTGTTGTTGAATTTGTGAATATTTGTTACATTTATAAGCTAGAAGACTCCATGTACTTCTCAAGACATATTTTAATGCAAGGTAAAACAGATAAAATTTTATTTTTATCTTCCATGGTAGAATGGATTGTTAACTGGCATTTCTCACAGCAGTGAACAGTAAGCCCATTTTTAGTCCATACAGTCAGATAATGGTCAGAGTGGTTTGCCCTTTTTTATTAATAAGCAAGATTGTTATATAACTATAAAACATAGTTAGGTCTATGTGATTTAGAACCACGTTTTAGACAAATCTAGAAAGTGTTGTACAAATATGATGTCTAAGATAGGTATCACAAAATAAGGGCAATAAGTTGCATAGCATTCATAAACTAATGTATATGTACAAATAAAAAGAATAGAAACATATTTGTAATTTAAATAGAATTAGAATATTTCTCACTCAAATAGGAAAGGCCAACCAGATGACTTATGTTGCTATGAGTGAGTTAGCCAAATACTAACTGTGGATGCACTACTTTAAAGTCCCTGATCTCCTTCCATATAGTCTTTTATCTTCAAGTCATCCTAGAGTAGGACAGCCAAGTAGGGCATACCTTCAAAGGGAGGATTTTTCTCTGCAAAAAGGCCACATATGCAACTAAATCAATGGCTAACAGTCATGATATATTGTATAGCAGCTACCTCTAGAAGCAAAAGCAGCATGCCACTGAATCCCAACAGCTAAGAAACACAATTAAAAGTGTGCCAGTACATCTAAGGTCTGCTGGGCAATTTCCCATAGACATCTAGTTGGCCACCATCTGCATGTTAGACAAGACAGACCTCAGATCCAGCATGGCTCTTTTTATACAGTGGTACCTCGCTTAAAGAGCATAATGTGTTCCACGGGATTGTTCTTGAAGCGAATTTGCTCTTGAAGCGAAACACCATTGTAACTTGGGGGGGGGGGATTGTGAACCCTGATTTAGTTGTTAAGCGAGTTTTGGGTTGGTTTTAGTTGTTAAGCGAGGTGACCATTCAGAGAAAAATTTGCTCTTTAAGCAAGTTAGTGTCTAAGCAAGGCACTCTTTATGCGAGGTTTTACTGTATTCTTATTTTTCTTTCTCCAAGCACTTAAGTTGCTAGACTATAAACAGCCCATTAGAATCAGTCAGACAGCATATCTTTATAAGTGTTCAACATGGCCTTTTCATTATGAGTAATTTCAGTGATGGCTGTTTAAATCTCAAATGGAAGTGTCTGCCATGTTTATTTCCAAATGATGGTCTCATGCCTTTTCGCCTCTGCTTGCCAATTAAAATCCATTATCCTTGTCTCACCTGGATCTGCCTTGTCTTGCCCTGTCTCTGGGAATTTGACAGAAACTTTAATAGATCAGGTAAGGAAACGTACATTATACACATTAACTACAATCTATTTAGGAAACAAGCTTTCATTGCTCCTGCAATGTTAAACATGTTTCTATTCATCTCTTTATTTTAGACATACCAATACCCAAGCTGCGGTATCTGGCTTTACTGAAAGCACATAGCTGAAGATTTTAAAGAAAGGATTAATTCACCAAGGCTGAAACTAATCATCTGGGATATAATCAGTCTCCTACATTTATTTTTGCTCTCCCCACGAGGCCCCATATATGTAATTAATTTTAAAATAATTAAGAAAAGTTCTATGAATATTAATAATGGAAAAATGCATAATTGTTATTACACAGAATAACTTTGTGGCTTCTTCCTTTCTTTAAGAAGGAAGTGGGGAGAATGTTGAGCTAATCGAATGATCAGGGCAGCAGAATTATTATTACTGCTCTGTAATTTATTCACGCACACACATAATTCATTTATCACAGTCTGCCATTGCTGCTGGAAGCTCTAATTCAGCTTGGCATGGCCATTTAAAAAAAAAAGCCAACAACATCAAATCATGCAAACATGCATTGGACCAGATGACATAAACATTCAAAATGTCTGTGGGGGAACTTTTTGAAAGTGCTCTTAAGCCATTTTTAACTAGGACTTGTTGGTTTGAGCTGGACCTCATACACAAATAGGACACCTCACAGCTCTCAATGTTGTAGAAGATGCTGCCATCCCCAAAATAGGCAAAAATAAACATATAATTTATTACAAAATAAAACTTCCTAAAAGTAAACAATATGTACAGTACAGTGAAGAAAAGAAAGAACCCCCACCCCTGCCCCAACACTCCTAATCTATCTAGTTTGACATAAACAGAAGATCATGACAAGGACAAGGCAGAGAAAAGGGAATCACCACAATTCCCTTATGAGAAGAGATGGTTGAAGGGCATAAACTGTTCCACTGAATCTAAAGAAGAAATTCAACGTCTACATGCTGCAGTTTGGTTGCTTCTCTACAGCAATGTATGGAATAAGAATGACTGTGAGAGCTATTAAAAAGGATCAGGGAAACTCAGAGTGATGCCATGAATACGGACTGGGTATCTTGTTTTTGCAAAGAGAAGGGGTAGCAGTAGGATCCCCTCTGGCTTTTGGCAGCGCCACTTCTTTGCACCCAGAATTGCATCAGGCTGTCCTTGTGCTCTGGCCAAGAGAAGACCTCTCTGCCCCTCTCGCTTTCTCCACTAGGGACATGGAATACACTTTCCAATAAGGGAATGGCAAAGTGACCTCGATTCTAAATACACCTGCCCTTTCTTTTCGGTAGCCAACTGAAGAGTTGCCACTCTCCACCTGTAGTTCAATGACTGAGAACCAAAGTGTTGGACTTAGCCCTCCAGAACACCCCAGTGAATGTCTTGGCACCAAAACTGGTTTGAAAAACTTTACTAACAAACAAGCCAAAACAGGACAGAAAGACAAGGCTTTACAGCAGGGGTGGCAAACCTTTGAACACTGTGAGCCAGACCATGCCCCCTTGAACAGATGTGCAGGCCAGAGGCATGGTTCCTCCTGCTGCTTCCACCACTTGGGATGGTGGCAGTGGTGAGTGCATTCACAGCACATTTCCACCTGTTTTCAACGCTTCCGCTGCTTCCTATGGTAGTGGGAATGAGCGTGGTGCATTTTTTGCTATTTTTCAGCAGTTTTTGTGTGTGTTTGGAGCACCTCTGGAACATTTTCAGCATGTTTGGGGTGTTTCTGGTATGTTTTGGTGTGTTTGAGGGGCTTCTGGCATGTTTTTTGAGCTTCTGGCAGTGGCAGGGTCCTCATCACTGGCTAAATTAATTGATGCCATGGGCCAAATTTTGCCCCCCGGCCATAGGTTGGGAACCCCTGCTTTACAGGGTGATGAACACACACCCAAACACACAGGACCTTCACCCACACAAGGACTCAGGGATAGAAAAAAACTACCAAATTACAAGCCAAATAAAAATGAATACCCAGCATGCTGGGGGCAAAATGCTCATTACCTTGTCAGCTGCCCAAAGAGTGTATTAAGAGCTATGCGGTGGAATATAACTCTAATTGCTATTGCTATGGAGCAAACCTTTAGGTTTACATGAACATCTGCCCACTTCAAAAGGAGCAAAAGAGAGGAACCTGGAGCTGCCTTGTGGCTGTTTAGCCAGACTAACACATCAGTCTTTCTCCTCTACTCTGTACACCTCGTTTTGCCTGCACTCCAAGGTACAATCCTTGCAAGAAGCTCCTTATCATTTGGTTAGACAGCCATCCTGAACCATTTGGCAATCCATCCTAAAAAGCCAATCCCTTACCAACTCCATGTTGTTCCCAGGGGATAGTTATACCCCTCATCCCATCTCTTGACATTACCCCAACCCCATCGGGAAATTGGGGAGTAGGGTCATGGAGCTAATTTCTCCCTGGATAAGGGCCCATCCCTAGAATTAGCTCATCCCTACACAGCTGTTCACCTTTAATATCTCCCCAGCTGTTATTAACACTAAGGCTGGTTTCTGGGAGGAATGGGAGATAAGGCAATACTTTTCCAGTGCTCCCAACTGGCTATAATTTTAACACCTCAAGGCCATCTGGCCACACTCTTAGGCTCCTTCAATATATATTTCAATGCTTTCAGAACAAGTTCTGCACAGTCTTTCTCAGTCTGGTCTACCTCACTAAATTCTTATCAGCACATAATGGGGAAGATGCAGACTCTGTACATCCTCTCCATTTCATCTGACACAAAAGTGACAAATAAACAACATTTTATATCTGCAAATATTATTAGAAGGGGATGAATCTGTATTTTTGAAGGAAATCAAGACAGGTTCTCCAAAATGGCCTCTCTTTTGTATTTCTAAAGGTGTGTGTTCCTTTGCAGCCATCACTTCTTCAGTCTGTTATTGCTCCTGCCACACTGTTTTAATTTGATAATGATTTCTTTTTCACCACATGGTCCCAGTCAATCTGGGATGATATAATAAATAGGATGATGACACAGGTGAGACATTGACAGCCAGACCTAACTGATGCCATTAGCAAGGGCAAATTGTGCAAATCATTTTTTCTCACTCTGAAGAAAAGGAAATTTATTTATGCTACGGAAGGAAACTTGGTTATTGTGCCTTGCTTTCCTGCACTATAGTACAATTACAGTGCGGTAGAACCAAGTAAGGAGCCAACTGCCTTCCACATCTTTTTCTGTCTTCCTTTTGCTAAAAGCTGAACATTCAAAATGTTTTTCACCTCCCTCTTTGGTCTAGTGCTATCAGTCATCTTCAAAGATGGCTTCCTCTTAGATCTTGCTAAGGTCATATGACACTTTTTTTAGTTCCCGAATCATTGTGACAAAGTATCTGTGGAAACTGCCTATCCAAGCAATTATCTATGCATCAATCCATCATCTATTGAATTAATTGGAAATGCAGAATTCTCTTGGTGGAGTTTTAAATTTGTGCATGTATTCTCCTCTTACAAGCAACACTCCATGCTTTTTTTACCCACTGATATTAAACATTACATTGCATCACAAAAAAATAAATATTGTCTGCTACTTGGTCTAATCCATGTGTCCGAAACTAAATCAAGTACGCTGAATCCAAATCTGAAGTCCGATTCTGCCTAGGACATCAGGATCATAAGTTAGCAAATCTAACCATCTTGCATAGCTTTTTGCATTGACCACACAGGGTCAATTCTTGGGAGGCAAGCGATGAGAAACCTGGGGAGCATAATGAAAAGTAGAGACATCATACTGAAAACAAAAATTCGTATTGTCAAAGCAATGGTATTCCCTGTGGCAATGTATGGATGTGAGAGCTGGACCATTAGGAAAGCTGAGCGCAAAAGAATAGATGCCTTTGAGATGTGGTGTTGGAGGAGAGTTTTGAGAGTCCCCTGGACAGCAAGGAGAACAAATAGGTCAATCTTAGAAGAAATCAACCCAGAATGCTCCTTGGGAAGTCAAATTGTAAAGATGAAGCTAAGGTACTTTGGACATCAAATGAGAAGAGAGGATTTGCTTGAGAAAGCCTTGATGCTGGGAAAGGTGGAGGGCAAAGAAGAAGGGGGCGGCCAAAAATGAGATGGTTAGATGGTATTGTAGAGACAATGGGCACAGAACTGAGCGAGTTGAGGGGGATGGTGGAGAACAGAAGTGCCTGGCGGACAGTGGCCCATGGGGTCGCAGAGGGTCGGAATCGACTGTGTGACTGAACAACAAAACGCAGGGTATATTTGCCACTAAAGAGCAAAAATTGTCCAGTTTATTAACACATCTGTGTCTACTCATCTTTAGCTCAAAACAGACTCACTATGGCCTAGCTGTACTATCCAATAAGAAACAATAAGAGACAAGCCCTTGTTCCATCTCACCTTATATACTTATTTCTGACATCTGTTCACTGACTTGCCCAGACATGTCCAGCCACTGGGGACATGATTCAGCTGAGGCTGCAGCAGGCATAGTGGTAGTTGCAACTGTTATAATGTTTCCATGTAAAAGTATATTACCCAGTTACTGACCATTTGAACCGCTATAGCATGCCTTAAAATCTGTAAGTGATAGGCAAATTCTGAGTTCAGATTTGGAATCAGCACACTTGATATTAAGTAAATCACATGTATTATTCCCAGTAACAAAATTGTTGTTGTACAGTGTTATAAATTATCTCAACATTTACACAATAAGAAACTCTAATTTTTCTTGAAGAAATGCATGCAGAACATTTAAAATATTATGTATAAGCTGATATTTCATTTTCAACTAGTCTGGAGATAGAAGGGTGACTTATTTCTCACAATTGCATCCAATTTTTCCTCTTCCTGGCATTTCTACATATGTGCATCATTTATATGGATTTTGTGTAATTTCTCCTTTTTAAAAATAACATCTTCCATTCTCCCCTAAGCAGTTAAATGGATCTTGCCTGGCCTTCAATTCCATTGATTTCAGTTATTCCCATGGAGAAGCTATTATCAACCTTAATTTCAAGAACCACTAGGTACCAATAAAGCCTAGAAATATACAGAAGTAATTTTTGAAACTTCCACCCAGTTTTCTTTGTTTTCTGTGTATCTTATGCTAATAAAATACATATGTAAACCTGGCTTTCTCAGAGCATTTTTCCTCCAGAAGTCATGACAAAACACTTTAATGTATGTCTGTATTTATCACTTTCCTGCCCCCAAGGTCTTCCAAAACCAGGAATGATAAAATAAATTAAAACAAGCTTTGCACACGAATTCATAAGATAGGACATAAAGCTGTCTATAATAGGGACAATCGTATCCGACTCTAGGTGTCAGTGCTCATCTCTGTTTCAAAGCCGAAGAGCCAGCGTTGTCTGCTTCTGCAGACATTTCCGTGGTCATGTGGCAGACATGACTAGACACCGGAGTGCAAGGAATGCTGTTACCTTCCCACCAAAGTGGTCCCTATTTATCTACTTGCAATTTCTTGCTTTAAAACTGCTAGGTTGGCAGGAACTGGGACAAAGACGGGAGCTCATTCTGTCCTGCAGTACTTGGGAATCGAACTGCTGACCTTCCGCCTCCCAGTCAGCATCTTAGCCACTTGAGCCACTGCAGCCCCCAATAGGGACAATATCCAGAGGTTAATGGACTACAGCCTTCCCTTTCTCACACACATCCCAGTATCACAAAAATTGCAGATTTCATAACTGAAAATGTCTCATACAGCCATACTTTTTAAACCCTCCGAGTTTGGAAACAGATAGGAGCCCTCACCCATGGATCCCATAGAGGTACAGTGGTACCTAGCTTAAAGAGCATAATGCACCCCCTGGGATTGCTCTTTAAGCGAGTTTGCTCTTTAAGCAAAACACCATCGTAAGTGACCAATTGTGACTTCTGTTGGGGGAATTGTGAACCCTGATTTAGTTGTTAAGCGAGGCAACCATTCAGAGAAAATTCTGCTCTTTAAGTGAGTTAGTCTCTAAGTGAGGTGCTCTTTCTGCGAGGTTTGACTATACTTCCAATTTTCTTGGGGGTAGGGTCAGTGTTTTGTTTCTTAGGAGGGACTCAAAGGACTACATGAGACTGCATTTTTAAGTTACAAAAAGTATAAATACTGTACCTTCAAGTCTTTGAAGGACTGCCAGGCAGGACCTCACTGCTTCCCCCCCCCCACTGCCCATACCACCGGCCGGGGATGAGAGGCAACTGCGGCCGCCATTGCCACCCTCCTGGCCCCGCCTGGCCAGAGGGTTAAAAGGATGGTGTTACCATGGGCTGGAGGACCTCACAGCTGTTGTGAGATTAAAGTGGACAGAGGATAGGCAAGTATACCATCTTGTTCTTTTAAAAATAAAAAAATGGATATATGAGAGTGCAGGAATTCTAAGGTGCTTACATGTTACTTACCTCATCTTACTTTGAAAGGAGAGTTGGGTTAAGTTAATTTTGGGGAGGGTTTTAGAGAGGAGGAGAAATTGAGCTAAAGTAGGAATTGAACTCCTGCCTTTTCTTTCTCAACTCTTATCATTTCCCCATGTCCACTGAAGTCCTGGAGTAAAGCCCATCACTTGATTGTCTTTCACACTGTGACACAAGGGATATTTTCTGAATTTTATGGAGTACCTTCAGGCATCTCTACTCAACTACGTACAATATTTAGCAAAAATGGTTAGCACAGCATTGTCACCAGAGCCAGCACGCATGTCAGTTTCCTAGCACATAAACCACAGAATCTGCTTCCAATTTCATCCCTCTCCTGAGTGTTCCTTTCCTTCCCCATTACTGGAGCTTATAAACTAAAGTGCTTCAAGCTTGCAACAGAGGTTGGAATTTGTCACACTTGGCTCTCCTCTATCAAGGTTAATATCATTCTTTCAGGCATTCCTGGCTCAGAGCTTTCTCTGGCCTGTGTGTGAAAAAGCACTTTGTTCTCCTTTAGAATTCTTGCCATAATGTTTTTTCTCCTTTCCTTTCCTTTTTTTCCATCTCAACTTTATAGCAGCCTGACCAGCCACTTCCCCATAAGTACTCCCAAAAAAGAGGCAATAAGCTAAAAGTAGAGGTCAGCTTCAACTACATGGTGTGGAAGCAGTCCTAGGGGATGGAGAATGGGCAGCAGAAAGATGGGAGTCCTCTCAGATTTGGAAGAGGCAGATAGGATTTACCTCTAGCTGCAACTGCAGTCATCCAAACCTGAGCTATCGTGACCACCAAAGAATTCATCTTGATCAAATGATAGCAACTTTTTCAGCTTGGGGGTAAAGGTAAAGGTTGCCTGTGCTTGAAAGCCAGTTGTCTCTGACTCTATGGTGCAGTGTTCATTTCCATTTACACCCAAGAGCCAACACTGTCTACATCTGGAGATATTCCCAAGTTCATGTAGCCCACATGACTAGACATCGGAGTGAGCGGAATGCTGTTTACCTTCCCACCAAAGTAGTACCTATTTATCTACTTGCAATTTCTTGATTTTGAACTGCTAGGTTGATAGGAGCTGGGACAGAGATGGAAGCTCACTCTGATGTGCAGCACTCAGGTCTTAAACTGCTGACCTGCTAACCTTCCAGTTGTCAAAGTTCAGCATCTTAACTACTAAGCTACCACAGTCCCCTTTCTGCTTGAACATGCCACAAATTAGCCTATTGTGTATCACTTATTTACATGTTATATTTATAGCCTTACTGTTCTTCAACAACCTCAAGGCAGTTCATGTGGTTCCCCCCAGTTCCAAAACCACCTTGAGGACTAAGGCTGAGAAAGTGTGTATTTGGCATAAGATTGCTCAGGGTATGTCATGGTCAGGTAGGCATTTGAATCCAGGTCTCCTACCTATAACACAAGTTTCTTTACCACACTGACTGTAGCTTACACTGGCCACATACTTCACAGGGTTGTTGTAAGATTAAAGTGGACAGAGGATAGCCAAGTATACCATCTTCAGCTCACTGGAGAAAATGCTAAATATACATGTAAGTAAGTAAGTAAGTAAGTAAGTAAGTAAGTAAGTAAGTAAGTAAGTAAGTAAGTAAGTAAGTAAGTAAGTAAGTAAGTAAGTAAGTAAGTAAGTAAGTACGTACGTACGTACTTTGGACATCAAATGAGAAGAGAAGATTCACTTGAGAAGGCCTTGATGCTGGGAAGGGTGGAGGGCAAAAGAAGAAGGGGGAGGCCAAAATGAGATGGCTAGATGGTATTGTGGACACAATTGGCACAGAGCTGAGTGAGTTGAGGAGGATGGTGGAGGAGAGAAGTGCCTGGCGGACAGTGGTCCATGGGTTCACAGAGGGTCAGAATCGACTGTGTGACTGAATAACAACAAAAAGTAAGTAAGTAAGTAAGTAAGTAAGTAAGTAAGTAAGTAAGTAAGTAAGTAAGTAAGTAAGTAAGTAAGTAAGTATGATTCCCTCATTTCAAGAACAAAATAATAATAGAGGACATTCAGGCACATATTTTGCTGTTCAAATAACAGCATGGCTTATGAGCTCCCATAGGGAACATTTTCTTTTCATTAGGAATGGTATAACTGGACTTGGAGCATAGCCTTCTACTTCAAGGACATCTGTGGGGCAGAACTTTAATCCTTTCTCTACCAATGTTTGACAGAGTTAAGATCACTTAAGAAAGATATGAAACAGATAATTGGAAGGTTGCAGGGGTCATAACTCTCTCTTCATCTCAGTGTCCATTTCAAAATATATTCAAAGACGGTAAGGAGAAGAGACAGGAGTTGAACAGGGAAGACAGATGTAGTGGGTAGGACAAGGGCAAGAAAAAGGGCATCTCACCAGAGTTATTTAACTGGGTATGCTGTTCTTAAATTAGGCCATGCCAGGATCTTCCTGTCTTCTGTCTTTGCCCTTCAGAGACTACTGTTGAATCACCTTGATAGTGCATTAAGCTACAGCAGCAGAGTTTCACGCCAGATGAGAGACATTTCAGTGCCAAGCCAGTTCACTTACAGAGACCTTTTCCTTTTAAGCTGTTCTTCATATCTACACCTTACTAACTTTTTAAATCTAATTATCATGAAGTGAAAGAATAGGTCAGACAGCTTCCGTAGCATGTATTTCACTATAGGCTCATTTGAAGCTCCATCAAGGAAGCAGCCAAATACAAGTGAATCATCAACACAAGGGACTCACTTTATGCACTCAATTCCATACATACATATCCCTGAGCAGAGTTCAGAATGGCTTTCAGTCCAACTCCACGGACCACCAGCTACCACAGCAATGAGATGTGGCTGTTTTGGACACACGCTTAAATGCCCAGCTGGAGAAAAGGCATTTCTGAATCATGTATGCTTCGGGAACCACTCTTAGGAATGACACTAAATCATTAAACCATATTGAATTGAAATTCCAAAGCAGATGTTTCTCAAGAAATGTTTGGCTACCAGAAGGCTTATAATGATGTCATGAAGAACTAGGAAGCATCTTGGACCAAAATTTCAAAGGATTCTTTGTCTTTCAAGTAATGTAGAGAAGACAAAGATGTGAAACTCTATCAAAGCAGCCCTAATTCAAACCTTTGATAAGCTTTAGGGGAAATGAAATAAGCAGAAGCCCCACCTCAGGCTCTGGCCATTCCTACCTGCCTCACTGCCAGCAACAGGAAATGCAGGTGTATCTATGTGAATAGTTGGCAGCCTGTTTCTGTGTGCATTTGTGTGAGTGTGCATGTGTTACCTTGGAGACCTTGGAGTCGTTATTCAGTGATGAGTCTGTGCATTGGTAGACATCTCCACAACTACATTCTGCTCATGAAAATGGACTTGAAAAATCAAGTCCATTTGCATGCAGGGTTTTTTAAAAAGCCATTTGGATATCATGTCACCCAGTGGCTAAGCTGACCATGATGTGTGCCCTCCACTTCACCTAGCCCAAGGGATACGACGGTGGATGATTTGGTGTGTTTTAGTCCAGGTCTGACATCACTGACAAGAGATGGGCAACACTGCCTAGTTACTACTCAAGTCCCCATGCCCCAACAAGGCTCTCACCTAGTGGTCCTATGTATAAATAACAACTTTTGCCCCAGTTCTGCCCACCACTAGTTCCCAGGCCTTTGACCCCACCCCTCTCTGCCTAACCAATTTCTCATCTAACAATCCCTGCCTATCACTACTTCCCACTGCTACATGACATTTGCTCACCTTCCATCTTTTGCTCCTATGTGAAAGGCAAAAAGACAGATATCTGGACAGGCTAGCCACCCCTACCACATCTCCTCTTTATCTGCTTTGTTTCCAGAAAAAAGTCTTTCCCCATCAACTTCATCCTGCTAAGTCTAGAAGGCCACACATAGATAGTTTATTTTATCATTAGCCTTCAAAACAAGTGGACAGATTTTGAAATATGCCAAGCTAGTCATTTCCCTCTACTGACAGGTTCCTTGAAGAGGGTCACTTCCCTCATTCAGGGAAGCCCTTCAGTTACAGCATTCATGCTGCTTCCTCTATATTTCATTATACTGTTATTTCATTTCCTTGGCAGCTAGTTTAGTGATAACTTTTCTGAATACTGCTACTGTGCAACTAATAGTGAATTCTGCAGTTAAAAATAGAAAGAAGATCCTTACGATTGCTTCCTAATCAGTTATATGGGGGAATCACTTGTTTCTTCTTCAGGCTATTTTGCCCCTAAAGTACTGTAGATGGCATTAATGTCTCTCAACAACAACAATGAATAGCATTCTCTTTCCCCTTTAGAGCAGCAGATTATCTGCAATCCTTCTGGCCTTAAACTCTTCAGTTCAACTCACAGAAGCTTCTCCTGCTTTTCTCTCCCTCCTTTTTCTTTGGAAAAGAACACAGAGAATTATGCAGCTATAGTCCTAGGGCAGAAGCAGAGGTGCAGTTATTTTTTCCTCTAACTAAGGAAACCCGCCCCTCCATGCCTTTGATTTGCTACTAACCTGGAGTAGCAATAGCAATTCCACTTATATACTGCTCCATATCTCTTCATGTGCCCTCTGGGCAGTTCACAAATTAATTAGGTTTTTTTTGTCCCCAACATGCTGGGTCCTCATTTTACCAACCTCAGAAGGTTGATCCCTAGTCAGGATTGAACTCATAATGTTCTGGCTGCAGTACAGCAGTTTAACCACTGAGCCACCAGAGGTCCTAAGTCCTTTTGTTTAATCACCTCATTTGTCAGATTTCAGCCCTATATATTTTCCGGCAACAATAAAAAGGTCATTATCGTTCTGTGGAAGTGTGGATAGCATCCCCATCAGAAGGCAGGTGAAGGGGACAATTCAAGGGAGAAAAGATTTGAGCTAAAAAGACAGCACACCAGAGAACCCAGTGATAACACTGATGAACAAGAAGAACAAGAATGACAAGGACAAAGACAGAGAAGGAGAAATGTCTTGTCAAGTCAATTCTAACCTTGTTCAGGTTTTCTAGGTAAAGGATATTCAGAGGTGAGTTACTATTTCTTTCTTCTGGGGGCACCTTGGGACTGTGTAGTTTGCCTGGGGGGGGGTAGCCAAACTACAGTCTATGGACTGGATCCGGCCCCCAACACCAATTCATTCGGCCCACGAAGCCCTTGTCTCTCCTGGAAGTGGAAGTAAAATGCCTCCCCCCCGAACCATGTGACCAGCCCATGGCCCAAAAAGTTTGGGCACCACTGGCCTAGGGTTATACAGAGAGGCTCTACTTGCAGGTGGTGCTGAGGAAAATCAGACTCCCCCCCTCTTCATACCGAAAGCTGATTGGCCTTCTTGACACTAGGCATAGTAGTCACTGGGCCTTAATTGGACATTTGGGGAGAAAGCTGCTAGGGCACAACTGGCACCTGATCAATAGCCTCCAAAAGACTGTCAATTAGAAAGGGGACATAGTCTTTGCTGAGCTGGTAAAGCTATGTCCAGACCACATTACTTCTGAGCACAGGAGAAGGACTCATAACTCCCAACATCTGCCAGCTGTCCAGCCAGCTGCTGCTGCTGCCACTGTGATGAAAATGACTGTGGGCTGGGAGTTAGATACTTCCCTTCAATGTCTATGTATCATTATTCATGGATACCAGAAATTATCCTCTCTTGGTGACAGAAAACAGCCCATATAGAATACTGGTCAGATCCTGCCAGACACAAGCATCACTGAAATGAACAACACAGAAAATGTGTCCTGTGACCAAAATTTTGCATACTGCCCACTCTTTGTTGCTCTGCTAGACAGTGTTTGTGTTCTTAGACAGCCCTAAATCCAAAATTATACCTTGCATTCCAAATAAGAACTAATTCTTTGCCAAATCGTAGGAGAGAAAGCTTGCTAATTATTAATATTTTTGTAAGACAGTCTGCTAAAAAATTGTGTGAGAACAAGGAGTAGGAGTGTTTGCTGTGCTCCTGTTAAAGCAGAAATAAGCATATGGGCACAGGAAGAGACAAACCCTTTTGGATAAGGCATATAACTGAATGAGACTATTTAAAGATTGCATAGACCACTGCACACTGAGCATTCATTCATGCTCTTTGCAGATGATATTTAATGGGCTAGATCCACACGAGTGTACAATGGGAAGGGCAAAGCATACATCAAAAGATGTGTGCAGGGAAGAGGTGTTAAGGAATGTAATAAATGCTTGTAATAATAAACCATTTTATTTGTAATACATGGGTCTGCCCTTGTTCCTGACACAGAGATTGCAATAGGCACAGAATGCTGTGGCCAGGCTGGTTTCCAGAGTGAAGACGTTCAATCATATCATTCCAGGCTACACTGGCTCCCAGTTATGCCACATCAGGCACAAAGTGTTAAAATTTAACATACAAAGCCCTAAATGAGCTTCACAAAGTACACAGATTCTGGCTGTCAGCACCAAGAATGGTGAAGATCACAATTAGGAAGAGAGCTTTCTTAGTGGTGTCACCCATGCCATGAAATAGTTTACCAGTGATGCTGTGTCAGACCATCACACTGGATATGTTATGGAATGTCTTAAAACAGAATTGTTTAGAGAGGTATATCTTGCCTACAGTTATCAAATTTTTAGCATTGTTTATCCCTGGACTCCTTCTGCTGGCGGAGGGCTTTGGAACTTACAGTATTTTTATCTATATGACATGGCTGTTTTGGTTGGGTTGAATGTATTTTTAATGTTGTTGTATTGTTTTATGTTATCTTTTTTGTTGTTCTCTAAGCCACCCAGAGTTGGAGTGTCTTTCCCAAAAGGGGAGTACAGTAATACCCCGGATAACGATTGCATCAGATAACGCTAGAATCAGATAACGATGCAAGTTTTTTGGAAAAAACTTGCATCGGTTAACAATTCTGGATAATGATTCTTAGCATTATCCGATGCAATGGTCTGCAGGTGTGGGGTGGTTTGGGTAGAACTATCCAATCCACCCCCCACCCACAGCAGTCTCTGCGACTGCAGTAGGATCGGGGAGAAGCACCCGCCTTTCCCCCCGACCCTACTGCAATCACAGAGACTGCTTGTCTCTTTCTTTCCCTCCCTGTATTTAAACTACAGGGAAGGGGGAAATAAAGAGACATGATTGGTTCTCTAGAGAACCAATCACATCTCTCTCTTTCCCCCTCCCTGTAGTTTACATACAGGGAGGGAACGAAAGACACAAGCAGTTCTCTCTCTCCCTGTAGTTTAAATACAGGGAGGAAAAAAGACGCGATCACGATAACAGATAACGTCATGACTTGTGGAACCAAGTCATAAAGTTATCCGGTGTATTACTGTATATGAATGAATGTCCAATGCATCTGCTCCCACTACCTTTCTCATTCTCTCTAATACATAACCAGATACTGTACTTACCTTTGGATAGGAGAAGACAGTGTTAGAAACAATAGAGGCCTCAGCAAGTGGCTTTTCCCAGAGTCTATTATAACAGGTCCTAAAAAACTCAGTATGCAAAGGCATTATCTCTCAATAGGGTTGCTCTTGGTCCCAAGAAAGGGGACACAATAGTTTGCCTCACTGAGGGCTATGCTCTTTTTTGACCCTGCTTAAAAGCTCACAACACACCAACCTTTCAGGGATTTGGCCCACTATTGACAAGAAAGCCCTGGTAAGCTTCACAGAGACACAAAGATTCCTCAGAACGCAGTCTGAAAATTAATCAGCTTTTGCTACCTAAAAGTGTACAGTACTGTATAACCATTTCAAACACTTGTTATGAATCCATTGCTTAGCTTTCACAGTTAGTGCCCATGTTATTAAATGCACTACAAATCCACACAACCTGTTACTGCTGCAAATGCTAAATCTGACTAAATTAAGGAATTAAAAACACTTACCCTTTAAAAATCCCTCTTAATATAGACAAGACATCCTTCTAGTTGAAGGTTTTTTACAGCTGAAAAATCTGTCTACTCTATGGTGGGGCTAAATCCAGTGTTAGACCATCTTTTCCCACTCCTCTTTTCCTCTGCACCATCTGATAAGTGGGTCCAGTGATTTTCCTAGTCTTCAAAAGCCAGTTTGGAGGGTGCATAAGTAGCTGAAATGGGAAAAGAGACTTATTCCCTCCCCAGTTCTACTATGCGCTGCCACTCTGCTGGCAGAAATCTCTTGATGGAGCCTGCTCTTGTGGGGGTAGGGGAGATTTATCTGAGAAAAGATATTGCTTTTCATCTTGCTACATGGGAAACACTTAACAGCACCCATCAGGACTGTTTCTGAGGCTAAGCAAAGGCACTAAAGCCATGAGTGCTGTTTAATATGTCCACAAAAAGACTTTTAAGAGTTTCTCATGCAAAGTATAGACAGTGGAAGCTCCAAGGACCCTGTCCATCCCGTAAAGTAGGAGTTCTCAACCTTTTAAATCCGTGGGCCGAGTCACACTCCCTCAGACAGCTTCAGGGGGCGGATGGTCATTTTGTGCTTCCCCCACCACATGGCACTTCCTGGTGTGGTGGAGGCACTAGGTGGCCACATGAAGTGGTGTTGTGGGCCACAGGTTGAGAATCCCTGCCATAAAGGTTTTGTCTCTTACCCAAGCAACTGTGCTCCATTGTTGTGTGTAGACATTCATTTGCATGTTGGCCATTCCAAGGAGAGAAGAGGGCTGGCAAAAAAAAAAGCCTTTGTGAGTGGAGTGCATCCCATGTGCTTTATGTTACCTGCCTCTTATTTACCAGCCAAAAAGGAACAACAACTAAGGTGAGAAGGTTATTTCTTTACCATCTTTAGTACATACCTGCATATGGATCCTAAGACAAGTAAGAGCAAAACTATCTATATATTGAGTAGCTTTTAGTCCCTCCCTCTCACCCCCAGGCTTCATGATCTATGTAAAAATAGCCTGCATAATTATTTCCCTTTTTGTTGTTCTATGCATTTGATCTCAGCAGTTGGTTGTGCTGTATTCGGTTGTCTTTTAAAGCAAAAAACTATACAAAAGAGGAAATTACACACATGCACACGTGCGCACGCATGCGCGCACGCACGCACGCACATTTCTCCTTTGGTAATTGAACAGAGAAGTCAGGGTTGGGGAGGAATCAAAGAATGTCTATCAAGTGACTTCTAACAAACCACTATTATATTTACATGCAAGTAAAGCACAGACTCCCCACAATCAATATTATTATAGACTGGGTATACATCTGCACATATGAATGGTGCCAAGTCCCCCTGCTGTGTTGAAAATGTGAGGCCTAGAAGTGGGCTCTGCCCATTTGATACAGGCACAGTTTGAATCCAGCAATCATAGAGAGAATTGGTAAAATGTCCCTGGGAATTTCTTAGTACAGACTTCCTTCCCAAACAGTTCAGACACAGCAGGTTAAGCCCCTATGGATTATCTAAAGAAAGTCCCAGCAAAAGGAAGGTGGAGCGTAGGCAGTGAGATTTCAGAGTGGCACAGCCAGATACACACGGCACCTCCAGGTTTCCTCAAGCTCATGTGAAGCTACAGTCAGGAAAGACTGAGCATTTCAAAAGGACTCGGCAAGTAATTGCCCTGAGAGCCAGTAAATAACTGCCTTTGGGTTGCATCCCAGAACAAGGAGGGAAATGGAAGAAAAACAAGCAGTCAGGCATATTTTTCGAGAGACTGAATAAAAAAAGGAGAAGTAATGAAGGCAAGGGAAATTTGCCAGATAGAAAAGCAACTTCACATAGACACCAACTGTGCTGCTGATCTACGTCTGAAGAGGTCAAAAGTACTGGACTGCCCCTTTTGCTCCCACCCTAGCTATTCCTACACAAGAACTGAAAACAACTGCAGGTGAGAATATTGGACACGAAGAGTTGTTTGGTACTGAGTGCAGGGGAAATTTTTTTTAATGAATTTTCCAAGAACAAATTCCACATCTAATTTTGTAGCTACCTAGCTGAGGTCCAAGATTTCTCAGGGAGCTTACCATTTGGGAACTTGCCACAGTCAGCACAAGCCAGCTTCTTTATGTCTGCTGTACAGCAAAAAGAAGACTGAATGGTGTGGTTTCATCTTCCACAGAAGCACTCAAGTAGCAAAAGCTGAATCTGTGGACCTTTTCTCTTCTTGGTAGTACTCAATGCACGGCTATAGAGTCTCCCATGGAGCATCATGCCAATGAACACTTCCATATGAGAGGAACCCACAGCAGCTCCATTCCCTTTTTTAATCATGGGAATGCTTTATTATACAAAACTATTTTGGGTTCTTGTTCTGGGGGAAGAGGATATAGCTATGTCAGTCAAAACAATTAAGAGTATTTTGGCAACTTAAAAGCTTGCTTTTTTCTTCTTCTTGGACTTCAGCCCACTCCATCAGTGGGCTGCCGTCTGGAAAACCTTGTGCCAAATAAAGCTCATTAATCATTATAGTGCTACAAGACACTTTAACACTATCTACACTACACAGTTATACCTATGAGGTACACAGAGCCTCTTCAAGGATTGTGGTATTTTTGAACCACAATTGGGTGTACCCTGGTAACCACAACTTTGTGTTGCCAGCTAATCTTTCTCACACTAGGTCAGGCGAAAGGAACTGCAGAATGAACTCACCCAAAGGTGCCTTCATTTTGGCAGTTTCCCATCTGGCCTAGACGCAGAAGTAGGTATACCTATTTTATACCCACTTTAACTATTGTGCCTTGAATCTAAGGAATCCTGGAATTTGTAGTGTGATGGGGTACTTATCATTCAAGGGAGTGCACCGCAGTTCACTAGCAGAGAAATTTCTAGCTAAGTTCAGCTATTACCAGTGCAAGACAGCTGAACATAGCTAGCATTCTTACCCTTACCCTTGCCACCATCAGTTGGATGACAAAAGTTACTAAAAACTTTGAAGAGGATAATTTTGTTCACATGCAGGATCACCATTTCAAGCACGAATCCAGATTTTCCAGTGTTCTTCTTCATGTGGAGATTCTCCATCCAAACAAAAACTTTTCCAATCCAGACTTGCAGGATAATCACATTATCTAAATCAGGAATTCTCAACTTTTTAAAGCTGGGGGCCATATCATGCTCACTCAGATAGCTTGGTGGGCCGGATGGCCATTTTACCGTTCCTCCACCACATGGCACTCCTGGGTATGGTGGAGGCAGTGAGGGGGGGACATGAAATGGCACCATAGGCCATATCCAGCCCATGGGCCACCCGTTGATAACCCCGTATCTAAATCATTTCCTCTATAGAAGACAAGGTAAGAACAGTCCTTTGCCACACTTCAGTTCTCCTGTTCAAGTACCTCCTGAACAGAGCTTAAGTATTTTCATCTTGCTACAAATGTACAAATCCCAGAATTCTCTAAGATAAAGCCATGGTAGTTAAAGTGGTATGAAATTGCCCTAACTGTGGTGTCACTAAATCTTTCACTATTTATCCAGGGACAGAGATCCATGGAATTCCCTATACTGGTAGCAATCTGATGGAACCATGTTCCCCTTTGTGTCAATTGATGCTAACCATTTCACAAAACCAACAGAACCATGTTTGAGCCATGCCACAAGCTGTTCCATCAGGTTATTTTATGATGACAAATACCCCTGCAGCAAAGCCCATCAGATTGCATTCTGGCAAGCTTTTCTGATAAGATGGCAGCATAACATCACCTTGCAGCCCCATCAGATCACATTGAACCCCCCTCTGCTGCAGCAAGACTTGGCAGGTTGCATCTTAAGCAGGAACATTCTGTTGCAACCTGTCACCACCATGGGAAGCACTCTGCTGTGTTATCTTGATCTGCTGTACTTGGGCACATTAAATCACATTTTCTTTTGCAGCACATGGCTGCCAATATACTTCATAAGCAAACATAAAATAAAATAAAACCATGCTCACTGAACACTTATTGGCTGATTGATTTTTTTTTCCAGAATCTGTCCTTCAAATTGTAGGAGAGAAGGAGAGAATAAATAGATGAAAAGACATTATATCTAGTTGACCGCATCAGCAACATATGAAATCAATCTACAATCACTTGATATTGTAGCTACCTTGCATCATTGCTCCCATGGTCAGAACATACTTAAAAGAAAAGAGCTGGCAGCTTTAAAGCTTGTCTTCATTGTCTTTGAAAATCATATTTATCCAGAAACAATAAAGCTAGTCTTGTCTTCTCCTAAGTATTTATGCATTGCAAACGTTGATCTTATACTCTAATTAGAATGACAAATTCTCTTTTCAACAATGTGGTTCACTTACCTACTATGTGTTATGCCATATTTAACATTCCTTTGTTTAATTATTGTCTTTCTGACTGGTTCCCAAGGAAACTATGAACATAATTACCAGATAAGGAAAGTTCCTTGTTTAAAGTGCCTTCATTCATATAACCATAGCTAAATATTTTAGGTGTTATAGAAGACCTTAATTATACTTCACATACCAACATATTGTTTCCTTAGTGAGAAGGCCTCCAAGTTTTCTCCTCCTCAAAAACACCAAAGACAGTTTCAAAAAAAGGAGTGATGTTCATTCTGCCTGTCTCACTTCACTGCAGAAAGCAGTTGTTACCTTGGTCCACCTTTTATGAGGCCTTGGACCCTCCCAACATTTGTTCTCCCCAATACACATCATTATTTGTGCTATCTTATTTTCCTAAATTTCATTGTAATCCATTGTAGTTATATGCATCTAATATTAAAGTCACCAGATTCAATAAAAAGTGGAAATATGCCTGCAGAACATTGCTGTAGATCAGGGGTTCCCAACCTAAGGCCTGTGTGCCAGATCCTCCCCCTGGGTCCATTTCATGTGGTCCCCCACCCCTCCATGGGCATTCAATAAAGAAAATGACCACCCCTTTGAAGCTGTTGGGACAAAAAAAGCCATCCCACCACCCCATTGTGTGGGCAGGGCAAAACGGACATCTGGCCTTCGAAGCTGACTAAGAGGGAGTGACCTGGCCCCCAGCTTGGAAAGGTTGGGAACCACTGCTGTAGATATTAGATCTCTTCCTGGTGCTCTACCACAGATTTGTAATTTTTTACTTAAGAAAATATTTAAGATAAAATTAATCTCAAATGCATTACCCATATATGCTCAAGTATAAGCCAACCCGAATATAAGCCAAGGTACCTAATTTTGACCTGAAAAACCAGGAAAATAGACTGAGCCAAATATAAGCTGAGGATGGGAGATGCAGCAGCTGCTAGTGAGTTTCAATAATCAAAATACATGAAAATGTGGTAAAATTAATTAATTTTTTGACGCATCTCAATCCGACATGGTGTTGGGACCCTAATGGTCACTGACCCAAGTATAAGCTGTTTCCCCTCTTTGAAGCTCATTTTTGGGACTAAAAAACTAGGCTTATACTCAAGTATATACAGTATATTAAAAACACCCAATGTGTTTTTAGCATCAAAACATCAACGTTAGTTCTGAATGTTGAAAACAGTGAATGAAAACTGCTTACCAGCAGGGTCGTAGCCAGAGGAGGGCTGGGGGGGTCGAAAACCCTCCTGAGCCAACAGCCCGTGCCCCCACCTCACCCCATGATGACAATGTTATATATGTGGGTGTGACATTGTTGCCCCGCCTTAAAAAAATTTCCCTCCTGAACCCTCCCCCCATCTAGAATCCTGGCTATGGCCCTGCTGAGCAGGCACAGAATTAGCATTACAGCAAAATATTTGAAGTTCCCCACAATCAACCAGCCAACCAACCAGTCTATTACCAGTATTAGATATAGTTATATCTTATTTGGGTTACTGCAGTGCATACTAGGTGGTACTTTGGAACCTTCAAGTCCAAAACATTACAATCAGACTGTTGTCCAAGATCAGTTATTGAGAGCATGTAACTCCATTGTTAAAAAAGCTGAATTGATTACCAGTCCAGTTCTATGCACAATGCAAACAGCTAGCTGTAACTTGAAAAGCCCTATATGATTATCTAAAAGTGTACTGTATTTTGAAAGACTGTGTTGTCCCAGACTTTGACATGTTCTAAAGAAGCCCCTCTTATTGTCTTGCCATCCTCGGAGACACATTTGAGGAGGGCATGAGAAATAGTCATTTTGATTGGCAATTCACAGACTATGAAACCCTTTGTCAACAAAAGCTAACTCAGAAACCTCCCTGGTGTCCTTCTGCTGACTATTCACACAAGCTGAATATGCTATACTTTTCTACCGTGCTGTTTTAACCAGTACAGTAGTTTGTAAATGGTGATTAATTGTACTCCGTTTTCATATTTACAACATTCATGCATTCTTCTTTAATTGTGCTTATATTAGTCATACTATAAGCTGTCTTGAGTTCAATGTTGTTAGAATAAGGAAGGAAGATTAGCAAAAGCTGTAACTATGTCCTACATTTCTTTGGATAAGTCCATAGCTCTTCTCCTTCCTAGTTTACCCACAAAACAACTCCAACACAGATGCTGAAGAATAAGGTTGCCTGAAAAGTTGTGCAATGAAGCCTTGAACATCTTTCTTCCAAGTTGCAGCTAAAATATCAACTTAGGCTGCCAGATGTTCTTGTACTACTGGAAGGGGCTGCTGGGGACTCAAAATTTGGAATCATTCCTTGAAACACCGTACTGAACACTGTACGGCCACTTACTGGGATAAATGCCACAGTCTACATACTGGACGGTTCCCAACAGGCAGTCTAAGAAATGCTAGTCTATAACATTAGAGGCTAACCTATGGTTGGATTTTCTTTGAAACAGAGGTGCCAACTGAACAGCATTTTATATGAATACAAGTGCATATATAGTCAGTCAGCCTACCACTAAATCACTTTAATGTTCAAGCACTATTTGCAAAAGCAAAATGAAGCCTGAAGTGTATTTCAGAATTGGAACTATAGATTGCCCCATCACGTGATATGTGGAATTATTCCTCATTCAGAAAGAAACTAGGCAACTGCTTTGAAATATACAAAAGGTCCTTTGAAAAAAAGGATTTGTATTATGGGAATAAAAGAATAATGTGAACAGAACATGCGTTTCTGGTCCAATTACATCCTGTGACTGCATCAAAATATAAATGTCTCAGTGCTTCTGCGTAGCATTTTTATCAGCTGTGGCAGAGCCCATTATGAAACACTGGCTCACAACCATTCATGTTCTTCTTAAACACAGCTGGAAATGCTGGTGCTTTATACTCAAGCCATAAATGAGGCTATGTGACCAAAGGAAGCACTGACTCAAATTTCTGTAATTACTGAAAACATAATACTGAAGACTCCCTTCAACTCAGTGGCCAAGAAGGGACACCATATGCAGAGATCCCTGTGGAACATGGCATTCTTATTTCTTCTTTTTGATGTCCTTGTCTTGGGAAATGGCCTCTTACCCTTCCCTGCAGTTCTACTAGGAACTTGGTAGAAGAACATTCTCATCTGGTACAGGAACAGCGTTCTGTACACTCAGGAATTGAGGCATGCCTGCCACATGTCCATGGAAATGTCTGCAAATACAGTTAGTGCTGGCTCTTTGGCTGTAAACCAAGATGAGCACTGAACCCTAGAGTTGGAAACAACTGGCTTTCTAGCAGGAGCAACCTTTACCTATAGGAACACTGGTTTACATCCATAGCAAATAACTTCAGTTATGCTTGCCGAGTTCTTGTTATAGAGAAGATTAAAGTAAAAGTAGATGAGATGATCAAGTTAGCAGATCCTATCCATGTTTACACAGTGACATATTCAGATTTTTAAAAAATAAGGGGAAAATAGGAAACTATGCTCCACAGTAGACTGTATATTGGCTCTAGGGTAGCCAATTTGAAGGACAATGGCTGAAATTGTTATGGTTTTCTGGGTCTCCAGATAGATAAATGTCAAGGCAGACATACCTCAAGGAGGCCTAAGTTTGATCTTATTGTAGGTGGTGTCTTTAATTCATGGGGCTCCGTTTCCTTACTATTCCCAGCTAGTGCCAAGGTATGGTGGCTCAATGCAATGCTGTTCATATGTGTGATGAGTTTGTTGATTTGTTTAGGTGATAGCACAAGACATCTACATTGTTTATCTCATTCCTTCAGCCACACACAAATGAACATATATTATTTATCATTTTTACACCAAGGGCTACTCTGTGATATTGCAAAAGGTTGATACCACAGCTCCCTATCCTCATCTCAACCCCAATATCAGCTTTTGTCCTGAAATCATAAAGAACGGAAAGCTGATCACCCAACAAATCTAACTGCCTCAGATAATGGAATGGGTTCATCAGAAACATGACAGAAATCACTACTTAGCCAGTCAAAACTAAGGGAAGGAAAACAGGCAGCTAGCTTTTGTGTTACAGTTTACTTGTGTGCGTTATGTGCTGGCTAGTTGGAACCAGTTTACAGCAATAGTTCTAGGGCTGTCAAGGTAAATGAGACATTTAAGGCATGGTTTTTCCAGTTCCATTCTTCCACTGAGTTTCCAGGCTCTACAGGGGTCCTAATCAAGATCTCTTGAATCCATCACTCTATCCACTGCATCACACTGGGCATCACATACTCCAGTAATTTATGGTGCTAAATGGATTACAAATATAATAATAATAATAATAATAATAATAATAATAATAATAATAATAATAATAATAATAATAATAATAATAATAATAATAATAATAATAATAATAATAATAATAATAATAATAATAATAATGTGTCATCAAATTTATTCCACGGTTTTCTAGTTAGAAAAGAACACAGACATGATTTACAATTCCCTTCTTTTAGGGGTACCTTGGAACAGTGGAATTTGTCCAAGACAATACAGGTTGGCTTCTCTCCCAAAGACACAGTGAGGAATCAAGCTCCTACCCAGCCAGATACCTAAGCCACTCAGCTATCCATCCCATCTTGGGCCAGAAAAACCAGGCTTAAATATCAGAAGCTGGACCACAATTGCTCTGCTGATGAATAAAACAAGAAGAATATGTGCTTGTTCTTGCCAGGTTTTCTGTGAGATGGCTCAAGCAAATAAAATTAAGGTGCATTATAAGATAAAATTTAAAATAAAATACCCTTGACCAACAAGGCTGCAATACGTAGCTACAACAAATTGAGAATGAAACACTGTGGGCATACAGCACAAGGAGAAAGCTGCCTTGGACTGAGTGAAACCTTCTCTAGAACAGACTACAGTGACTAGCAGTGCTGCTTCAGCAATTCTGACATACTGGTAGATCTTTCCTTGCCCTCCCTGAAGTTCAACCAGAAGCATTTGCCATGCAAAACAGGTGTTAAACCACAAAGCTCACCAGCTTTGGCTACCCAGGGGATTCTGTGCACCTGCAGTGCTGCTCCTCCAGCTGCCCCCTTGATCAACAAAACATGATGGGCCCAAGATAGTCATAGCAATAAGTCAGAAATGAAAAAGAAAGAGGTAGTGGATGAATGTGCTTGGTCCTATCACCCCCGTTTGAGTGGTGCATGTACAAACAGCTTCAAACAGAGACAAGAGGGCCTGTTAACAACTAGAAATAAAGGGTGATGAACACTCAGTCTTTCAACAGGCTAGTGTGCTTACCAATCAGTTTTATTACTGGGCTGTTAAAGTCCTAATTCCAATCAAGTAACATTAAGATGCATAATTAATCCTTCTTCCTTTGCACTTTATGTTAGTCTATATTTTAAGCATAATAAAAGGTAGAGACATCACCCTGCCAACAAAAGTCCACATAGTTAAAGCAATGGTATTCCCAGTAATGGCTGTGAGAACTGGTCTGCAAGGGTGGCTAAGCATAGAAGAAGAGAGACCTTTGAACTGTGGTTCTGGAGAAGACTTTTTGAGAGTCCCATGGACTGCAAGGAGATCAACCCTGACTTCTCCTTGAAAGGATAGCTACTGAAGCTCAAATACTTTGGCCATCAAATGAGAAGAGAGAACTCATTGGAGAAGGCCTTGATGCTAGGAAAGGTTGAAGGCAAAAGGAGAAGGGTGAAGCAGAGGATGAGATGGTTTGAGGACATCATTGATGCAGTGGGCATAGATCTGGGCAAACTCTAGAGGATGCCATGCTCTTGTCCACTGGGTCACAAAGGATCAGACTTGAGTTTTTAACTGAACAATAACAATATTTTGAGCTTTGCAGGCACATCACAATAAAAATATACTTTAAAAGACAAGTTTCACAAGCATATACTATAGACATAAGCTAAAACAAAATTTTAAAAACACCTAAAAGTGTTTTGAGCACTTTATATTTTTAATGAATTCTAAATAGCCAGCTGAGACTTACAGAAGAGGTCTGAGTTGGTTGTTGTTTTTCTAGATACCTCCATTAGTAACTAGGTTACATCATCACACATGTTCATAGCACCTTTTTTTTTTTAGACTTGTACTCCAATTCAAAAAGCACTGGAAAAGTCATGGAAGTTATCCTAACCATTTAAACTGCTGCAGAAAAATTTATATCTACTGTTGACTCAATAGAACACAAAGTCAACAATTTTGGGACAGCTTTATCCGTCCATTTTTAAAATAAGCTAGTGAAAAGGCCCCTGGAGAAAAATCAATACAAGCTTTTTTTAACATGAGCAATCAATATGACATTCAAACATTTTCATTAAAATAAGAGACCAACCCTCACCTAGTTTTCTGCTCTATTGAGAAGAGCTCGAGTTAGGACGGACACACACACACACACAACATCATAGCCACTTTTCAGGTCATCCTTCTGATTTGCAGGGACAAAATAAAATTTTGCAACAGCAACATAAAACTTTGAGGTATTTTGCTGGGCAAAGCCTTGCTATTGATTGTACTTCTTCAGAGCAGACAGACACATTTATGATCAAAGGCACCAATAGTACAGCATTGCCTTCCCTCCAACATACTCCTTCACACCAAAGAATGACTGCCTTGTGGATTTCTTCTTTAAACTTTGCAACATAAAAGTCACTGCTCTGCCTACCTTGTTCCTGCTTTTTAGCTTAATAATCAAGGATAGGTAAGAGCATTTTCCCCACCTCCATCCCTCACACATATACACATTTTGATTTTGGCAGAGCCTGGGACCTGAACATAAAGTTACAAGAACACTTTTCCAGTTTCCTCAATTACAGCTTTGAACAAGAAATGTATTCAGAACACCAAGAGTGCTGGATCCCTGTATCATTTCCAGCCAAACCTTACATTGGAAATGATACAGGGATGCCGTGTTATAACAATTCAATAAGAAAATTGATAAAGCAGCCAGGAGATGAGATAAGTGACATCTCTCCTTGGAGGTAAGGAACTTAATATGGGGGTGACATTTTAAGCAGCAACACAATTATTCTAATCTGTTCTATCGTATTCTATTCTACTCCACTCTGCATTACTCTAATTTTTTCATTATAGCCTCAGCAGATGGCATATTCTATGTTCAGTCATTTCAGCCATTATTATCTGTTTTGGAATACTAGGAAAAGTGGAACAGAAAGGGAAGTTGGAAAAGTGAGGTTTTGATACTACAGATTTGCATGGAACAATACAGTGTGAGAAACTTACAGTCAATCATATTTAATATAGTCATAATTAATTATGTACCATCAAGTCACAACTGCCTCATAGCGATCTTAACAGGACTTTCATTTATGGAGGTTTCACCATTTCCACTCCCTCAGTGAGCTTCCATGGCCATGTGGGGATTTGAAACTGGTCTACACAGTCCCAATCTGTCACAACACACACTATACCAACTGGGGTCCCCTATCATAGTCATACACTGGAGCTAAAACTATATCCAATTCAAGCCCACTCCACTGCATGAAAAAGTACTTATGGGTTGATCATATGAAGAACCCAGAACCCAGAATGTTTCAGAGATGGATAACATAATCAGATAATTAGGTCTCTGCATTCGGTGAAAAAGGAGATGTGGTATGATAAAGGATGCCACAGTTCAAATGAGGATGAATTTTTAAAAATAATCCAGCTGTCTATAACTCTGTTATGGTAAACCTAAAAAGACTTCCTGTTCTTCTACACCAAAGTTTGCCATGTTGTTAGTATTGAAGTTGTTGCTTGTTGTTGTTGTTCCATTGCATAGTCAAGTCCGACTCTTTGTGACCCCATGGACCATCGCACGCCAGACACCCCATCTTCCACCATTCTCCTCAACCCGCTCAGCTCTGTGTCCAATGCCATCTAGACATCTCATTCTCTGCCGCCCCTTCTTCTTTTGCCCTTGACCTTTCCCAGCATCAAGGCTTTCTCAAGTGAATCCTCTCTTCTCATTTGATGTCCAAAGTATTTTAGCTTCATCTTCAATATTTGGCCTTCCAAGGAGCAGTCGAGGTTGCTTTCTTGTAAGATCAGCCTATTTGTTCTCCTTGCTATCTGTGTACTCTCAAAACTCTCCTCCAATACCACATTTCAAAGGCATCTATTCTTCTGCGCTCAGCTTTCCTAATGGTCCAGCTCTCACAACCATACATTACTACAGGGAATACTATTGCTTTGACTATGCAGATTTTTGTTTGCAAAGTGATATTTCTACTTTTAACTATGTTTCCCAGGTTTCTCATAGCTTGTCTCTCAGGAATCAGTCGCCTTTTTATTTCATGGCTGCAATCTCCACCTGCAGTGATCTTGGAGCCTGAGAATGTAAAGTCTGTCATTGCTTCTACTTCTTCCCCATCTATTTTCCAGGGACTGATAGTCTGTTGCCATTAATTTCAAATACATACATATTTTCAAGAGGTATGTGAAATAATCAAGATGTCATCAGTTATTGCCACTCCTTTATTAGTTTCTATGATTGGCCAAAAATATAGTTTCCATTATTATCCAGGTCTCCTGTGACACATGATACCACATTTGTTCTCAGTTAGTGGTGCAGTTCAAACATATTGAAATGGTTTGTGGTTCAGCGTTAAAGCATTGCATCCAGAAGATACCGAGATCAATTTTCAACATCTTCAGGTAGGGTTAGGAAAGACTCCTACCTGTGGCCCTAAAAATTTAGTGCCAACCAGTCAACAATTCTAAAACCGAGGGACCAAGATACTAATTCACTACAAGGAAATCTCCTATGTTCCTATGTGTGCTTAAGAATGTGGGACTGGCTGAAACCACTGTATCTGCAGCTGGACAACTTTCCAAAACCTCAGGTATGCCTTCTGCTGAGTGAGATGCTAAAGTTCTCAAGTACAGTAGAGCCCCGCTTCCATTCCATGGAGCTCTTCACTATGCAGTTTTTCCATTATGTAGTTCCCTATGGGAGATACCCCACATAATGGGGGAAAATGTTCATTAACCAGGGTTCTCATTAAGCAGGTATACCCCGGTTACCAAAAACCCCACATAATGAAAAATAATTCATTGAAAAATAATTCATTATGTAGGGGGTTTGGTCACCAGGGTATACCCGCTTAATGGGAACCCCAGTTATGCAGGGTATCACCATTGCATAACAAATGCTTTGTTGTGCAAATTTTTCTCTATACAATGCGTACCACTGTTTCAACTTGTTATGTGGGAGCCACAGAGCCATCATCTTTCTTTGTAGCACAAAGACAGAAGCAGACGTGAAAAACATTGTACTGTATCTCCTCTGTGCTCTACATCAGATCTGCAACATATTGAACAATATCCACATTTATTAGTAGCTGGTCTATTAGAGCAAAGGAGGAACTGCTCCATCTAGTAGTCAGGGTTAGAGATAGGGTGAAAGTTAGCCACCGAGAGCACTTCTCCAGTATCTGTACTAGAGACAGAAGGTCAAGGACCAACCTTTCTTCTCCTTCACAACTTTGAGCTTCTGTTTATGTGAGGGACAGTAAGGTGAAATAGTAGGGCAACAGCAGCTGGAATCTAACAACAATTTACTGTTCTGCCTTCCACCCCACTGGCTACAGTGAGTGCTTACTGCCCAGCATCTATCTGGGATGTGTGATACATACAAAGCTGGGATCTATAGTTCCCAGTATCATAGCACTAGCCATACTATCTGGGGGACTTGGTGGCATTATACATTACAAAAGTAATTTTTCCAAATTCTGGAAACATAGCCTGTGAAACATCCTGTTGTTATAATACAAGTCAATTTGAATTGTTTTCTGATTACACAGTGCAAAACCCAATTCAAATTGATCTGGTCTTTTTAGCCACCAGTGCGACATTTCTCCTATGCCACTGGGGATTTCAACATTTTTCAAGCTGGAATGATTTCAACAGACCTTTTCCTGTTTGATCAGTTGATTAGTTCTTGTGTGTCTGTGGGTAGTTTCCGTGATGTAGGCAGTTGGGGCATGATATAGGGGCCACCTGACTCACACATTCTTTCCCTCCAATCATATTTCAAGATGATGATGATGATGATGATGATGATGATGATGATGATGATGATGATGATGATGATGATGATGATGATGATGATTTGCTTTATACATATATGCGATTAGCAATATATATCATTTTGTCATCTTGCCACTAGCATTGATATACTAGTTTAGAGCTAGATCACTTTTGGAAAAGAAAAAAAAAGGAAGAATTACAAATTAAACAGACATAACACAGATCAAATTTAAAATGTTCCTGTGATATGTTGTATTCCTGTACAGGTTTTTCTTCTTCTTCTGTGTCTAGGCCAGACGTGAAATTGCCAAAATGAAGGCACCCTTGGGTGAGTTCATTCTGCAGTTCCCTTCACCTGACCTAGTGTGAGAAAGATTAGCTGGCAGCGCAAGGTTGCCATTACCAGGGTACACCTAGTTGTGGTTCAAAAATACTACAATCTTTGAGGAGGCTCTTTCTTTGTGCCCTCTGTACAGATTAAGAAGAACTTTGGCAGGCTGTCTTCTTTTCTGCAATGCTGTACAACCCTTTCAAAAGCAAGTGGCTTTACAGAAAACCATACAAGAATTTGCAGAGGTAAGACCAGAGGAAGTTAAGAAAGAAGAGAGTGATGTGGGCTGAATCATCATGTGTGAATACTGAACTCTCAAATCAATCCACAGCCTCAGTGTGATCGCTTGTAAATCCAACCATGATACATCTTGTGACTCAAATTGTGGCAAAGCCAAATTAGAGCAATTTGTTGCAGATGAAGCCAGATTAAAGTGTACAAGTAATGTTGCCATTAGTACTTTCATGTAAACCATTTTGGTCTTCAAGACATTATATTGCAGGTTTGTAAAGGAATAAATTTGGAACACAATCTTCTACTGCTATGCTCCAAGAGTTAAAGATTGAGAATGCACCATCTTCCCAATGCCATACTAATAATGAAAGCAATATGTAGCCCCATTAACTAAATCTTTCAAGGTGTAGACTATACATTTCCAGGGACAGGATAGGAAAGGGTCTCAAATCACTAGTGTAACATTTGCGCTAATAATGTCCAATTAAGACCCCCCCATTAAAACTCTTTGTACTCATTAGTAAAAATTGTAACTAGGTTTTCTCGGTCATTTTCTTCATGAAATTGTTATGAGTGTTAATGGATATGTTCATTAAGGTATCATTTAAGAAAAATTACATCTGTCAAAGGTTTTTTCACCTCAGTTTTCTTGAGCTATGGTATTTCAAAGTCATCTACCACTGAAATTTCAATGATACCTGAGAGACAACCTGGATAAGTGGCTTGCCTGTTCCACCCAGTGGTGAGAAAAGGCAAATATTGCATGAAAAAGGAAATGTCTCAAGGGACAACAAAAGGGACTGGCAATTTCTGGATAAATTTATTCACATTAAAATTAGTTTTACAATAATGGCTACTAAAAGAAACACCATAGTGACAATTACAGCATTTCCATCCTCTTTTCTAGGCTCAGATGAAAATAAAGTGGAAATAACCAGCTAAACGGGGGGGGGGGGGGGGGAGACCATTAACGGTGCAACTATACAGGGAGGAATGCCTGGTTTGCTTTGCAGGTTCTAAAGCCAAGTCTCTACTGGCTTCCAGTGCTGAAATTGCTGTACTCATCCATACGAACCCAATTAATTATCCCATAGCAAGAGTCCACACTACACTTCCCAATCAATTCAGTTTCCACTGGGAACACAGCTGCATCATCCTAATACCACCCTCTTCCTCACCCCATTCCCCATCCATTTGTTTAATCCCCCCCCCTCCCGCCCAGGGGAAAGACTGAGATTGCCAACTCTGACAGAAACTACAGGTAAATTGCAATGGAGTTGCACCCTAAATCAGAATTAGCAAAAGATGTGGAAGACAATTACTAAGAAGAATTTCAGATTGGGGAAAAGATGTTTAAAAAAAATCAGAATGTGATAGAACAATGTAGATTAAATCAATATTTGATCTTCATTAGTATCATTTTAAATATTAATCATTCAAGATTATAAAATTCATATTAGTTGGTTTAAAGTGGAATTAAAATTATGTATAGTGGAGTTAAACTATAGATGCAGCTTAGTTCAATGCCCATAGATAGAGACATACCTCCAAGGAAATTCAACAGAACCTATTTCCAAGTACAGTAGTGTGAAATTTGATTTTTAAAAATATAACATGACTAGTTTCAGAAATCTAATCACCACCAGCCTATTATACAAAAAATAAATAAACCACTAACAGTGGACTGGAATGTTTTGGAAGAGAGATAGAGAATATACAGTACTGCTGTATATGCAGTATATGTATATGTGTATGCTGGTTGGCTGTCATTCTCATGTAGTGGAGGCTAATGACTCTAATTTCCTGGATGTGAGTAGATTCACTCCAAATTGTAGTCTGAACGTTGGAGATCTCCTGTAAAATCCAGACAAATTCAGAATCAAGTTGCGAGCCTCCACTATCACCATCATCTCTGATGAGTAACTATGCTGACAAGCTATGAATCAGGAAGTCCTAAATCTAGTCCATATTTCTGGCAAGAGCTCACAATGTAGCTCCTTCTGAACCTCATTCCCCTCATTCGAAATATGGATATAACAATACAGTCAAACCTCGCATAAAGAGCATTTCGCTTAAAGAGCAACTTGCTTAAAGAGCAGAATTTTATCTGAATGTTCACTTTGCTTAACAAATAAAACCAACCAAAAACTCGCTTAACAAATAAATCAGGGTTCGCAATCCCCCCCCCCCCACTGGTCATTTGCAATGATGTTTCGCTTAAAGAGCAAACTCACTTTAAGCGAGGTATAACTGTACTAACATTATTCATACAGGATTAATGTAACAGCTGCAACTACCTTATCCCTTCAATATGTTATGTGAATACAGTCAAACCTCGCATAAAGAGCGCCTCACTTAAAGAGTAACTCGCTTAAAGAGCAGAATTTTCTCTGAATGTTGGCTTTGCTTAACAAATAAAACCAACCAAAAACTCACTTAACAAATAAATCGGAGTTCGTAATCCCCCCCACAATTGGTCACTTACAATGATGTTTCACTTAAAGAGCAAACTCGCTTAAAGAGCAATCCTGTGGAACGCATTATGCTCTTTAAGCAAGGTACAACTGTACTCTGTTTTATTGTTATTAAATCATGTTAGTTACCTCTTGAACGTGGATATTACTGTGGCTGATTATGGGTTTAGACATCAAGAGTTCCTACTTGTTTCAGCAAGAGAGGTTTCGCAAGGGGAAATGTCACAATGCCTGGTTATAATCTACCTTAAACTGGACTGCTACAGGGATGTCTGAACTGTGCACATCTTCCAAATGCTGCTTGGCAGGTACTCTGAAAAATCTGGAAGGACTATTCAAGGCCAGAAAGCAGTGTCTTTTTTATGGAGAAGCAAGATGATTTCATGCATCATAAATCGTAAAAGGTGGCCCTCGACTGGCCTGAGAACATATTTATTGAACAGAGAGTAACATGACAACTGATCGGCAAGGGGCGAGTGGGGTTTTGTTTAAAGTGTGTGCAAATAGACATTCAGGAGGGCAAGCAGAGGGATAGAAAAAATGTGTGTCAGCCACATAGAAAATTTCTCCAAGTGTTGTTCAAAATGGATGCCAAATTCCGCCTAAGCAACCCACTCATTTCAGCTTCTGTATGCTGACAATATTTGATGTGTAAAACAGTAGACAGGCTGATCATGTTGACAAATAGCATACAATTCTATCTTGGAAGTGACCGGTTACAAAGAATTGTTACTGGCAGCTAGAGCTTTTTCTCAATACTGATGGTTCACATATCTTATGTTATACAGTACTTGTAAATTAACAGGAATCTCACAACTCTTTCTGCAGTCTAACCACAACTTTTATGTTACCTTTGTAGTTATGAGGTGTGAATTCTTATTAAATGGTTGATGAGATAAGGATGCTGTTTGTGCTGTACTTCACAATGCCTTCCACATTTTCTGTTCCAGGCACTGAGATGAAAACAAAGCAGATAGGATGAGAGTATGTTTTGCATCACAACCTAGCTGTTTGTAGCATTCAAATGATTTTCTTAAAAATAACTGAGGATACAACTACAGTTGTACCTCGCTTAAAGAGCATAATGCGTTCTACAGGATTGCTCTTTAAGTGAGTTTGCTCTTTAAGTGAAACACCCTTGTAAGTGACCAATTGTGACTTCTGGCAGGGGGGATTGCGGACCCCGATTTATTTGTTAAGCAAGTTTCTGGTTGGTTTTATTTGTTAAGTGAAGCAACCATTCAGAGAAAATTCTGCTCTTTAAGTGAGTTACCCTCTAAGCGAGGCACTCTTTATGCGAGGTTTTACTGTATTACATTTACTTTGGGAATTGGGCTGATAGAATTACCTTATAAAAATGCAATATAGCAGAAACTAACTATTGTACTGTAATGATTGACAGTTTTACTGAGCCTTAAACCTATAACGTTTAAGCAGTTATTTTTGGAAGAAACTTTCCAAGTTGTGATAGAGTGTATTCTTAGCAGACATATTAACTGAAAGAAGATACAGGAATCTGAAAGACACATGGATAAATAGGCAATATTGACTGCAGCACCTCCCAAAACATTGTAGGGTGAACGTCAGTCACTAAGATTAAGCTTGGAAAAAAAACAAGGAAAGATGGGGAAAGTATTAATGTACTACTCTCCCAGTGCCTCAACCCTTTCAGGGGTTGCAAGTTTCCATATTCAACATCTCTTAACATTTCTTCAAAGCAGGAGTTCTCAACCTTTTTAAGCCAGGGCCTGGGTCACCCTCCCTCAGACAGCTTTGGGGGCCGGATGGCCATTGTGCCCTTCCTCCACCACATGGCACTTCCTGGTGTGGTGGAGGTGGTGGGGGGCACATGAAATAGTGCCATGGACTGCATCTGGCCTGTGGGCCACAGGTTGAGAATCTCTGCTCTACAGAATCACCAAGAGAAATATTAGGTTACATTGGATTCAGTGGTGGGCATCAGTAGGTTTGCACCAGTTCGCCAGAACCAGTAGCAGAAATTCTGGCTGGCCCTGCCCATCCAAGGTTTGAAATAAAGTAGTCCTAATTTGGGTGCAACGCAGGGCTTTCCCCCTGGCCACACCCAAATACCACACCCACAGTGTGGTAGTAAAAAAATTGAGTCCACCACTGACTGGATTTCAGTACTCCTGACATGATGTCAAAGGCATAAATGCTTGTTTCATGGTCTGAAATCCAGACTTACACATTAGTAAAATATACATTTACAGTACAATAAGAGAAGTGGTTTATTTTCATTACTATTTGAAATGCAGCAAATCACATTAGAAATTTATCAATATAAAGGCTTCAGCTCTGTCCCAAGCAAAGTATACCACCAGCATTCTCTTATGTTCAGATCACAAAAGCAATGGAAGGAGGTACTAAGGAAAACTGTGTCTCAGTACTAGATGCCAAGAATGCTGCCATCAAGAAGAAAATGCACATATAAAAATTACCAGAATAAATGTTTTCTTTTGTTTTAAAAAAACTAATTTTTTGAGGTTGAGTTTTTGTCTGTCCTTGGGCTACATTGTGCATTTGTTATGTGGATGCTCACAACATTTCTTCAGGATGCTAAAGCAACCTTCCAGATTCAACTTGGCAGTGGTTTTTTTGGGCAAACTAGGGATAGAGAAGCATCCATGCACATATAACAGGTACACACAAAGCACTCGTGAAAATGATACACTTTACAGCTTTTATAATCGAGACAGTGGCAGAATGGAGCCATTGAGGGACTCGAACAGAGGGTGTTTGTAAGAAACACTCTCTTTTTTTTCATGCTTTCCTCCCTTTTTTATGGCGAGTTTTTCTTAAAGCCATCTTTTCACATTAGAAAGACCTTTGTGACTTATTTTGTCAAAATAAGCCACCCTCACGCCTTTGGAAGAAAGGCTGTCTCCCCGTTATTCTCTGCTCTGCCTTTAAAGACTGATTGATTTGCATAGAGGCAGAATGACTCACAGGCCACCTCTTTCTGTTCCATGTTCCCCCTCTTCTCTCACTCTAATTAGCAACTGCTTTTCTGTATGGATCTACACACACACACATTAGAAAGGGGGAAAAGCATAAACTGTGTGTGAAAGACAGAGGCAGATGGTGTCTTCTTAAGCTCCTTTTTGCGCCTGAGCCATCCTGTTGGCAAATAACGTACAATGTCTATCTAAAGATCACAGCCCAATAATGGCAGCAGGACTGAGGTGGGCTGTGAACCATTCAGGCAAGGAAAGAAGATAGAAAAGGAGAAATGAAAGAAGGAGAGGAGTGAGGAGAAAGCCCCCCAAATAAGAGCTGTTTCCCAGCTGCCTACGAAGAAGTGGGTCACCAGCACAAAAGCAGGGGCCCACAGCACCCTTTAGAATTAGCATAGACTTCTCTGGGCCTCAACAGCATTCTTTGTAGGTTCTAAACTTTGCCAGTACATGTTGCCCAGCAGCCCAAACTGTTGGTTCAATAGAGAGACAGAAGGTTTCAAATTACATTTGGAAAGTTTCTCAGGAAAAGGTTAACTGTTAGTAAGTTCTTACTGAGACAGATACTGGGTTCACAAACTAGTCATTAAAATTTTATCACTTGTCTGTTAACTTGCCCATCTCTGTGTTCAGAAGTCTGGCCTAAAGATACATGGATGGCTTCACCATTGTAGTCATGTAGCCAAACATCTGTTAGGTGGGTGAATCACTATGGCTGCATAGCTGCTTAGTACATTTATGGTCTTTCTTCTCATGAGCTCAAGCCAGGATACATAGCTTTCCTGTCCCCCACTTTATCCTTGCAAATGGAATCTTGTTCTCCCATGTCCCCAATCAACTCTCACAACTACACTGGAATGGCTTTTTAGTCCCCTGTTTCTCCCCAGTATCTGTGTTTTCCTTTGTGTTTTGCTTGAAAGTGGTTGAAAGCAATTTGTAATTAAATAGTTCTGTGATGTGCCCTGGGCCCACAATACAGAGCAGTTTTTTAAAAAATTATTTATTATTATTTATTAGTCAGATTTATTCATCGCCCTTCTCACAAAGTGACCCAGGGCGATTCACAATAAAAAAACAACACAGTTATAAAATCCAAAAACAATTTAAAAATTTTTAAAACTAGCTAAAACCAGTTAAAATTTAAAGATTAAAAATTTATATTACATTACAACTAAGGACAAGGGGGGCTCAAATTAGCCAACGGGCTGGGGGCGCTATGCCCCCCGTCCCCCAAACCCATCCCACCAGCCACGTTTTCACTCTCTAAAGGACAGCAACTCCGCATGCACAACTACTATATATTGAAAGGAGGTTCCAAAGGGCTGGAGCAGACACAGAGAAGGCCCTCCTTGCTGATGGTACCACAAGAGAGCCTCTCCGGTCCGCTCTGGTGGGACGGACAGACATAATGAGGGCATTGCCAGAGTTTACAGTCAGGCCATTCTCCATTTCAGACTATGGGAAATTCCTGCAGTTACAGTGCATTATTTGAACCAAATGGCTCTGAACTTCTACATAAAACCCTTCTTAAGCAACTTGTATACATTCACAAAGAAACCATCTAAATAGCTGTGATTCATAAAACAAGTAAAATTAAGATCAGTGAATCAGCTTACTCAAGCCATAGTGATTGCATTTACATACCACCCCATAGTGCTTAAAGCTCTCTCCAGGTAGATCACAGGTAATTATCATTTTGCCCCCAACATGCTGGGTACTCATTTTACTGACCTGGGAAGGATGGAAGGCTGAGTCAACCTTGAGCCCCATCAGGATCAAAATTGTGAGCAGAGTTTTGGCTGGACCTCAGCTTAGCCCCTGAGCTACAATGGCTATCAATAAGTTCCGGAAACAAGGACCTTGATCTTTAAGAAGATGTTATGTGAAAAACCTACAAACTTCTGAGCAAATTCCAGTTAAGTTCAAATTACCATATTGTTTCCAACAGGGCATTTTCTGTTATTATCCAGGTATGTACAGTAAAACCTCAGATAACAAAGGGTTATGATAGCAAAAAATTCACATAGTGAAAGGAAATCCATAGAAAATCATGCCCTAGGGCGATGGTGAACTTTGGCACTCCAGATGTTCTTGGATTTCAATTCCCAGAAACCCAAGAACCCTGTGAATCCACACAAAAGGGTTTACTGCGATTCATCTGGCCCGCACTGCCCTTGTCGCTCCCGGAAGCAGAAGTAAAATGTGTCCGTACATTCTCTGGCTGTGCCCCTGGTTCTGACTGCACACACGCAAGATGTCCAGGCTGGGATTGGGGCATCTGAAGGAGCTTCCCGCAGAAGCCTCGACCCCGGCACTGGCTGCACACATGATGTCCGGGCTGGGCTTGGTTAATGAAAAATGTTGGTGTACGAACGGTCCCGGAGAACATACTAAGTTTGTTATCTGAGGTACCACTGCACACTCATATTGGGTGGAAGGAGGAACTCTAGCCCTACTTTCTTTATGTCTAGATTCATCATCTTTCAAGACATTGGGGCTGAGAAATTCAAAGAGATATAGTTTGAGCCATCGGGTTTCTCCACAGGTTCCTTGTGGAATGCATCCATTCATAGTGAAGGGTTTGCTCTTCAAACTCATTGCTCTCCATTTGTAAGAGAGTGACAAAATGGGAAACAAACCTGGGTTAGAGTGCTCCACCCTTTCATGGTAGCCACGCCTACTACATAAAGCTACTATGGCTCAAGAAACACAAGTTTACACCTCTTTATAGATACTAAAGGAAGCAATTTGTAAGAGCAAAGCTGTTCATGGCATGACATTTCAGATGTAGCTCATTTATAGCATCACCATAAATTGGAAGGACACTAACAGCATATAACAACAATATATATGTTTATCTACTTTATTCCATCAGACAAGCTTCTTTATTCTAGCTGTCTCACAAACATATATGATATACAATGCATCATCATCAGTAAACCATATTATTTATTTTATGATGCTCTTGTACGCTTTTAACTGAGATATATGCAGAAAGATATGCGCAAAGCCTGGAAGCCTTACTGTTGGCAGTTTAATGTTTAAAAGTGAATGGAAGATGATTTGTTCACATTAAAACATTAAGAAAGATGTATAAAATTAATTAACATTAATTATTTTGTTCAATAAAACAGTCCTCTAATAACTACTGAATATGCCTGTAATGAATTATGATAAAAAAAAATAACAATTATTCCTCAAAAATAGCACTACTGGGGCCTGGATATTTAAAAATATTTAAGTTATTTTTTGAAAACATGAACGTTTAGGAACAATAAATTAACTTTTATTGCATTATCCCTTCCCCCTGAGTATACTTATACTGTACATGAGTTGTGTCAGCATAAAATCTTGTGCAATATCTCTTGTTCTTTTGTTCAAAAGGGAGAATTTCCAAAATGCATTACGGTAAGCATCACATGGAAAATTGAGGTCTTTGCACCTTTCTGCAAGTGATCAGTTTAGATTTCTGGCAAAAGCAACCTATTCTTCTCTGGCATCTTGTTAAGTATGGAAGGCAACAAATGTATCATAGAGAGTATGAATAAAATGGCAGAGAGACATATAAAATGGTGGCCCTTCCCACTTTTTCAATGTACCCCCCCTCCCAGCTTCAGTAAATAAATATTACCTTTACAAAAAAAGATTTCCCACTAGTGACATGAAGCAATGCTTTCATTGTGGCTAACAACACCTTACTACCTACGAACTGTAAACAGCAACATAATTACTATGGGAAAAGAAATTTCATGATACACAATATGTACAAGTTCCTGTAAGACAGAAATAATACTCAACAAGAAACAAGATAGTGGGAATTGTAACAGACATACAGTGGCACAGCACAACACCACACTGAAATCAGGGATGAAATGCAAGCCAATGAAACATTATTTTAATGTAGGGAAAGCACAATAAATGTTCCAAGATTATGAACCCTTTGCCACTCATTACAGAAGTTTTTAATCAGATGCAAAAACTCAGACTTCCTAGAATTTAAATCATATGAAAACTATGGGGAAATGCATTCAGCGACAAAGAAGAAAACCCAGGAATGAGGCTTTTCCATTTCAGATGAGGCCATTTCGCACCCATTATTATGGTGGGTGAGAGGGCTTTGCCATGCCTCCACCCCCTCCTTGCTCTTGGAGCTCCGGTGTGGATACTTCCCATTGGTTAATTTGGTTTAAAGGGAGGGTCTTTGGAGAGTTTGTGGATATGTGGTGTTCTAGACTGTTCTGTGGGTGTTTGGTTTTCAAACGTCCCGCCTGCCCACCCTGTTTTCGATGAAGGTATTCCAGTCGCAATATTTTGGGCCAAGCAGGAATTTTGGGGGCCCAGTAATTTGGCTAGGTTGGGGTTGTTTTTGCCTGCTTCTCACCAAACCAGGTTTTGGGTCTGGCTGGTTATTATTATTTATTATTTATTATTTATTATTTATTATTTATTATTTATTATTTATTATTTATTATTTATTATTTATTATTTATTATTTAGATTTACACCCTATCCCACTCACATGCAGCGACTCTGGGCGGCTTACAGGAATGCAAAATATACAGGTACACAATCATAATAACATCATAAAAAGAACACAGGTAAACACCCCAAATACAATAAATGCACAGTAATACAATAGACATAATTTAGTACAACTTATCTAAATCAAATTAAAGAACAACTTATAATAATACACTATAAAAATTATACAATATCAATCCAACAAGTACAATCCTCAACACAGAGAAGATACCATGTTACAGCACCAATTTTAACAATACAATTCAATAACCATTCTACCCAGCCCCAAATTAGTCCAAGGGGTGGCTACCATGAAACCCCACCCACCTACCCATCGCCGTGGCGGCCTTTAGAGCCCAGGGCCAGGGCCAGTTGCCGAGGCGATCCCTCACCCTCTGCAGTTCTTATAGCCCCGGCCAGGGTGGGTCCCAGGAGCAGGTGGAAAAGCATCTTGGGGGCAGTTACTAAGGCAACCCCTCATCCTGCTGCACAAACCTCTCGGGTGGGGGTTGTTAGGCGGGAAGTTCGGCGGGGCTTGAGGATCCCTCCTTGGTAAAGGGTTATAGACCCGGAAGTTGGGGGAACGAGTGAGGGTGACCCTGGCTGGGGTCAAAGGTCATACCAACTTCCAGGGTGTCATTACAACCCCCTCCGAATTTCTGGCCCCTTTCAGGGACATTTGAATTGTTTAATAAAGCGGCCCTGTTTTCTTCCACGCTGGAGTCCTGGTGTCTTTTTTTTGGGGGGGGGGGTGTGATGGGGTGGCAATTGAGACCAGAGTGCTGTTCTATTAACAACGACATCATGCTGAATATGCAGTACAGTATATGGAATGATAGGTCAGTTGGTTTCTGATGTATGATCATTTTGCATGTGTTCATTCATAACTCCATTCCATTCCATTTCTTCAATCATTCTTTCTTTCTTTTTAAAAAATTGCAACTAAACTCATATTTAAATACATATTTCTCAAATATTTTCTCATAAAATATGTATTTGCTTTCTTGTGAAGAATCCAGTTCTTACAAATCTTAAAAAATATATTTATAAACTCAAATTGTCACTCTTTTAACTATTAGTCATTCTATTACCAGTACAGTATTTCTATCTATTTGTGAGCTGTAAATGCAGGAAAATCAGTTATTATTGGCACCATTCCTGAGAATGAGAAAGCAGAGAAAAGGTTGGGATGTGAACACCATGTCATTAAAATTCTACCAATGGAAAATGTTGCCCCTTTATCCCTTTCATGAATTTGGCCTTGAGAATGAACCAGAGCCAGGCTGGAGAGAAAGATAAATGAGACAAGGAGACAAAGATAGCAAAACCATGGGAGAAAGGATGAAGGATTTGAGGGTGGGAAGAGTCACACTGCAAAAATACACAAAGGGAGTCAATTTAAACAGAGAATTTAAAAAGGAGAGAGAAAGTCTACCACAAACAATGTTGTAAAAGAAGGGGACACAAACCTGTTAAGACAATTAACATTCAATGTCAGAGGAACTTTAATATAAATTTGGAGATAAAGGAATAGATGGGAAGACAAGTTAAATAATTTGCCTGCTGAAAGTTACCAAAAAGTAATAGCTGAAATCCTGTTGCTTACTGTAGTAAATCACACCTAGAGATAGTCTATTCAATTAGTGAAGATTTGCTGAGTCAGCTTATTTGTAAATTTCATTGATTCAGTGGTCCTGCTCCAGTGGTAACTTATTACACTAAACAACACGATTTCAGCCAATGAAGAAACAACCATGGTTTGTTTTAAGATTTTGCAAAAGCAGACTTTTACCATACATGGATCAAGCAATGCTAGCTGTTCATGCTGGTTTCCAAAAAATGGAGAGGCAATAGAGATCATATTGCAAATATATTTCGACTAATGGAATGTACCACATTTCATTAAAAAATAAACTATATCAAAGACTTTGTGCAGCTTGTGAAAATCTATGGGCAGTTCTAACAGAAACTGATGTACCAGAACATTTCATTGTCCGGATGTTTAACCTACACCAGGAGAACAGATACTGTTGGGATAGGTAAAGGTCTCCCTTGCTCGAAAGCCAGTTGTGTCCGACTATATGGGGCAGTTGCCATTGCCCAGAGTATGCCAGAATGTGGTTCAAAAATATCAGAGTCTTCAAGCAGTGGTGGGCATCAGCAGGTTTGCACCAGTTACCAGTAGCAGAAATCCTGGCTGGCCCTGCCCATCCAAGTTTTGAAATAAAGTAGTCCTAATTCAGGTGCAACTCAGGGCTCTCCCCCTGGCCACGCCCACCATACCATGCCCACAGTGTGGTAGTAAAAAATTTTTTGAGACCACTACTGTCTTCAAGGAAGCTCTTTCTGTGCACCCTCTTATCTTTGTTTACAGCCAAATATAAGTTTTGTTGGCTAGTTGGTTTCATCAGGTTCGAGGTTCTGACATCAAACCTGCTGTTCCTGGAGGCTTCTGGGAACAGAAAATGACATTTTGATTTCCTACCAGGCTGTATCAATTTTTGCCCATCCCTGTTTTACATCTTGATGCTTCTTTTTGAATCTCAAGTAAAGGGACGAAGCAGCAGCAAAGAGAAAGGTCGTGCACAGCTTAAAAAGGATTATCAGAAATGAGAGTCTGGGTTTTACTGCTCAATAACAATGTAACTCTTCAGCCTAAAATAATAATCCTTAGATAGATGTCAAAAATAACTGATTAATCCCCAAGGCTCCAACCCAGTAGGGTAGCTGCTGTCAATCATTGAGCCTCCAGGTCCTGCTGCTCTTCCTTACTCCTCTCACTTCCAAATATGCAAGAAAGCAGGTAGTACAGGCTGCAACAACAAACTGTAACCTCCTACATCTTGGCCCCTCATCTGAAGAGGTGGGATAGTGAGGACAATGTGTTCCAAACTAGGAATGAAACAGATCATTTTTAAACACTGTTGTTGTTGTTCAGTCACACAGTTGAGTCCAACCCTTTGCAACTCCAGGGACCACCACATGTCAGGCTCTTTTGTCATTCTCCATAGTCTTCCCAGATCCACACACACTGCATCAATAATGACATCTAGCAATCTCATCCTCTGCTACCCCCTTCTCCTTCTGCCTTTGATCTTTCCTAGCATCAGGGTCTTCTCCAGTGAGTCCTCGCTTCTCATTTGGTAGCCAAAGTACTTGAGCTTCAGTTTCAGTAGTTGTCCTTCCAAGGAGCAGTCAGGATTTATTTCCTTTAGGATTGACTAATTCAATCTCTTTGCAGTCCAGGGGACTCTCAAGAGTCTCCTCCAGCACCACAGTTCAAAGACATTTATTCTGCGTTCAGTCTTCCTTATGGTCCAGTTCTCACAGCCATACATTACTACTGGGGATACGATTGCTTTAACTATGTGGACTTTTGTTGGTGGGGTAATGTCTCTACTTTTTATTATGCTGCCTAGGTTTGTCATAACTTGCCTCCCAAGAAGTAAGTGTATTTTTATTTCATGGCTGCACTCACCATCTGCAGTGATTTTAGATCCCAAGAAGGTGAAATCTGTCACTGGTTCCATTTCTTCCCCTTCTATTTGCCAGAGAGTGATGGAGCTGGATGCCATGATCTTGTGGTTTTTTTATGTTGAGTTTCAGGCCAGCTTTTGCACTCTCCTCTTTCACTCTCATCAAAAGTCTATTTAGGTATTCTTCACTTTCTGCCATTAGGGTAGTGTCATCTGCATATCTCAGGTTGTTGATATTTCCCCCAGCAATCTTAATCTGGTTTTGAGAAATAATATGTTTAGTGCTAAATGGTAGAAATTATATATAAACAGGGGTTGTATCCAAAGGTGAAGAATTTTATTGAATAAATTGTAAAGGTAAAAGTAAAGGTTTCCCTTGCTCGAAAGCCAATCGTATCCGACTCTAGGGGTCAGTGCTCATCTCTGTTTCTAAGCCGAAGAGCCAGCGCTGTCTGCTTCTGCAGACATTTCCATGGTCATGTGGCAGGCATGACTAGACACTGGAGCACATGGAACGCTGTTACCTTCCCACCAAAGTGGTCCCTATTTATCTACTTGCAATTTCTTGCTTTCGAACTGCTAGGTTGGCAGGAGCTGGGACAGAGACGGGAGCTCATTCCGTCCTGCAGTACTCGGGAATCGAATTGCTGACCTTCTGCCTCCCAGTCAGCGTCTTAGTGACTTGAGCCACTGCATATGTAGATCTCATTTTATTGTGAATTTATCATTCTACTTTTAATCTGTTTTTGTTCTGTTTTTGTAATCATATTTCATTCAATGTATTTTATCACATTTTAATCTGATATGGTCAGATGACTAATCAGTTAAGAAAGGATACTGAATACTGGTGATTAAAGCAAGTCATCTGAAAAACACAGTAAAGGTTAAAAACAAATATACAAGATTAAATTTATAATAACAATAAAAAAGCAATTAATTATACAATAGATTTTTTTAAAAAAAACCTCTGGTTTATGAATGTGGGATTTTGTGCTTCTGTATCCATGATGCTGCACAATAATATTTTTAAAATCATTGTAATAATTGAAAAGCACTTAAAACTTTTTAAACATGCTTAAAAGAAGAAAAAACCATCATTCAGGAGACTTTTTTAAAAAATTCATTAATTTAATTTCCCAGCTTCAGGCACCCTGCACCCTTATTCTCGGTGTATATGGGGTACACAGAAAGAGCCTCCTTGACGACTGTGGCATTTTTGAATCACAATTGGGCGTATCCTTGTAACAGAAACCTTGTGTTGCCAGCTAATCTTTCTCACACTAGGTCAGGGTGAAGGCACTGCAGAATGGTCTCACCAAAAGGTGCCTTCATTTGAGCAGTTTCTGGTCTATACACAGAAGAAGAACTGCATATGTCTCTAGTTGGTGGATCATGGGGATCCCAGAAGCCTAAAACTATCCATCACTCACAAAATAAAATCTTAAACAAGCAGGTGGAGCACCACAAATTACAAACAAGAGGTAGACAAAATGTGGTGATGTAAGAGCTCTCTTTCCAGTGCTACCACAGCCTTGGTTGCACCAACCCCAAACCACAATGCAGATCTCCCAGGGACTTGAAAAAACACTTCTGATGAAGATTGTGCTCTGCCTCTGCTTATCCCTTTGGGACCCTGAATGAGCTGCTAAGTGCCGATAAAAGCTGGCATTAATGGCTCCCTAAGTGCCCCCAAAGTTTGGGCTGTCAGCATGAAACACTTCAATCTAATAGCCCTACAATATCTGATGCTTTTGTTCTACAACTGGTGGGAAACAAAGTGAAAGACACAGGGTCTTCCCCCAACTACCAACAGTGGAATTAGCCCTATTTTCTCAAACAACATACAGGGAATTTCAAGTAACAATTCTCCCAGGCTTATTAAGTCACTCATCTCAGCTGCTCAAGTTGAATATTGGCTTGGAACAGATGTCAGACCAGCGTACACTCACCCCAAGGTCATCTGTCCGTCCCACTAGAGAGGACCGGAGGGGCTCCTTAAAAGTCCCATCAGTTAGAGAGGCTTCTCTCTCTAGCACTAGAATGAGCACCTTTTCGGCATCTGATCCGGCCCTGTTGAACTTCCTGCCAACTGAGCTGTGGGTCCAGACAGAGCTGTTGCCCTTCAGGAAATTGCTAAAAACCTGGCTGGAAATGCAGGTGTGGGGTAGTGGTGATAGGGTAACCACTACCCCCTGCTGGCTTATATAAGGAGGGTCGCTCATGCTTTTAATTATAATTTTAATTGGTGGGGCGGGTTGGGGTTTTTTTTTTTTTTTTTTTGCATTCTAAGGGTTTTTAGGGTCTTTTAGAGTTTTAAGGTAGGTGATTTAAGTGTTGTGCGCTGTCCAGAGCCACTTGTTGAGTGGGCGGCAATACAAATTTGATAAATAAACAAATAAATAAATGTATTTCTTGAGAGTTTGCAAGAAGGAGGGAAAGTACTTGCTCACTGTACAGGGTGGATTCTGCCTTCAGTGAAAACAGAAGCATCTCCAAAGTATTTCTTCCAGCCCTGACAACAAATCAGACTTGCAAATTGTGTTCCAATCCCATAGCATCAAAGTAAGACAAGACAGACATAATTCTCTGCTTTTCACCACATTTTACTCTCTCACAAATCAGTGGAAAAACAAGCAGAGAAAGGTGTACACACACTCCTAATCTCACATTACTAGTTGTTGTTATGGGCCTCCTTAGAGGTAGCCATTTTACAATAAATGCTGAGCTCCACAAACACACAGGCATTTATTTATTATTTATTTAGATTTATTATCGAACCCGACTCTAGCCATGTGTTTCTTCAGCTTGCTGGTGGAAACCAGTATAGTTTTATGGTTTGTATATCCAGCTTATTAAAAGTGAGCAGTGGAGAAGCTGACGAACGAGGAAGCTACTGTCCAGACATACAACCCAGCAAATGTTCCAGTGCTTCAGTGTGCATTAGTTGATGTCAACAAAGACTACCTCTCCATAGGGTTGGCTTGTATGGATGCTGTTGGCTAGAAGTGAATATTAGAGACCATCTAAAGTGCAGGAAAAAGTGATTGTTGGGAGAGAAGAATGGGGTTAGCTGATCACATATAAGAAGGAAATGACTGAGGAGGAAGAATGATCAAAGGTGACATTAAACCTGAGTCTATTGCTGGGGAATCTGCAGGTCATACAATACAAATCACACTAGAGTAGCCTACCTAACTTTTTCTAATTCTGTTACTCTCTATAGGTACACATGTGTTTGTCAATACAAGGTTGCATATGTTTTTCTAGTTTTGCTATGAAATCCTTCCAAAATGTGGTATGCATTTTTCTATGGAATCTTCTCTGATGTAGTTATGCTTGCATTCACTGTTTGGTTAGAGAACTGCAGCACAACATTTGGAAAAGTATTATTGCTGGATAAATTGATCTGAAATTTTAATGGTTGGATATAATTTGCAATGGTCATGATGACACCCTAGGTGTTCTTGAATAAATCAACAGAAAGAAGAATGCCCAGTAAAATGTTTCAGTTGCATTTGCAAGTAAGAGTGAAACATCAAAAGGAAACATTATTTCAGTACATGCAAATGTTACAAATTTCATATTCCTAGGCTGCCCTGGAGACATACATGAAAGCCAACGAAGCATAGTGTGCTCAAAGGCAAAAGTTGTTCATTTCTGATCAATCAAGTATCATATGAAATGAAACGATCACTTAAATCACTATTTTCAATAAAGCTTTCCATAGTATTGCAAGAAATCAGTTACAGCTCCTTTTGTTAAACAATTTTAATGTTTTTGCAAGGAGAGGAAAAACTGGGGGATACGTGTGCTCCCTCCTTCACATCGTTCAGACAGGTGGGTGAAGCAAAGCTTTCTTTTGGGCACAGTTCACACTATTCATTCATCTGTAAAAGCTCTTGGCTGAAAAATCACCTAAAGTGTGACCCATCTGCTGTGGCTGCTGAATCTAACCACAACCATGCCAGCAAGATGAGGCTTCATGGTTCACACTGTGAGTCCTTTGGATTCATTTCCAGGTCCTGGCTGAACTCAACAACAAGCACAATCCACAGGAGTAAACCCAGTATGCTAATGTGAACAGATGTTTAAAGGGCACTCAGCTTTTCTGAGGTCACCATTTAAATATATCCTCAGCTACCATTCTTTTTTTAAAAAAAACTTCCACCATTTTGAATTGGTTTTTGTGCCTGTGTCCCTATTGCTTAAAACAGCTTTATGGGGAAACACCACATCTAAACAAATCAGGATTCATTCCACCTGTTCTGGACTTTAGTGAAGTCATAAATCAAATGGTGATCATGAAAATGCCAGGAATTCCTTCCTGGGCTCAGCTAATTGTGTTGGTTTTAACCTTTAAAACCTTAAACAGCTTGAAGCCTGGCTAAGGGATGGCTTCTCGGTTATGAACCAGCCTTCTACTTGAGCCCTTTAGGACAAGCTATTTCAAGAATACCATCATCTGCAGAGAGTCCTATATTGCTCCTTGGCTGTGGTATGGGTTCCCCTCAGAAAATAAACCAGTTCCTATGCCAGTGATGGTGAATCTTGGCATTCCCAAGTGTTCTTGACCTTCAATTACCAGAAGTCCAAGTCAGCACTCCTGCTGATCAGGGCTTCTTGGAATTGAAGTTCCAGAACAGCTGGAGGGCAAAGTTTGGCCATCACTGCCCTAGGGAGAGTTGTGTGATGTCAATTGGGTTGTTTTGTTCAGATTCCCCTTCAAAATACACTTTCCCCATGAAAACATTGTCACAGCTGCCTATCTCCCATGGCCCCACTATAACACAACCAGTGGCGTTGCGCAGACTTCAGCGCGGCACTCATCAGAGGTAGGTGGCAGAGAGCCCCTGATGGCTAGCTGTGTGGGTGGGTGAGCGGGCAGAGGTGAGCGGGGCGCTATTCAGGCGTAGGTGGCGGAGGAGGCAGAGCAAGGGCAGCCACGGCCGGCGGGAGGCAAAGAGGGGGCAGCCTGGCCACCGGCACAGCAAAAGGGCCACCTTCTGCCTGGGAAGTCCTGCTTCCTAAGCCCAGGCAGAGGGAGGCCAAAGCGGTGGGGACATTTTACCGCCCCCTGAAAGCCGCTGCCCGGGGCATCCGCCCCCCGCCCCCCCCCCACGCTACGCCACTGAACACAACCTGTCACTGAGCTGAAATAGAGTCATATATTGCTGCCCTACATATCCTTCCTCCTCTTCACTGGTTCCCCTCATGTCATATTGTAGACTGGAATATCCTCTCTAGGATAAGGACCAATCCTTTTATACACTGTTAAAGACAATATATAGAATTAGATAAATGAGCTGTTGCATGGAAACAAACAAACAACAATTACATATTGCAGCTGATTAGTCACCAAGCAATGCCAGCTACTAAAATAAATAATATTAATTCCAAAAAAAGGCATCAGGCATCAGTCAGCACTCTATTATTATCACAGAATTCTGAATAAGGACTGCGGCCTTGCCAGGAATGAGTACAACCTCTAATTTCATTTTGTCTTTCTAAATATATTTTTGTAATCAAAGAACTCTGTGTATTTATTATTTCCAACTAATGTCAGAGTAATTTGTAAAAGAAAGGAAACCAAGGCTTGTGTTCCTTCCAACTGCTAAATATTAACTACCTAATTTTAGTATGCCAATTCAAATTAATCTCAAGCTTTTCTTTGCTGATATGAAGAACTTCATGTCTACTTACCATCTCACCAGCTCCCCTGGTGGCTTAGTGTTTTAGGCGCTGAGATTGAGACTTGAAGGATGGGGTTTGATCCCCGAGAGCTGCACTTGGGAACATGAAAGGAGCCTCATTCAGGCATCCCTAAAGATCCTTCTAACCCAGATAAATCTCTGACACAAAAACCACACTTGAAATCTGTAAATTCACTAAGACGAGAGGTTTTAATCACGTATCATGACATTCGGGATATTCTGGACATCAATTTACTTATCACAGTTAGAGTCCCTCACAGTTTCCAGGGCAATTAATCTTTTATGTGTAGAAAAGATATCTCTGGAGAAGGCAGCATGCACTAGTTGTGGGAACTCTCCACATGAATTGGGACCCTAGAAAATCAACATCCCAATTTAAATGGAGAATCCATAATTAAAGGGTTTTTTTAAAAAACAAACTCACATGTTGCATATAGTTGCAATGGATGGGAAGGAGTTTTCTGGGCTGGGGTGACTGTCTATCTATCTAACACTAACAAATTGTTATTTCCTGCCTCTCAATTCAAAGCCCCTTCAGTCTCTGCTGGGTTCTTTCCCTCTCTTTTGCCTGTTAGATGTTTGTTGCTGTTGATTGGTTCAGTTAGTATGCATTCTGTAAAAGAAAGCAACATACATACATATACAATTCCAAGTAACTGTAAGTAAAAAATCCAGGCAGAGCTGCTGCCCTTTCGGAAGGGTGTAAAAACCTGGCTGGCAGGGCAGGTCTGGGGTACTGGAGGCACAACGACCTCAGCCTGCTGGCTGGTTTGACCTCCTCCCCTGCTCCCTTAAGTTCTTAAATTTTTAAATCATACAAAGTTTTAGTCATAGTTTTAATTGGTTTTAACTGTGGATTTTGAGAGCTTTTAGAATTTTAGCCTGTACTGTTTTGATGTTTTTTAGGATGTGTTAAACTGCCCTGGGTCTGCATTGGTGAGGAGGGCGGTATAGAAATTTAAATAAATAAATAAATAAATAAATAAATAAATTAATAATAATAATAATAATAATAATAATAATAATAATAATAATAATAATAATAATAATAATAATAATAATAATAATAATAATAATAATAATAATAATAAAGCTTTTAGTTCTTTCTCCTACAAATGTCTCAGAATCAGTGATTGAGACTTGGAGTTTATGAGAAAGGAGTGGACTCTGGGAGACCTGTAGCTATTCTCTCCTGTGGGTCTCTATACTTCTACTATGCAGCTAATGGGAATTTTACCTGAAAATAAAAACTCTTAACATTCACATGGATAGCAGAATCTTTCTTCTTCGGAATCATTACTCTCCATGCAGAGGAGAATGATGGGATGTAGACTCCTAATGTAACTTGATACCTATACAGATATATTAATACAAAACCACTTTAAGATGGTTTCATCCTAAGGAATATTGGGATCCTGCACTATGATTCAGGAGAATGTATTAGAGCTCTCTACCACAGACTTTTAAGGACCTTACCAATTCCAGGATTTGTCAGAATGAAGCTGTGACAGTTAGAATGATATTAATTATGCAGTGCAGGTTCATCTCAAGCTTAAATCCAAACCAACTGGCTACATCTATCTGCTCTTTTTTCATCTTAGCTTATTACCCCCAATCAAGCTTGATTACGAGTCCTGAAAAATCGAAAAGCTTGCACACTATATTATTAAATATTTTACCTTTTCCTAACAAAGATGCTTCTCTATTGTGGATTATGTAGATTTTCCCCATATATCAACAGAGGTATCGGTGTTCTCTATTAAGTAAATACATGATTATAGGCTGTCCTGTCCCATTTATGTCATCACTGGGGTAGGGGAGAGGAAAACAAATGAGTTTAGGTGAACCCATCTGTCATACTGTTACAAGTTTACTAAAGAACAATCTAGCAATGCGGGAGGTGGGGTGGGTTCTATTTTGCAAAGTAACAGTTTGCACAAAATTGAGCCACTAGTCCTACCCAAATGCATGTTTTCTTTTATGTAAAATATTTATTTATATACTGTATATATTTGGATAATAGTGAACCTGCAACAGTATGACAGATGGATTCATTCAAACTGTTTCATTTTCCTTCCTTTCCCTCACTGGTGTGTGTGTGTGTGTGTGTGTGTGTGTGTGTGTGTGTGTGTGTGTGGCCTTCAAAATATGCATATGCACAGAACTCTCGATTGGTATAATGATTATACTGTACTGTATCATTAAACATGCTAGGTGTTGTTTATGTCTTTTATCAAACAGAAATAAAAACTGCTATTGTCCGAAGAGTGAAGATTTCAAACACGTCAGTCTGCCCAAGTCTTGGACTGATTCTTTTACAAGCTTCCAAAATCTCTTTTTCATCAGTAAACAAAAAGGCTTCCACACTTTGAGCCCTGTTTTTTAATTCTTTGTCTAAAAAGGACACACCTTCTGTTTAAGTCAATAGAGCACAGAGAGACATCTAGTGAGTGCGACTGAAAACTGCAGTTACATTTATTTATACACACTCCTCCTTTTCAACCAAAGCAAAAGTAATCTTAAATTTCTATCTTTGCAATATGATATGATATCCAGAATCAGAGATACGGAATTCTGTTGTTAACTGGGGTGAGAAACCTGTACCTTGGAAGAAAATTCGGTAAACTGTGTCCATCTGTCTCTGTCTTTCTAAAGTCACAAAACTAACACATCAAGGTATTGACCACAATCCTATTATGTTTTTATGTTGACAGAATGCAATTGGTATACATCAGTGGAAGAATTTAATGTTGTGCAATGAGTTATGCAACTCAACATAGAACAGTAAACACCTGCCTTGACTTCTGGAGACAATTCACCACTGAAATTTACTCACTGCCTTAGGCTGGCAGACGGAATTGACTGTCACTAATTCTGCCCACTAATTACAAGTAGTTGTTAAATTTAGAGCATATTACAGCCAGTAATATATCTTGTTTGGAATGCTTATAAGGCCTGGAAATAGAATTGAAAACTAACTGGATTCAAATCCCTACTCAGACATAAATTCAGTAGATTTCTGGCCCACCTTTATAGTGTAACAATTGGGATAAAAAATAAGACTTAGGAGGGCCACATATACCACACTGAGCTCCTTTACCAATAGTGTGATGAACCCGTTATTCCTGAGTACAGTAGAGCCTTAGCCTACAAGTTAGTGCTAACGCACCTAAATTGATGCCCTGCGGCTAAGCAATCCAGGATTTCTGCTAGCCTTAACACAGATCCTGACCTGAGCCAGGCTGTTATATAGGTAGTGTATAGGAAATTAAACAACTCCAGTCTTCATGTCTTTTAAAAATATATTTGTAGCAAAAACAGATTACAGATTTCTTAAGCAATTGAAACATCTGTAGTTCAGAAAGCACATTAAAACAATGAAAACCTAACTAAGTTTGGAAGCCCAAAAGGGCTCCTTCTTCTGGTTTAATAGACTACATGATTGCAGAGTTCAAAGCACCCCTATAGACTCACTTACACACAGTGGTGGGCAGCCAAAAATTTTACAACCACACTGTGGGTGGAGCCAACAGCATGGGTGGAGCCAAAGTCATGATGTCATGGGCGGAGCCAATGATGTGAGTGGACCCAATGTAAAAAACCCATAAAAATAAGTACACATAAAAATACAAATTAAATAGACAAAAATACATAAAAATACACATTAAAAATAAATACACATTAAATACAGATTAAATAGACATAAAACACATAAAAATACACATTAAAAATAAATATACATTAAATACACATTAAAACGCAAACACCCCACACCCAAAGGTGAGTCACTTACCCTGGGAAGCAGGCTATAGGGAGCTTCAGGCTAGCAGCTGCTCTTCCTCCTCCCCACTTGGGAGGACAGCAAGGAGGCCATGCTTGCCTACCAAGTGCTCTAGGTGTGCATGCCCACCAAGTGCTCTAGGTGTGCATGCCCACAAGCACTTGACACACATGCACAGTGGGGGAACCGGTGAAAAGGTAAGCCCCCGATGTGGTTCCCCCCCCCCCCAAAAAAAGCTGCTACCAGTTCTCAGGGACACTGGGAAAAGTTACTACCAGTTCTGGCGAACTGGAGCAAAACTGTTGCTGCCCATCACTGCTTGCACAGCATGGAAAGAGCAAAAGGCCAATAGACCGTCCTCCCTTCCTTTTTATCTCCTCCAACAAGTTCTACCCTCTAGCTTTTCCTCTGAAGGATTTTAGCCAATAATTACACAGTACTCCATGTCCATCAAAAAATAGGATTCATTTCTCCCAGAACACGAGGTTTGATTGTTTAGTTAGCGCTCATTCTCTGCCCAATAATGCCCAGAATGCATCACAGCCATCTCTCTTTAGGGAACAGCACACAAAAATCCATGTCACTATTCTAAAAAATCCACAGGCCCTATTTCTGTCCATGACAAATAGCAATAGCAATTACATTTATATACTGCCCCATAGCACTCTGGGTGATTCACAAGGTAATTAGCATTTTGCCCCTTACATGCTGGGTACTCATTTTGTCATCTTTTGTCACCTTGGAAGGATGGAAGGCTGAGTCAACCTTGATCCCTGTCAGGCTCAAACTCACAACCTTTTGGCTGCAGTATAGCAATCTAACCCCTGTGCCACCAGGGCTCTTCTCTTTGGGAGAAGGATAGGATATTTATTTATTTATTTATTTATTTATTTGCATTTATATCCTGCCTCTTTGATGCAAAGGACCACTCAGTGTGGCTTACAATATATAAAACTTTAAATACGACATCATAAAACATGTATCAATAAACCAATCAATCAATATGTATCAATAAACCAATCAATCAAGTCAACCCCTAAAAATCATAACATGGTATAAAAAATGGCAAATAATACATGTAAAAATCCAATTCAAAAATAACAGTAATAGATAAAAAATGAAGCTAACCAATAAATAGTTCACACTCCTAATAAATAAATACATGCATGCATAATCATAGTTAAATAAAATAGATGTTATGCTGATAACGAATCTGCACAATATAAGCAAATAATGACATCAGAATTCCAGAAAAGGTAAATTAATAAATTTCTAATTTTTAACAAGATTACTTCTTTTTGGAAGGAAGGAAGGAAGGAAGGAAGGAAAAAGTATTATCATATCATATCAGGAGAAGATTATACAAAATTCAAATATTACGAAATACAACATATGTTTTTTTTAACTATTGCTGTCATAACAGTAATAGTAGTAATTGGATGTCATTGTGTTCAACATTCTGATATTCACATGACATTCTCTCTCCCAGCAACTTTGGATTGAAGACTTTAAACCAAAATTTTATTTCAAAGGCTGAAAAGTATAAGTAAATGCCACTAGGCATAAAGAAAAATGTGAGCAATGTTAATATAAACTCAGAAAGCAGGGTTAGAGAAGGAGAAATCACATAATTTCCATATTTATAAATCCATTCCCTCTGAGGATTCCAGCAGGCGGTATCAAATTGACAGCACGCATGGCAAAGCCCAAAACAAGAGAGAGAAAAGTTCCAATTAAGAGAAAGAATCAGAGTGCTGTTCCCGGAGTTCCATTTAAATCAGAACCAATCAAGGCTTGTTCTGATTCCTGCAGCTTTGCTCAGGAAATAATGAGAAAGATGAAAGAGGCCCAGCCAGCCAACACAACCACGCACAACCCTTTGAAGCCAGAAAATCACAGATATCACTTTGGAGAGTTCTGTGTTCATGTGGCAGCTGTTGTTGCGTGGCCTTCTTCAAGAGACTGATCTGTTGGAGGGGGTGTGTGTGTCTTTTTCTTCCTTTACCATAGTCCCTGTGCCTTCATACTAACAAACAAAACTAAAGCAGAGTTGCATGAGCAATGGGGTTTCAAGCATGGAGGGGGGGGGGTACAAAGTGAGGGGTGAAAAAATCCATAGTCCTCTGTAGGAGTAGCATCAAAGTAAGCCAGGCTGCATTCATCCTAAACTAGAAGGTAGGTTCAAACTGTGTAGATCAAGAGTTCCCAACCTAAGTCCTGTGGGCTGGACCCAGCCCCTGATACCATCTCATCCAGGCTGTTGCTGCCTTCGCTGCACCCAGAAGTGGAAGCAGGCATGTTTGCATCATCCATAAAACATGCATGTGCAAACATGCCGGCAACTCGTAAACACGGACATGGGTGCATTTATGTCAGCTGTAAATTTGCCCACTTCCGCTTCTGGGGTGTGGTCCAGCCCGCTCAGCTGTCTGGGGGCATGGTGAGGCCCATGGCAATAAAAGTTTGGCCACCCCTGGTATAGATTTTGAAGGGCATTTTAGGTCATATTCATGTATGCCTCAAGTGTTACCAATACAGTTGCACCTTGCTTAAAGAGCATAATGCGTTTCACAGGCTTGCTCTTTAAGCGAGTTTGCTCTTAAAGTGAAACACCATTATAAATGACCAAGGGGGGGGATTGCGAACCCTGATTTATTTGTTATGCACGTTTTTGGTTGGTTTTATTTGAAAAGCGAAGCAAACATTCAGAGAAAATTCTGTTCTTTAAGCGAGTTACTCTTTAAGCGAAGCGCTCTTTATGCAAGGTTTGACTGTATTATCAGTGTAGCACAAGTCATTTATCAGCCCATTACAGTTATTGTTGTGATGATTATAAATGGAGCTTGGTCACCAGGACTCTATCTCCAGGAAAACATTCAAAAATCTATCCTGAGGGATATGAGTCATACATTAGTTCATATGACCAGTTTCCATTTCTCATGTTAAAAAATGAACATAAAGTAGAACCCCGTATAGCGATTTTAATCCATTCCATGAAGCTGATCGCTATGTGGTTTTCGTCATTGTGCGATCTTCCTATGGGAAAATCCATACAACGATTTTCCCTATGGGAAAAACCATACAACGATGTTTGGCACTAAATGGTTTTTTCCTTTGGAAAATGGTTGTATGGATTTTCCCATAGGAATTATCACTATGAGGAATGGGTTTCCCCCTCCAAGCCTCATTGCTATGCAATGTCATCGCTGTATGGGGTGATCACTATATGGGGTTCTACTGTATTCTCTTTAAAAGAGATGGAAACCATTGAAATCTGAGCTTTGGCCTTTTTCCAAACAATCAACAGCAACCTCACAAATGCTGGAATCAGTTCTGTTTCCCCACCATCCATAGCTGCATAGTGTCAGAGGAACTAAAATAGGACAATGGATTACCTCAATGTGTTGCAACTCCTTGCTTTACCAGAATCCTGATCATCATCCATCAGCAGAGAACACTTTACCTGGCCTGCCTCCCCACAACTCCAGAGCACAGAGGCAGAATTAGATTAAAGGCTCAACATGTTGTTAGGCACAGAACTCCCTTAAGAAACAAAAGGTTTATTTATTCTAACCAGGGCTTGCTTCAATCTTCATTTTGGAAATTGGTTTCTTGACTGATCACTGGAAAATAAATACAGGCTTCATTTGCATATCTAGCTGGTTAAGTACATAGCTTTGAAGCATTTGCATGCCTGGAGGGAAAATGTTATGTGACCATAAGATAGGCATTTCCCTTAACAGGTGATATGACCCCTACTTCTCATTCTCTAAATCAGTGCCATAATATATACACTACAGTAATACCTCAGTTAACGTTTACCTCAGATAACGCTAAAATCCAATAACATTTAGTAATCTGGGGAGGAGAATTGGATCGAATAACGTTAAGGTCCTATGGGATGTATCGGATAACAACCGCTAAAACCTGTGCGGTTACAATGTATCTCTATGGAGCTTTAACGTTATCCGATACATCCCACAGGATTTTAACATGCATTGGATAACACTAAAAATCAGATAACACCAAGACTTGTGGAACCAAGTCTTAGCGTTATCCGAGGTATTACAGTATTTCCCTTTCTTTCCTACTGCCTATTATCATCAGAGACTGAAAAGTCAATCCAATTTTTATACACGGTGTTTGTTCTCCTACTATTGCCACAAATCTTAAAGTAGGTTATGGAGCCATGCTGCCACACTCTTCCCATCTATTTTGAGATAGGAAAAAGTGCCAAAGCTAGTTCTGTTGCAACAATTTTCAACTTAGGCTTTCTTTCACGAGTTCTTTAGCACAAATACATTGAAAATTAGGTCAAAATTTTTAACTTCTCCACAGAAAATCCCAAAATAAAGTCATCTATAAGAATATAGACTCTCCTCTGCTGGCAAGTTACTTGACACTGTCAAGAACACTTCATAAGTAACAGCTCAGTTTTTGATTGAAGTAGTGTCACTGGAGGAAACATTGTTGAACACTTTACACATGCTATTTTTTCCCATGATAACTAATCCACTGAAGAAAAATGCAAGTATTTTAACTGTATTTCAGGTTCTGGCCCCCATCTAGGTCTGCAGTTCTTTGGAGGACTGTAATATACGAGCTGGAATTCTGTTCAACTAGTCACAATAACATTACACCTGCATAAACACACTAGCTGTCACATTCAGGCAATGTGAATTGTGAAATTCAACTGTTCAGTCAGTCATGTGGTTTCCATTCTGACTGATTGTGCAATGCATCTGTGGAAGTGCAATGTGTACAACTGCTTGCACAATGTCAACTCAACCCCAGCGTAGTTATCCAACAGGATTGCAACTATTGGAATGACAGTGCAATAATAAAATATACTTATTAGCATAAGTATATTTTATTATTGCACTGTCATTCCAATAGTTCCAATTAGCATAAGCATAGGTGAAGATCTATGACTTGGCCTATCTAGTCCAACTCTATGTTCCAACAGTGTCCATAAAGTTAGTGTTGGGAAGACAAGCAAAACAAGAACAAAACTGCACCTTCCTCTTGTGTTCCCTGGCAACTGCCTTGCAGGCGCACATAATCTCTCTGGTAGGATACAGGAAAGAAAATTTATTATGACCAAGAATTATTGGAAACCTTATGTTGTTCAGTCACACAGTCAATTCTGACCCTTTGTGACCCCATGGACCATTGCCTGCCAAGCACCTCTGTCCTCCACCATCCTCCTCAGCCCAACCAGCTCTGTGCCCATTACATCTTCAATATCATCTAGCCATCTCATTTTTGGCTGCCCCCTTCTTTTTTTGCCCTCCACCTTTCCCAGCATCAAGGCTTTCTCAAGTGAATAATCTCTTCTCATTTGATGTCCAAAGTACTTTAGCTTCATCTTTACTATTTGACCTTCTAATGAGCCGTCAGGGTTAATTTCTTCCAAGATTGACCTATTTGTTCTCCTCACTGTCCAGGGGACTCTCAAAACTCTCCTCCAATACCACATTTCAAAGGCATCTACAGTATTCTTCTATGCTCAGCTTTCCTTATGGTCCAGTTCTCACAACTGTACATTACCACCGGGAATACCATTTCCTTGGCTATGCAAATTTTTGTTTGCAAGGCGATGTCTCTATTTTTGACTATGTTCCCCAGGTTTCTCATAGCTTGCCTCCCAAGAATCAGTCGCCTTTTTATTTCATGGCTGCAATCACTATCTGAAGTGATCTTGGATCCTAAGAATGTAAAGCCTGTCACTGCTTCTTCTTCCCCATCTATTTTCCAGGGAGTGATAGGGTCTGTTGTCATTATCTTGGTTTTCTTAATATTAAGTCTCAAGCCAGCTTTTGCACTCTCCTTCTTCAATCTAAGCATGAGCTTCTTTAGATCTTCTTCACTTTCTGCCATTAGGATAGTGTCATCTGCATATCTCAAATTGTTGGTGTTTCTCCCAATGATTTTAATTGCAACTTTTGATTCCTCCAGCCCTGCATTGCACATTATGTGCTCTGTGTATAAGCTAAATAGGCAGAGTGACAAAATGCAGCTTTGTCTTACTCCTTTTCCTATTCCAAACCACTCTGTCAGTCCATAGCCTGTCCTAACTGTTGCTTCTTGACTCATGTATAGATTTCTCATGAAACATATAAAGTGTTCTGGTATTCCCATGTCTTTAATTACTTGACACATTTTGTTGTGGTCCACACAGTCAAAGCCCTTGGTGAAACAGAAGTAGATTTGTTTCTGATATTCCATTGTTTTCTCTGTGATCCAACGTATGTTGGCAACGTAGTCTCTAGTTCCCCTGCCACTTCTGAACCCCACCTGCACTTCTGGTAATTCTCCCTCCATGTGCTGCTGAAGCCTGTCCTGTATTATCTTGAGCATGACCTTGCTAGCATGTGGAATGAGCACAATTGTTCGATAATTGGAGCATTCTTTGGCATTGCCCTTTTTTGGGATTGGAATGTATACTGATCTTTTCCAATCCTGTGGCCATTGTTGTGTTTTCCAAATCTGCTGGTATATAGAATGCAATGCTTTAATTCCATCATCTTTTAGGGTTTTGAATAATTCAACTGGAATAACATCATCTTCACTAGCTTTTTTATTAGCAGTACTTTTTAGGGCTTTTCTGACTTCACTCTTCAGGATGTCCGGCTCCAGTTCAAAGCTCTTGTCACTTTGGTTGTCAGGGATGTTGAGGTCCTTTTTGTAAAGTCCTCTGTGTACTCTTGCCATCTTTTCTTAATCTTTTCTGCATCAGCTAAATCCCTGCCATTGTTGTCCCTTTTTCATGGTCATTTTTGCTTTAAATGTTCCCTTGATTTCCCCAATTTTTTTGAAAAGATCTCTTTCCAACCTTATGCTCTGTACATTTGTGTGATTGCCTTTTACAGCTATCTAAGCTGGCATTCAGCCTTCACTATCTCCTGAGACCCCCACTCTAGCACTACTATTCCCCTAAAAACTGGAATCACTCGCTTATCGGCAGCGGAAGCCACAAATTAATCAAAGCACAAGTGGGAGTTTTCCTGCTCCAGGGCACCAGGAGGCCTGGTCTTGGAGGCCAGCTCATTCTGGGCTGCCTTCACCCTCGGAGGCAAGCAGGAAAAATGCCACTGGCATGAATTTGTTTAAGGTGGATCCCAACTTGCCATGAAATGACACACATTATGATCACAGAGCCATCTCCTGTGGCACATATGAAACGAGACATGCATATGGACAAGGTGTGTCTTCACAGCCAGTCTATCTGGCATGGCCTCTTCCACCTCTATGACCATTGGGAATCAGAGATTCTCCTCTGCTCATTTTGCCATTGGGCCCAATATGATGGTTTCTAATGGCATTTCCTCCACTGAGGGGACTATCACCCCACCTAAAGGTTCACATCTGACCATAGCCGTTGACTCCTTTAGGGAGTCAGATTATTTACCGTTGCCCAACACTTGGCGTTGAGTCGTGGTTTACTGTCTACTCCATTATTGTAGTGGGATGTCCTGCCAGACAACACTCGCTCATAGCTATTTTCAAAAGAACACAAGGATGGATGTATTTTAGCAATCCCCAATGAAAACCTACCTACTGGAGATAATGAGAGACATGAACCAATTCAACTAGAAGGCCTCAGTTTGTGGAAAGCTGACTTTCTGCACCTGTTTTGGGCCTTCTATTGCATTTCATAATATGGTGTTGTTGTTGTTGTTTTGTTTTGGGTTTTTTTTTTTTGCTGTTAGAAAACTACACAAGCAACTAAATATATTTTTAGAAAACATACTGAAAGCAAAGCCATATATTTGCTAATATTAGATTGTGTTGGCAGGTTGTTGTTTTGGAGAGAATTTAGAAGTGTAAATGAGAAAATAAGGTCACTCTGTGTTACATATGAGAGTGCATGTCTCTTACTACATGAAGTATTTACCAAACATTTGCAGGCAGTTCTCTCAAGGTTTCATTACAGAAGATGCAAACATTCTGTGAGAGGTGGGCCCTGAATTCCCTATGTTGGGCACATGGCCAATGACGTATATCCATTTACATCTTTTCTTCCACTTATAGATATGACACTTGTGACTTCTTTTTTCTCTCCATTCTCAGCACAGTAAGGGGCTGTGGTAGCTCAGTGGTTAAGAAGCTTGCCTTGTTAGCTGGAAGGCTGGCAAGTTGGTAGTTCGAGACCTGGGTACTGCATGATGGATTGAGCACCCACTTCTGTCCCAGCTTTTGGGGACATGAAAGGAGCCTCATTTGCGCATTCCCTTAGCGGAGTTTCTTCCACAAAAATTCTTTCAACCCAGAAAAATTTCTGACATGAAATTATTATTACTGATTAACAATTAAAGGTTGCCAGTATATGGCCTTTTACAACCAAGAGCTAAACTGTATCATGTTCATTAGAAGCTGACACTTTCTCCCTGCCTGTTCTGTGCTTTTTCATCTCCCCAGAGGATAGAACATTTTCATTATCAATCTTGCCAATGGAGAAAACAGAAAAAGTCATTCATTTGCATTGTCATCTAGCTTGCTCAATTCTCCATGTCAGTTTGTTTATTCCAAGGAAGGCAGCTTTCCAAAGACCCAATTCATACAAAGAGACTAAGGTTATGCTCTTTCCAACAGCAACAATTCCTCATTCATTTCTCTTTATCCAAGGTATATACCTCTATAAAGAGAAGTACAAAGCACATCTGATATCTAATTTTGTGACAGGGCTAATTTCTTTGCTTCAATGGGTATTGAACAAAAATAATTCTGAAGGTATATTTCTAGAAGGGATAACCGAGTCCTTCACATTCTCTAAGGATATAATGAATATTCACATTTTTCTCATTGTCAACCAAAAAAGTATCATGAAACATAAAGACAGCCTGTCCCTCCCCCCCCCCCAAAAAAAAATAAACCATCAACTATTGGGAGATTTTATTGTATTTTGTTTTGTTTTGTTTAATTGCTCTTGCATAACATTGAACAAATCAGTACTTCTCTCTATCAGTAGCAACATAGTATTTGGCCACACACAAAAAACAAAACCCCTGTATTTTGTGAAAAGTATGCTCAGTGCAGAATACAGTATTTTTGTGCAAAAGTCAACCCTGGTAAGAAACACCCCAAAACATAAAAATGGAGAAAAACTCCTTGAATCTTGCCCAGAAAAAAAGAAAAATAAATTTATCCCACTTTCACTTGTGAGAATGAAAGAAGAAAAGATTTACATCTGTATGTGAAACAGATTAAGCCTCTTGACTCAATCGGTACATTCAAATGTTACAATAGCATCACAGAATCAGACCAATGGGAAGAGGGCTTGGTCTGACTTTGTGATATGCCCATATAAACTAGGGGTAAGCAACTTGTACAGCTTCAGCAACTGACCTTGCTCTAGCACCATAAAAAAATTTTCTGAAAAGAAAAATCACTTTTCACTGGAAATGATCTCTTGTGCTCTCATGTGACCATGAATTTTAGGGATGCATCATGCCCGAAGTGCCAAGAAAGTGAAATAATGCCTCCTACGCCCCTGATTAGACTCAAGAGACTTTTGTAAAAGTAAAGGTTGCCCTTGCTCGAAAGCCAGCTGTAGCTGATTCTAGGGTCCAGTGCTCATTTATGTTTATAGCCAAAGAGCCAGTTCTGTCTGAGTGTGCAGACATTTCCATGGACATGTGGCAGGCATGCCTCAACACTGGAGTGTACAGAATGCTGTTTACCTTCCTACTGAAGTGGTCACTATTTATCTACTTGCAATTTCTTGCCTTCAAACTGCTAGATTGGCAGGAGCTGGGGCAGAGACAGGAGCTTACTCCGTCATGCAGTACCCGGGATTTGAACTCTGACCTTCCAGTCAGCATCTTAACCACTTGAGCCACCACAGTCCCTACAGACTTTTGAGTTCCCCTCAAAAAGCTTTTTAAAATACATTAAACTCTGGACAGAGAAATAGCCAAAGATGCTTCATTTCTCTCCAGGGATGCATACAGCCCATAGGATACACTTTTCTCACTTCATGCTAAACACAGGTCAAAATTAAAAACAATAGATTTCACCTAGACTTAACTTCTCCTGGGGAAAATTAAGTTGAGTTCACATCTGAGCCTTATGAAAATACAGTGAAATGCTGTGTATGAGCTTATATTGGTGGCATTTCATTGGTTTCACTAAAAGCTTTTTATTAAAACCTAATGACAACCAAGCTTGTCCCTTCAAAACACTTGCAAAAATGATGTGAAAATTGGTGTGAACACAGTCAGACTTCAACAGAAGTATCATTACTTATAAATGAGACAGCAGAGATGTATAATGTGTACAACATCCCCACAGGTATTTCTTGTATATCGTGAATCATCCAGTCACAGCTACAGCACTGGCATAAACAATGAGTGACATTTTCTGTTTTAGACCAAAAACAAGTTGCATAAGTTTCATAAGCTGTTTTAACAATTACAGAATTGATACTAGTATTTGTGTTTTTGGACAATAACTACTGGAATTCTCCACAGCTAATCAAAGAATTTTGAGAGGTGTAGAGAACTGACTTATACCAACACTAACAAGGGCTTTAAAGGTAAGTGAGATATTTAAAGAGTATTTTCACCACTTCCACATTCCCAATGAGCTTCCATGGCTGAGCAAAGATTCAAACCCAGATTTCCGAACCCTGCTCTGTCATTCTATCCACATCATCACACCGGATAGTCTCAGGAATAAAAGCCAAAGAGGGGAACACATTAACTTCTCCATCATCTACTGTATGCAGAGAGCCTCTGCAGATGATAACCTCTTCTGCACAAAAGGGTGGAAGAACTGAGCAAGGAAGGCATGAATTCAGCACACACACACCATCTGTGTGTTTTTTTCTATAATGTAAGGTAAAATACAACAGAAAAAGGACACCAAATATCACCAGCAGCACTCTTCCATAAGGCAGCCCAATCTAGAATTGTCAAGAACTGCTCTTCTTTATGTACTTCAAATACATTATGTGACAAAAAGAAATATACTCTCCTCTCTTCCTGCCCTGACTGGGGAATACCCTTTCCATGGAGATGTAAATGGTGTCAATACCATTCAGAATTAGGAAAAATAACTTTTTGCTTGTCCACGCATTTACACTCAAATTTGTGGATGTCATTTTTCTCTTCATCTCTACTTGCAACCTTATCCTCTTTGTTATGATTCTACTCATTGACTGTTTTTTTTGTAGTTTGTTCTGTTTCATGCTTTTTTTAAACACTGCTCTGAAATCTACAAGAATGAAAACTCCTTTTAAAAAGTTCTAGTAAATACATAATTATTAGGGTCACCAACAACCAGGACTAAATCCATCGCCCTAGTAGTGGTGCCAAAAGAATTTCTTCCTCTCCTCCTCTCCATGCCTCAGCCCTCTATGCTATCTAAAACTTAGGTCTGGAAAGTTACACAGCCCTAGAGGTGTAGTTCTGAAGGTACATAAAGGATGCCCTTACTTCCTGTTCTGCTGGATCTTGCCATTCCACTAGTAAGTAGTATGACACAGTTGTACATTGCTCAAAGAAATCATAACCATAGTTCAGCATCAATAATCTTTGGTTTTGTTTCATTTATTAAGCTGTGTCACATATACCACATATTTTAGGCTGATGCAGATACAAATACCCTATATGCTCGAGTATAAGTCAGGTTTTTTAGCGCCCCCCCCCCATGAAGTCCAAAAATGGGACTCAACTTTTTCTTGGGCCAACATAAACACTCAAAACATACCCACACAAATGTCTAAATTAATTAATTTTACCATATTTTCATGTATTTTAATTATTGAAACTCACTAGCAGCTGCTGCATTTTCCACTCCTAACATCCTCGGATCAATCTATTTTCCTAGTTTTGGAGGTCCAAATTAGGTACCTTGACTTATATTTGGGATGATTTATAGTCAAGTATATACAATCTTGGAGCTACAGCAATCAACACTGAATAAAAGCATGCTCAGTTATAATTCCCTAGTTTACATCAACTATATTAGCCTCGATACTAGTTGAATGTGGTGATCTGTTAATAGCAAAAGTTGTACCTACTAGAAGAACAGCATAAAATCAACCCCTTAACAGCAGATTCTTGTTGTTCAATCTCAATGATTTCCAGGCAGCTCTTTTGCTGACAAGGCAACAGGCATCAAACGACTCAGCAAATGGTTATCTTACCTTTGCAGGCCACATTGTTCTCAGGCTCATATCCAGCCTTGCAGGTACATCGGCCAATAGGAACCATCCACTCCCCATCTCCATTGCAGTACAATTTAATTGGGACATCCACTTCTTCAGCATTGGGAATACATGTACCTCGTGCAATCACTAGAGAGGTGCTTTCAGCTCCGGTCATTGTCTCTGGGAAGACTGCAAAATTCTGCACCACACTGGGGCATTTCTTAAAAAAGACCCTTACTGACAGTAAGGACATACATGCTCCATAATCCTGAAAGGCAAGATAGAAGCCATTGCGATTGAGGGGCCCAAAGCTCCTCACCTCCGTGTTCACTTTCATCAACCTGCCACCAAAGTCCACCTGTGAGAAACTCTCATCTGCAGCAATGGTGTCCACCTTGAGGTAGGGGGCCTCTGTCCAAAAGGCTGACTTCTTGGTGGCAATGACAGAGTCTGTTTCATAGTAATACAAGTTGAAGGTTTCCTTGCAGGAACCAGGGACGTTGGGAAGACTGCTACAGTCCCGCACAGTGAAACGCATCTCTGTGTAAATCCGGTGTGCCCCCCGTCGGTTTATGAATGTTGTGAGAAGCCAGTTATTTTGGTTGGGCTCAAATACATTGCATACTTGGTAAGTACGAATTGTGTTGAGGTTCTCATCATAGCCACTGACTTCTTCCCACTGTATTGGGGGTTGGGGTAAGAAGAAGAGGAAAATGAGAGAATTAAAAAAAGATTTTAAAAAGAAACAAGGATATGTCTTTAAATTAGGTAGGCCATTAATCAGTGCAAGTTGGCTGGAACACACAGTATTTGGAGGACTGAAGTATTTTACTTTCATTATGGGAAATATGAAAAATATCTCTAATTATAGGGTATTTTACAATATCCATGCATATAGAATTAGCCAACCAAAAAGCAGATAATCTAAGAGCATATAAGTCTCTCTCTCTCTCTCTCTCTCTCTCTCACACACACACACACACACACACAAATCTGCTCAGGGGCCATCAAAATGATACACACAATTCATTTGTACTCATATGCTAACCCGCCTCTTGAAGCTGATGCAGTGCTGAATCATCTCATGTCCTGAAAATTATGTGACAAAGATAATCAAAACCAACAAGTTTCTGCTCCTCTGGTGCTTTGACCTTTTTAACCCCAATTGGCACCGCTACCATAAGTCTGATGCTGTCCAGAAAACACACTCATTTGGGACAGATCTGGCAAATATTTAAATTTACTTCTAGGAGAAAAACAAAATAGAAAGACAAGATAGTGAACCAGAATTGAATTCAGAGAAGTTAACAAGCTGGTCTAAAACAAATTATTGTACATTTATTGTTGACTCAGTCATTCCTTCAAAGTTTTATGGTATCTGGTTCCTTTAGTCAGGAAGTATTTTCACCATAAAATTGCAGATACATTATCACAGAGGCAATAATATGTCTCACTCAGAGAAAACTCTATTCATTGGAATTATATATTATCAACATTTGACCTTTCAGGTTCATGCTCTGAAACCAACTTACAATATTGGTCATTATTACAAATCTATAAACATGCATGAGAGCCACCACAGTGTAGTAGACATAGTGTCAGATGCAGGAGACCTGGGTTCAAGCCCCTGCTTGACTACAGAAATTCATCAAGTAGTCCCAAGGTTAAACTACTCCCAGAATACCTGACATAACTCTAACATTCTATTATAGCTACCATAGTTCAGAAGCAATATGAGGGCAAATATTAGAAAGACATAGGTAGATGGACGGATGGACGGACGGATAGAAGAAACAACAACCGAAAGGGTTGGGAAAAAAAATCTGAGTATCCCTACTAGATACCAGCCACACTATCAAGTGATACCTTATTTATTCATAGATCCAGGACTAGGACCTTAGCAGTGGGGTTCCAAAACTCTGGCCTGAACATCCTTTGATGATTATCATCATCATCAATATATAGTCCAATATGTAGTCCAACTGAATATGACAATATGTAGTCCAACTGAATATAGCTAAAAACATAATAAAGCCATCTGCAAAAAAAAAACCCAAGGAAAACAAATGGATGGTGTTGTAATAACAACTGAAATGAATAAGAGGCAAACAAAGGTTGCAAAAAATCAGAGTACAGCTGGAACAGATGAGATGCACAGACTTTGGTTACAGCATTTACTAGTTTTCCATAATATATAGCAGTGAAATTCAATCGTCTACTTCAAAATTCCACAACAGTTTGCGCATTCCTGATAATAAAAGATAAAAAAGGCAACAAACCCAGTAATTATATTGACCAATTGCATGCCTTTCAAAAATATTATTGCTAAAGGAGTACCTGCAAAATCAAAGACCCACCTTCACTCACAACACTGCCAGGTTCTGTGCCGCAGCTTGTAAGATCAGAAGAACAATCCTGGAAGGACCTTTAGCCAAATAATTACTGGCACCACAGCATAGGCTAGTAATAGTTGTGACATTATTGATCTATGTACTGATTTTACTGATCCTTAACTCTGAGCAGAAATGCTCCTTTTTAAGCACCCTAATTTTAACTTTTGTCTCTTGATATATTTTAAGTATCCTCATTGTAGCTTCTGCTCCCCATGCTGTTCTATGCTGGTCTTGGACCATAATACCGATTTAACTAAGCAAAAACTATATTATTATTATTATTATTATTATTATTATTATTATTATTATTATTATTATTATTATTATTATTATTATTATTATTATTATTATTATTATTATTATTATTATTATTATTATTATTATTATTATTATTATTATTATTATTATTATTATTATATTGAAAAGTCCCTACATCCATTCAATTGAAAAGAAAGGGAACTTTAAAAAGTCAAGAAGCATGGAAGATCAGATGGCAATTGACAAGACAATACTAAAAGACTCAAGGGGCAAAAAAAAACCCTCAAAGCTTTAGATTAGCAAAATTATTCAGAAATTACTCAAGAAAACCAGGGGGGAATGGGAGACTGTCTTAATGGTGAAGAAATCAGGGAGGCTAATATCAAAAGAGAAATATTTCAGAGAGATTCTTTGTCATCTTTAGGGGCAAGGTTTACTATATTTCAGATTAAACAAGAAAAATCAATCATGTAACACATGGGTGAGCTAAGACTGTACGTTAATGTACCAATGAGTTAGAATCACTGTTAAATACAGTGTGAATATTTAGCAAATATATTTGGATGAAATTTGTGCTTGACAAATGTGCAAATCTCTCTTTACAATTGGGAAAAATACCAAAAAAAATAGATTGATTAGGGCTAAGAAATGGCAATATAATAAAATCATTATCAAGTGATGACAACTATAAGTGCCTTAGAATACTAGAAGCAGATGACACCCTATGCACAAAAGTTAAGGATCTGACATAAAAAGAATTCCGTACATCAAAAGACTGTGGAAAAATTTAAAATAAAAAACAAATGGTAGAAACACATCCAAAGCCATAACCACATGGACAGTTCCATTAATCAGACAACCAGTCAGCATAATAGGTTGAACCCAAAGTGAATTAGAGGAATTGGATTGAAAAACATGGAAATTAATGAACATGTATTACACAATACATTTAGAAAGTTATGTGGACAGTTTAGTGTGAACAATTGGAAGCTGTGGATTACTACAAATCAGAAGCTTAAATGATTATATCAATCAAAGCAGAGAAATATCGTGGTGAAAATTGAAAACTTTTTGAAAACAACAGAAACTAGAAAGGTAAGAAACAACAACTTGAAGATAAGTTAAACAACTAGAAAAATAAACCACTGCATTGACAGCACCTGGAAAATATTGATGGAAAACATAATATCAACTTAACTTGGCATGACTAAAACTGGGGACAATCAAGAAAGAAACCAAAGGTTTTATTTTTGATGTACAAGAACAAACATTCCAAACTAACATACAAAAGTTAATATTCAAGGAATTGGGGCAGACAGCAAATGTTGACTCTGTCAAGAAAAAAAATGAAACTGGGTCACACCTCATCTCTGAATGTTCAAAGACTGCACAGACAGATTACAAAGCAAGACATGAAAGAGTTGCAAAATTAATAAACTGGTCACTATGTAAAAAGTACTGCCTGCCAGCCAAGAATTTATGAGTAAATCAAATAGAGTGTTAGAAAATGACCAAGTTAAGATCTAGTGGGATTTTCAGATTCAAACTGAGAGGCACCTTGAGTATTTTACACGAACAACAATAATAGAAAAAAGAAATGACTGGATAATTGACAATGCAGTTCTAGGGGAAGCCAGGGTTGAAGATAATTAGAAAAAAATAACAAAATGCTAAGAACTGGCAATAGAAATAACTGAATTATAGATGAAACACACTTTAGTGGTCCCTACAGTCATCAGGACACTGGAAACAGTGCTGAGGACTTTCATAAAATATTAACCAATTGCCAGTCTCTGAAATAACACCATCAGAGCTACAGAAAACACTGACATTGGGAACAGCATATATATTATACTACTATTTAAAAGATGATTGGGTTTTTGGCTAAAACTTGTATCTGTTGTATAGTACCAGTCAATGGCTGTGATTTCTATGTTTCATTATGGTAATGCTTGTGGTTGTGGTTGTTGTTGATAGGGTACCAGGGACAGGTACCAGGAAGCTAAAAAAAATCATTGGAGCAGATGAACTTTTTGTTTGTAAACATTCTTGTATTGTTGGTTAAACCACACTAAGAAGGTGAGCTATGGTTGCTAAGGAACCAGAATGGAGGCTTGTTTTTCACAGGTGAAGGTACATATGGATGAGTGCCTAAAGGAAGCTAAAAAGATTAGGATGATTTTGATAGACATCACACAAAAATAGAGATGAAATGCAGAGATGAGGTGTCACACCGCATTCTTTTCAGGGCTAAAACTAGATTTTAAAGTAAGCAAGTGCAAATACGCAAACACCTGTTTTAACATGGCTGTCTACCCACCTCACCAGGTGGCAGGAGATTTGAGAAGATCATGTACCTCTGACATAGCTTCCCAGCCTCTGGGCTCTGAAGTCAGGATCAAGATGGCAATAGCACCGGCTGCAAAATACAGCCCCAGCAGAAGAGCCTGCTTGAATTTAGCCTCTGAGAATTGTCAGCCAGAGCTACACACGGAGCTGTCCAAGGTGCTCTCTGTTTGGCATGGATTTTGTCTTATTCCACGTGTGCTTTCTACATTGGGTTTGCTTTATTAGAGGGCTGGTGAATGTGTGATCTCCGAAAGTTATTAAACTTCAGCTCCCTTTACAACCAGCTCTTGAGCTGACCTCAACAGCTGCTTCCCTCAAATATTTTTTTCAATAATTATAGGGGAAGGGGGGTCTTCAAAAATCATTCTAGATTTTGAAACTGTAGTTCCCAACCTAGCAGTTCAAAAGCAAGAAATTGCAAGTAGATAAATAGGGACCACTTCAGTGGGAAGACAACAGTGTTCCATGTGCTCTGGTGTATAGTCATGCCTGCCACATGACCATGGAAACATCTGCAGAAGCAGACAGCGCTGACTCTTCTGCTTTGAAACAGAGATGAGCACTGAACCCTAGAGTCGGATATGACTGGCTTTTGAGCAAGGGAAACCTTTACCTTTAGTTCCTACATTTATAAAAAAAAGATTCAACTACACTCTCTTTAGAGGTGCTAAATTAGCATGGCCAAACAACAAGTATAACTATCACACCCACTGTGTTATAAAGGAACCACTGATTTATTTTAAGCACTGCAGACATACTGCTGATTTGCTATTGCATTTTGTATTTCAGGAAATATATCTGTTTCACTCAGATATGATGAAGTGGGTTCTAATCTATAAACGCTTATGCCATAATAAAGCTATTAACTCTTTAAGACAGGTATTGGGAGCCTGGTGTTCTCCTGACATTTTGTATAACAATTCACAGAATCTGAAATCATGCTGATTGGGCCACATGGTACTTGTAGAGCAAAACACCTGGAAGGTATGAGGTTCCCAATGTCTGGTTTAATGTTCACACAGCTCTTTGGATTTGGTGATGTAGACCAGCACAGCTGCCACCAGAAATGGCAAACAAAGCAATATTAGCAAATTTCAACAAGGGCAGAAAGTAGAACACCAGTTCACTCTGATTATGGCTGTGTGCAAAGAATTCCTACTTTAAGAACATAAATCTACTACTAGCTAATTTCAAACATCAGCGTGAAAACCACCTTTGCTAAATACCATGCCAGCAATTCCAGAGCAATTCCCCTTGTTTCCTTCATCTGTTAACATGCTACAATACAAATGTCATTTTTAGTACAGCAATCCTGGAATATAAAGAGTATGGAGTGGGGACTCTGTGGTCATAAATGCAGGAAGGGAAGTCGTTGGTGCCATCAGATATGGGAAGTGGACATTGTGAATGATGCTGCTGTATCTTAAGGGAGAAAACTCGCTTGAGGCAAGGCTCTCCATTTCTCGGTTTTATGAGCAGCACATCCATCAAAACTGACAAAGAAAAGTGTGCCAATTTGAAGGTGAATTAATGAAAGGGCATTAATGTAATGTTGGCTACTGTGGAAATTAAGGGGCAGGGACAACGTGCGCCTGGGCTCATGATGACACGAGAGGCTTACAGCCCAATTTACAAGCCGTCCAAATTGCTCTGTGTTTACAAGCTGATTGTTTGCCACAGCATTATTCATACAGCAGCCTTTAAGTGCTGCTCTAGATGTGATGCATAATTCCAAGGTGCTCTGGTGCCACCGAAGCATGAATTAATGGCTGTATCTCAGAGCGTTATCAAAAGGATTTTTTTAAATAGAGATGTGAATAGTACATATGTAAACAAAACTGTTACAATGTGGAATGTTAAATAAGTCAGAAATGTTTATGCACATATAAACATACATTTTTAATTATACACAAATAGGCTGAAATCTTGTTGCACCATTGCTATTAAGGTAAGAAATCTCTCTAAATCTTACTGTTGCACGCCAAGCCATGTGCAGCAAATAATGTTTATGGGGATATCTTAATTTACGGTGATTCCTTTCCAAAACTTGATTACTGTAATGCGCTCTACATGGGGCTGTCCTTGGTGACCATTCGAAGGTTGCAACTGGTCCAGAATCTGGCTGCCCGGGTTGTGATGGGGTGCGGGCGTTATGCTCATGCCTCACCATTGCTTCGGGAGTGGCACTGGCTGCCAGTGTGCCTTCTGGTGGAATTCAAGGTGCTGGTTATTACCTTCAAAGCCCTACATGGTAGTGGGCCAGGATACTTAAGAGACCGCATCGTCCCAAGGACATCTGCCCATTCCACTAGAGCAGACTGGAGAGGCTCTCTGGTTGTGCCATCAGCTAGAGAGGCTCATCTCTCTAGCACTAGAAGGAGGGCCTTCTCTGTGTCTGCTCCGGCCCTGTGGAACCTCCTGTCAACTGAGCTACACCTCCAGGCAGAGCTGCTGCCCTTTCAGAAGGGTGTAAAAACCTGGCTGGCAGGGTAGGTCTGGGGTACTGGAGGCACAACGACCTCAGCCTGATGGCTGGTTTGACCTCCCCCTACCACTCCTTTAAGTTTTTATGTTTTAAAATATACACAGATTTAGTCATAGTTTTAATTGGTTTTAATTATAGATTTTAAGAACTTTTAGAACTTTAACCTATATTGTTCTGATGTTTTTTAGGATGTGTTAAACTGCCCTGGGTCGCCTTCGGCGAGGAGGGCAGTATAGAAATCTAAATAAATAAATAAATTTAAATAAATAAATAAAACTTACACTGTTTGAACAACAGGATTTCAGCTGCTGTATACATGTTATTACACACATGTCATGTGTGTAGAAAGAGAGACAGACAGCAACACAGGTAGATTATACAATGTATATGCTAGCAACATCAATATTTTTACTCTACTTAAAAAGCCAACATATTATTTCATCCGCAAACTTCAGTTCTGGTAGAATATGCTGATTAGCAGTGAAGTCTCACAAAACTGTAAACTGGCCACCAATAAACCATTTACATCCTTTCTTGTGGATGATTGCAACTCCATTAACAAGTACTATCTTTGCCTATACTGTAAATGCAACAACAAAAATTATTCGAAAAGTATGTGCAATATAAACATACTTTTATCTTGGATTCTGCATCAGGTGCATTTGGCTGGTAAAGGCATTGTTTCTAACCACTGCAATGATCCATTTGTATATAATTTATAATTCATTCAAAAGAAAAAACCACAAGACCATGCAGAGTAATGTTATTACATTATGTTCACCACTATAAATGCAACTTCCCCTTGTGGATTGGCACAATGTTTAAAAGAAAGATTTTAAGAAAATATTCTTCTGCCAGCTAAAACTGCAGAGGCATCCAGGTGAGTGATTAGGGATTTTAAGGAAGTTATCTATGTATTTTTCTCTTCCTTTGTGCAAATATCTATGTTGTTATACTCGGTAAACATTCTTACTAGACTAAGGACTTTTCCTATATACTTTTTCCCTTTGGATACAAGTCCCAAGAGAAAGATGGCATGATTGGTTGATTGACTGATTGACTGACTGACTCATTGATTGATAGCTAATAGGTAAAGGTAAAGGTTTCCCTTGCTCGAAAGCCAGTCGTATCCGACTCTAGGGGTCAGTGCTCATCTCTGTTTCTAAGCCGAAGAGCCAGCGTTGTCTGCTTCTGCAGACATTTCCATGGTCATGTGGCAGGCATGACTAGACACATGGAACGCATAGAACGCTGTTACCTTCCCACTGAAGTGGTCCCTATTTATCTACTTGCAATTTCTTGCTTTCGAACTGCTAGGTTGGCAGGAGCTGGGACAGAGATGGGAGCTCAGTGATCTAAAAGTACTGAAAGCAGATTCAATAGATAAATTTTTTGTTCTGTGTTGTGCCCCAAATTAATTAAATCAATCAATCAAATCAAATCCAAGGTGTTGATGGTATTCCCCATTTCAGAACAAGATAATTTAATTGTTGATCACATTCAGAACCTATGCTAAAGAGCACGCCAGGGCCAGGGCCAGAATTCTAGACGTGGATGGACAAATATTTTTTCACGATGGGCACAAAGCCTCTTTTCAATGCATTCCTACGGAAAACCATCCTTTGCCAGGGTGAGCAAACTGCTAACTCAGGGTGGGACAACCCCACCCTGGACACACCCTGGCTATGGCCCTGCTGCTCACACAGGGAAAGAGTCAGATCTCACAGACTTTACTTAAAACAACTGCTCATTATCATCTGTTCTTTTGACCATCCACTGGGGATAGAAAAGGGATTTGGCACCATATGATTTCTGAGACAATCTTGTTACGATTGGTGGAGGGGAGGAAGAACAGAAAGAGCATATTCCTCCACTTGCATTCCAGCAACATATGACTCCTCCTTCACTGTTCTGGAGAGATCTAGAACTGTGGTTTCCAATGTGGGAGGTCATGCCCCACATGGGGATTTCAATTCCCAGAAGCCTGAGTCAGTACATTGGCTGATCAGTGCTTTGGGGAATTGACTTAGGCTTCTGAGAACTGAAGTCCAAAACCCAAAGGTTTGGGAAACACTGATCTAGAAGGAAGCTTTCAGGACAGCCAAAGGCTGAAGGCTGAAAGAGGGACACAGAAAGATCAACTGCACTTACATAACTGACAGCTCAGAGCTTGGGGAAAATGCATTTGGATGTGGCTCGGGAATTCTGGAGTTAGCTGTCTTTAAAAATTAACTTCTCCAAGCACCATATTGGATACAAACCAACATAAACATCTGGATAGCTTTGCCAAGCATAGATCGTGTTGACACCACAGCCAGTCCACTGCCATTCCCTATTTGGTATAGCTCAGCACTGACTTGTCTATGGAGACATCTTTTAAATATCAAAATCTCATCTTACAAATGTTACACATCTGCTAAAGCCACTCTTACTGTAATGATGTGATTGTAAAGAGACTGACAATTTTCCAAGTGGCATATCAAATACAGTGAACATGAGTACAATAAAGCTCCATTAAAATATAATAAGGATTATATTAATGAGTGTGTGGATATTAGTCCATTTTCACAGGCTCAGAGAAGACTGGCAGGTAATTGAAGTCTACATTCTTATGTGCAATATGCAGTCAACAGATCACATATGGACATGACTATCCAAGGAATATTCTGATTACATTTTCACATTTATCAGTATTATTAATACATTTAACCAAAATGTCCCAAGACATTTGTGTAGAGAGAGGGAGGGAGGGAGGGAGATAGAGATAGAGATTTATATTTATATTTTTACTGTGTATTAGCATTATGGTTAGTTTTAGAAGTAATTTTCAGGTTAGTAGAGGTATCCTATGCATGCTTCTTATATTTCTCCAGCTCACTGATAATTCCAGTGTCACCCCTGTGCTGAGGGAACCTATTCACAAACAAGTAATTTCACTTTTCTTTCTCAACATCACTGAAAAACAGCATAAAACATTCTCCAGGACAATAAAGGAATCCCAATGGGGAGAAAAGAACAGATGAATCAAGACAATTTTTGTGCCAGCAACTCATTGTCTGCTTGCAACTATTCAAGTGCTACTATCATTGAATCCCCAAAAGGTATGACTAGTTCTTTGTGGATTATTTAATAACCAGGGAGAATAATTTTCTCTCCTGATGCAGAAGAAATAGAACAAAACACCTTTTCACCTCAAGTTTGTCCAGGTACACTAATATGGATCCTAAAGTTAATCATTAATCTCTGACAAATCAAACTACTATAGCATTTCTTAGCATTTAGATCAGGATTCTCAACCTTTTTAACCTGTGGGCCGGGTCCCTCTCCAGACAGCACAGCTATCTTACCCTTCCTCTACCACATGGCACTTCCTGGTGTGGTGGAGGCCTCAGTAGGGGGCCACGTGAAATGGTGCCATGGGCCTCATCCGGCCTGTGGGCCACAGATTGAGAATCCCTGATTTTCATGTATCAGGTATTAAATTAAAATATGTATCTATTGCTCCTCTGTTTTAAAATATCCCAAACGATATACATTTCTTAGGGGCAAATGTGTGTTCATCCATACATGTGTCTGACAGGCTGTCTGGCCCCAGCCCATAGGCTGACGGAGGCCAATGGAGGAGAGGGCTCCTAGGTCCAAAGCCAGGTAGAGCACATTGACTCAGCAATAGCAATTACACTTCCATACCACCTTGTAGTGCTTGGTGCTCTCTCTGGGTAGTTCAAAAGTTAATTAGCATTCTGCCCCCAACATTCTGGGTACTCATTTTACCAACCTCCTAAGATGGAAGGCTGAGTCAACCTGGAGCCCCATTTTGCCTGCAGTACAGCAATTTAACCACTGCACTGCCAGGGCTCTTCACTGGGGCAGGATGAGTCTGCCTGATGAAAACAGCTGGAGGATCCTGGGTACAGAAGAATAAGAAAGGAGAAGGGGAAATGCCCCAAGGGTTGTCATCCTCACTTGCTATGGAAGACGGCCTAGTGTGAACTGGTCTCCACACATTCATTAATATAATTCTTATTATATTTTAATGGAGTTTTATTGTACTGTACTCATGTTCGCTATATTTGATATGCTACTTGGAAAATTGTCAGCCTCTTTAGAATCACATCATTATAGTAAGACTGGGTTTAGCAGATGTGTAACATTTTTAAGAAGAAGACTGGGTTCCTGACCATTGTGTGATGACAGAGGCAAAGGAAAAAGAGATGTTGGGCTCCATCTTCTCGTCCAGCTTTCCTCCCTACTCCAGAGTGCACAAGCAGAGAACTCCAGTCTCACTTTTGCCTAAGGCAGCCTTTGCCCCTACACAGTATGTAACAAGAGGTAAGTAACAAGAGGTGTTCCATGGCAGAGGGTGTGAAGGGAGAAGTCACTGAGTCTGACTCCTTCCACCTGTATATACAAGCCTTCCCTACAAGGCCCTGGTGTGAAGTTCTCCCTCCTCCACCAGCCTCTTAGAACTTGGATTCAGGGGAATTCCAGTGAGGTTAACTGAGCCTCAAAACTGGCAGGAGACACCCAAGGATCTTGTGACTGTAACTCATCACTCTCAGACTGTGGGAAAAAGGGCTCTGGGGGAAGCCATTGTGCCTTTAATAAATGCTGCTTCAGAGCCCATGGAGTTTATCATGCAGGATCTTGTCACCACCAGCACCCTGGGAAGGAGGCCTGGCAGGGCATACAATCTTAAATATATATAATCTTACAAAATAGGGGAAATGGCAATACAGTACGTGAGTTCTTAATTTTATCTGAAACACTTGCATCTCCTCAGCATTTATTTTCTAAGTCACGCTTGCAAATAATATACAGAAATAGTAAAGGTAACTCTTGCTCAAAGGCCAGTCATATCCAACTCTAGAGTTCAGTGCTCATCTCTGTTTATAGCCAAAGAACCAGCACTGTCTGTTTTTGCAGACATTTCCATGGACATGTGGCAAGCATGACTAGACACCAGAGTACATGGAATGCTGTTTACCTTCCTGCTGAGGTGGTACCTATTTTTGTTGTTCAGTCGCACAGTCAATTCCGACTCTTTGTGACCCTGTGGACCATTGTCCTCCAGGCACCTCTGTCCTCCACTATCCTCCTCAGCCTGCCTAGCTCTGTGCCTGCTGCATCCACAATACCATCTAGACATCTCATTTTTTTGCTGCCCCCTTCTGCTTTTGCCCTCCACCTTTCCCAGCATCAAGGCCTTCTCAAGTGAACCTCTCTTCTCATTTGATGTCCAAAGTACTTCATCTTCATCTTTACTATTTGACCTTCTAGGGAGCAGTCAGGGTTGATTTCTTCTAAGATCGACCTATTTGTTCTCCTCGCTGTCCAGGGTTGGCAGGAGCTGGGTCAGAGGTATGACCTTACTCCATCATGCAGTATTTGGGTCTTAAACTGCTGACCTGCCAACCTTCCAGTCATCAAGTTCAGTGGCATAACCGTTAAGCCACCACAGTCCCCTTAACATATAGAAATAGTGGCATCCAACAGCATCATAGACTATTCAGAGTAGCACCATATATAATGCACTGAGGTAATCCAGCCAGGATGCTATAAGCATATAAGTAACAATAGCAAGGTTATCTCTGTCTGGGACCAAAAAAGGGATCATGGCCATGGATGATACCAGTGACAGAAAAGCTGGTAACTGAGCACTTCTTCAAGATAGAAAATTATTCTTCCTGTAAATAATTATCCACAGCTGAATATTAAACAAATGTTACATCTCTCTGGCTTTAGAGAGTATTCCCTGAGAATTGAACATTTAAATGCAAAAAAGGAAGAAGAATTAAGAAACCAGTATGCTAAAAAAAAATCCACCCTAATTTATTTTCCCTGAGATATTTAGGCAAAGTAAAGAAAAGATAGGCCTCTGTGTTGACTCCTTTTAAAAGATCTTGGATTACACTGTGTTGTTTTTGTGCTGTGCAAATTTCTGTTCCAATTAGTATTTCAAGGAAAGCTGTGAAATTTTCCATGGGTCAATCATTTGGGAGTAACAGCTGTGAAGTATAGCTTTCGACAGGGCTGGTTTGTTTTTGTTGGAGTCATAATGAAATGGCGGCAGATATAAAAGTTTTATTGCCTGAATTTATCACTTTGATAATAACTGAGGTTTCATTTACATGGGTTATGGTGAGTTTAAATATGAGTTTAGGAGTGACTACTGCTCAGGCAAGAGGATTGCTCACCAAGCATTGTCTTTGAAGCCTTGTGTGTCTCAGTAGAAATTACTTTTTTTGACCTCACACAAACACAAACAGACACAGACACAGACAGACAGACAGACAGAGAGAGAGAGAGAGAGAGAGAGACTCCACAAACAACATGCGTATGTCTTCTGTGTGAACATCATAATCTGTGTTTTGATAAAGGTAAAAGTCGCCCTTGCTCAAAATCCAATCATATCTGACTCTAGGATTCAGTGCTCATTTCCGTTTATAGCCAAAGAACCATCACTGTCTGTTTTTGAAGACATTTCCATGGAAATGACTAGACACTGGAGTGCATGGAACACTGTTTACCTTCCCACCAAAGTGGTTCCTATTGATCTACTTGCAAATTCTTGCTTTCGAACTGCTAGGTTGGCAGGAGCTGGGACAGAGACGGGAGCTCACTCCGTCATGCAACACTCAGGTCTTGAACTGCTGACCTGCCAACCTTCCAGTCATCAAGTTCAGAATCTTAACCACTGAGCCACCACAGTCCCTATTATATTTGATTACATACAACCAAATGTGCAGTCCACTATTTAGACGTTGTACAATTTGGGTTCATAAGCATGCTTAGAAGTAAACACTCAAGCCTGTCTACTCGCTCATTAATTTCTTCATGGTTTTAGCACCACACTTGCAGAGGAGAGCCACTTGCTTCTGTGTAGCCTTTCTATACAAACAAGAACCCTGGGCATTTTGGGTTCTTGCTCATGTGTAGAGCCTGCATGTAAGCAAAAACCTCTCCCCTTCGGACTCAGCACTGAAAGCATAAACAAAGTAAAAACAAAGTTGGCAGTCCTGGCTACTCTCCTCTGAATGAATGGTCTCAATGCCATATCCGGTAACATCTGAACAGGTCAAGAAATGCAGAGAGACTTCACTGGCACTGAGAAGCTCATACAGTTCTTATCTAATTTTTCAAGCAGCTTTCTAAATTGTAAGTCGGCATTAGTCCTCACAGTTTAAAACACCCCAGAGGCAAATCTGTCTAGCTACCTAGTTATACTGTCAAAGAGCAATTGGAATAACATTTGGATGTGAATTGTCTTAAATTCATAAATCACTATAGACATAATCTGCTGAATATTGAGTTGAGTGACTCAGAGTAACTGATGTTTACCTTGATTTCTTAAAAGTTACCTCAAATGCATAGTTATGCAAGAGTATTTTCATCAACATATTCCCTGGAATGTATGTTCTTCACGCACAAGATGGGAATCAAGTAGAACGTTTACATTTCAGCCTATCATTTGTCCCTAGTTATGCCTCCTATCCTTAATTGTTCTCATAATATTCTCCTCAAATGCCACTGTCACAGAATTTCTGAATGAAATGCAGTTATCTACAATTACTTTTCATACGAGGTGCACATGAACAGTAATTATGGAGTTAAAAAAAAGAAAATGTGGTTAAAAAAAAAAAGAATAGCTTCATAAGGCCACAGTATGATGTGCTCTTGATTAAGACCCTGTGCCCATTTCTCACTGGAAGTCTTTTCTCAGCTATTTGGTCCTAAAGGTATTGTTTACTGCAAACTAAGGATGTCAGCTTTTGCAAGAATAAGAAACTGCAAACATTTCTTCCCTCATTTGCAGGATAATGACATAGTTTTGTTAGTTTCAATATGGGTTTTGTCTTTGTGAGAACAATGTGAATGCAAATTGTGTTCAGTAAATTGTGCAGCCAAACTGCAACAGCTCCTATCTTGTGGCATAGATTCTTAGAACAGAGAAGCACTGAATAGGTTTTTTATGTCTTTTTTGATCAGCAAGTCACATAGTTGATTCACAAAAGTAAACTAATTTTCTATGATGGAAGAAACCCCTTATAATGTTCTGACCCTGGATGTAGAGGCAACACATTTTGCCATGAGCTCAAGGACTACTTTTGTGAGCCACTTTTGGCTCAGGAGTGGGCAATCTTAAGAGTGTTTAGAGCCATTTCCAAGATTTAAGAACAATCTGTGTTGCTGTAAAAAGCAACAGGTGAATTTTCAGCAAGAAACTGGGTGAAGGACCCAATCCACATTAGGAGTGTAGCTCTGGATCAAAACCTCCCATTTACTTTCTCTTCAAAATAAAATTGGAAGCTATAAGTATGTGGTGTTCATTTAAAACAATATAAGGTGATCTATAGTTTGGTGGCCTTTAGAGAATCCATAAAGAGTACAAGGAAATGTCTAAAAAGCAATTCATTCTTGTTCAATTCTGAACATTTTCCTGACTGTTATATAGTAATGGTTCCTGAAATGTTTCAGTAAATGTCAGCAAGGGCAATCTATGAGCAGCTGTCTGGGAAAAGCTGTCTCCGGCAAAGATTAGAAAAGGAAGAGTGAGTAAATTGTGGTCATGTAAAATGAGGACACAATAAAGACCCTTAGGCTGAACAAAAGGGAGATTGTTGGTAATTTTTGTGAACCTGCTTGAGTAAAGTAAAGAGGACAGAATCCAAATCGAAGAGAATCAAGAAAACAGAAGGGGGGAAATAAGACATTAAATGTAGGATACTTTTTTCAAGGAAGTTAGGAAGCAGATGGTACATAATAACAGTCAGGGGTGCGAAGAGAAGTCGTTTATGACAATCAAAAAGATCTGAATCTTGCTGTGATGAAAGAGAAGACATCTAAACATAAGTCCTGAGGTCCATTACATGATACTCCAGCTGTGCATACGTCCCACAAACTAATAGTGGCCTCTGGACTGGCTACACATACAGTACACTACTAATTCATGTACTATAGACTGCAAATAGGTACAGCACCAATGTCATACTATGCCAAGAGGATGAAATAGTCACCAGCTTTCAGTTTCTGAGAGTTGTAGTCAGTGGTGGGATTCAAGAAAATTTACTACCTACTCTGTGGGCGTGGCCAGGGGGAAAGCCCTGAGTTGCACCCGAATTAGGACTACTTATTTCAAAATTTAGGTGGGTGGGGCCAGCCAGAATTTCTTCTACCAGATCTGGCAAACTGGGGCACACATGCTGAATCCCGCCACTGGTTATAGTCCAAAAATACATTTTTTTAACATTCTAGCAATGTAAGTGGGCACTGGTGTTGTCTGTGCCATATTGTTATTTCTTTGTTACTTGAAGGTACCTTTTCCCTTGTTTGCATCAATACAGTGACTGGTGCTGGCACAACTTAGGTGTACCTTGGAGAACAGCAAGCCAAACTAGACTGGCAAAACCATATTAGCAGTCTAGATGCATTTGTTTGTTTGTGTTTGCTTGTTTTGAAAGATGTTATATATATAGATTTCAGTGATCCTACACACCTTTTCAGCAATTTTTTGTCACCTCTACCTCCTGCCAAAAGCCACCAGCTCCCACCCATGAGGTAAAAAACAGCGCCATTCCAACAGCTGCCTCTGGTGTTGACACTGTAACAGTGACAAATTCATTGTTCCAACAAGATCGCTTTAAATAATTCACAGGGATTTGAGGATTAAGACAGTATTTTTTTTCTCTCTGTCTCTGCTGGGATTTAAAACACTTCCAGCTGGGAGATTTAAAAGACTATAATGGAGTGCTCCACCTACCCGTTCCCTTCCCCCTGCCATACCAAAAGCCAATTCAACAATAACACTGGGGAGGGGGGGGCTGAAATGTGGGGGAGAGAAAGAGAATAATGGATGGGGAGGGCTGATGGGAAAGAAAGCTTGGCTGGTAACCATAGCAACATCAGCCATGCTATTCAGCTGTCATTACCCCAAAGGTTCATATGTGTCATTATCTAAGCCATCAAATAAATGCTGTCTATCATTCCTGTCCTTGAAAAGTTGAATAAAACAAGATATGGGGAGGACTAGGAGTTTCTCCCTAATAGCAGGAGTCCAAGCTGCTTCTTGGCACCCAAACACATACATTATTATTTGTGTGGTTGCGTGTCATTCTGATATGAGTTCCTTACCTCGCATAGAATTTCTGATGGATTATCAGCATTGTTCTTTTCAAAAGGAAACCAGGATCCAAAACTCTTAAGGCGATGAGAAATCTACAAATCTTCAGTTCCACAGTTTGCAGTCTGTGTGAATAAAACCTAGTATAACATGAATCCAGATGTAGGAAATGTTAATTCTTCTGCACTATGTCTCCCAGATGGCCCATGGGGAGTCTGGTAGTTGTATTAAAACAAAGGTAAAGGTCACCCTTGCTTGAAAGGCAGTCATATCTGACTCTAGGGTTCAGTACTCATCTATGCTTATAGCCAAAGAGCCAATGCTGTCTGCATTTGCAGATGTTTCCATGAACATGTGGTAGGCATGACAAGACACCAGAGTGCACAGAACACTGTTTACCTTCCCACCAAATTGGTATCTATGTATCTACTTCCAATTTCATGCTTTTGAGCTGCTAGGTTGGCAGGAGCTGGGACAGAGATGGGAGCTCACCCTGTCATGCAGCAGTCCGGTCTCGAACTGCTGACCTCCAGTCAGCAGTTCATGACTTCCAGTCATCAAGTTCAAAGTCTTAACCACTGAGCCATCACAATCCGAACAAATGGTTTTCCTACCTGTCTCAAAATCTAGCTTTCTCTCAGTGCAGGTGGGCAATAGAAAGATACAGTTGAGAAACATTTCAGTTCACAAAATGCATGACATTTTTTGCATGGCTGTATAGATGTAAAAATCATGAAAATCTGATTGGATGCAGTTCCTTCATAAGAAAATGGTAACTAATGGTGATTTTAATCATGCATGCTGCCAAAAAATATGGTTTTTAGATACATTTTCCTTCCTAAATATGGATACACTGCATAGGATAAAATTACTATACCAATTTCTCATATTTGATTATCCATCCTTAAAATTAATTTAACTCACTGCACATTACCTTTTGGTGCATATCTATGCCATGCTAACCCTGGTCTTGTCATTACCGAAACAGATCAAGCTCTCAGCCTGGATAGCAGGTCCTTATGGCCCAGTGATTAAGAAGCTTGCCTTGTTAGCTGGGAGGCTGGCAAGACAGCAGTTCAAGACCCAGGTACTACATGACAGATTGAACGCCCATCTCTGTCTCAGCTTTTGGGAACATGAAAGGAGCCACATTTGGGCATTCCCTGAGTGGGAGTTTCTCCTGCCAAAATCCTTTCAACCCAGAATAATTTCTGAAATGAAATTATTATAACATTCTCTGGTGATGTACAAGGACTCTGTATGAAACACATATCAGACTTCCTCACACCTCTTGCTTAGGCATAGGCTCTCCAGAGAAGGACTTGAACTACTTGTTCTCTGTCAACATCAGGTCCTCCTTTTGTAAAGCAAAAAATGAGCCTATTGCCAAACGCTGCTGCCAAACAAGGCAGCACATAGGCTCATAAAAATGTTCTGGAAAAAATCCTCTACTAACGTACATCAGCTCCTTAGGGTTAGTTTAAAGAACACTAGAACCAAATAGCTGCAGATGGCAGAGAATAAACATGAGCATTGGAAACAGCTCACATGAATGATGAAAACCAGTGCCATGGGGCACAACAAAAGCCCTACTGACCAAGATACAAGAAACACCCACAGCAGGTGCTGTTCTCTGGTTCATAGCACCAGGTCCTCCTGCTATTATTCATTTACACCAGCTGAGAATGTAGCCTCTCAGAGCTCATTTCTCCATTAGCAGATGGTTGCACTAATCTGGCTGTTTTTTAAAATTATTTTAAAAGGGAATCATTATTTCCTAAGGCTAGGTGTTGCTGCAACTTTCCTCTTTAAAGACACAGATGTTAATCCCTATTACAGTCTCTAGAGCAGTGTTTCCAACCTTTAGTTTTTGGATTTCAATTCCTAGAAGCCTAAGTCAATTCCCCCAAAGCACTGATCAGCCAATGTATTGACTTAGACTCCTGGGAATTGAAGCCCCCCTCTGGTGCGTATGCCCCACATTGAGAACCACTGCACTAGAGACTGAGGTGAGCTTGCTCACATCACAATGGTGATGGCCCCTGTCATCTTACAGTAGAAAGAAAAAAGTAATATATTACATCATAAAGCAGCTCATATCAACCATGGTGCAGTTGTAAATATGCTAAAACCTTTGGAAAACTAATCTTCATGCCCTACCTGGGAATTAAACTCTGCCATCCATCCAGCTTACACCTGGCCTAGAATTGCAAGAAGTGGTTAGAAAATGGCTCTTAACAAGCCTCTCTGGCAAGCTCACATAAAGAGCAAAAGCATGCAAAACAGCCAGACAATTAATGTACTGCATATGTCACAAATTCATCCCTGAGCTGATTCTACTTCAGACTCTCGGGATTTTTGGTCATATGTATGTTGTAAATGAACCTGGCATTCTTTAAGGTCAGGCAGCAACTAGGCAGTGGGGAAGTGGTCAAAATCCATCCCTTGTGTTTACTGAATTCTCATGTCACTGAAATGATTGAATTATGTTGTTGTTCAGTCACACAGTCAAGCCCGATTCTTTGCAACCCCATGGACCACAGTACACCAAGCTCATGACTGAATTATTTTGTTGTTCAGTTGCACTGTCAATTCCGACCCTTTGTGACCCCATGGACCACCACACACCAGGCGTTAAGCCTTTCCATATTTGAAATAAAGAAGTTTAGCAAGTATGATTTTTGGAACAGCAAGGGGTACAGTCCAACATGAAACTCACCCCTCTCGCCCAAACTTGGATGCGAGGGAACTCCAGGGAGACTAACTGGAACCTCAAATCAGGAGGAGGTGCCCAAAGGGCTATTGAAAGTAACTCAGACCTCTGGGACTGGGGGGGGGGGGGGGGAATCTGCTGAGCCTTTAATAAAAGTTGACCTGGAGCCCAAGGGGTTATTTTCAGCAGATCCTGCCCCCACTTGCACCCCAGAAGTTGGGGATGAAGAGACCTATAGTTAGTTTTCAAAGTATCACAATACTTTTGTTTGTTTTGCTTTATTTATTTGTTGGTTGGTTGGTTTTATTTTGCTGGTGACAAATAACACAGCTACTTCTCTAAAGGAGGAAAATAGCTAAGTCGTAGCACACATGATTTTAAGCACACAAAGTTTTAGGTATAATCCTTGCCATTTCCTGTCCCCATGTTGGGAACCATTAGTTTTAGATAAATACATTATAGAGTATATGGGTTGCCTTTGGAAATTTTTCAGAAACTCCCACTGTTTCAGAACACATAAAAAAGTTCAACTGGGAACAGTAAAACCTGTTTTTCCTATGCTAGGTTATAAACCTCATCTCTTTCAATAAAGCCTGCTTAAAGTTAATCAATATATAGGGTGCCATAGTAAGCTGCACTTAATCTAAAGTGACAGCAGAAGCTTCTTAAGCCCACCTTACAGCTATAACAATGATGAAGGCAGAAGCGCACAAAACCAAATTCAGTCAAAATACAGCCAGTGAATGGGAACTGCCACTATTCGGGCAGAGAGAAACAGTGAAAGTGAAGATACATGGTGCTAAGCAAGACTTCTCACAGTCAGTAACAGAGGTAACTAATGGACTATGTGCGGAGTCAGTATCTGTGTCATCTCAGCAATATGAAGGATAAATGTGGATCCATGAAAAATTGTTACTGCATGGAACCCTCAGTTGGCCACCTTTGAGGTAGTATGTGAAGATGGTGATGCACAGCAACAGAACCAACACAAGATGCATAGGCTCAAGTGAGGCCAAAAGGCAAAGATTTCTTCCTCTTTCATTACTCGACTTTATTGGGTCGGCAAATCTTTGATTTGTAGTCAAATAATAGCCCTAAGTTTTCCCCTCCTTAAGTTTCTAATTACTTTAATTAGAAATCTTTAGATAACCTAGGTAGGTAAATGAGGTTTGCAAAACATTACAGAAAACAAATAACAAGACTAAAAGGGTCTGAAGAGCAATACATCATTAGCCAGAGAAATTAATTAGTCCTATGCACACTTACTTTGAACAAAGTTCTAATGACTATGGTAAAATTTTCATCTAGGTAAACAAGAGAAAGACTGAACATAGCTGCTTCCATAGGATGCGATTAAAATGTCACCTGAGCACATCCTGTGCAGATGTGCATGTAAATGCAAGCAGACACACATGGAAAATCCATGATTTTTTTCTAGTCACTTAACAAATGTCCCCTTTTTCTCTATACACTGGCTATTGTCTTCCATTCAGTCTCTTTAATGTAGGTAAAGGTAAAGGTTTCCCTTGCTTGAAAGCCAGTCTTATCCAACTCTATAGTTCAGTGCTCATCTCTGTTTCAAAGCAAAAGAGCCAGCGCTGTCTGCTTCTGCAGACGTTTCTGTGGTCATGTGGCAGGCATGACTAGACTACTGTAGGTAGGCTGCATTATTTCATCACATTTCCAAGACACATAAAGAAGAAGTTTGGACTTTATTGCGATGCTAGAATTTCTCCTACTGGACATATTAGCAACTTACAGAATGGGGAAGTGAAGAAAGGAGCCTTTTAAAGGATATGCTTGGTAATATCTGAAAACGAAGTTTGGGGTAACACAGTTGATAGGAAAATCTGATAACTTAATTATTTCATGGCGTGCATTAAGATAATTCAATGTTTAAACTGCCAAGAAGAGCTCATTGCTCTTCAGTTGATCTAAATGTTGAAGGAAAAATACATTTTATAGTATAGTTATAAAAATGTTATGAAAATGTATACATCTCTTGCCAAAGAAGGTTAAAGGTGGATAAAGATTGAAAGTTTGAATAGAAATAATTTAAAGGAAAAGTAATGAAAAGAATAATGGTAAGACAGCCACCAGTAGAAGGAAAGGAGAAAAAGAAATAGCTGTATTGTTTGGAACAATTAGATTTGCTTGACGTCCATAAACATCAGTATGAACCTGCTCTAGTTCCGGTCTCCCTCCCCTTCTTCGACACTCGGAGGTGGTCCTTCAACGGAAGGATAGGGGAGAGAAGACGATAGGAAGGTGAAGGGTTTTGGGTGGGTGACTGGGGAATGTTTCTATATGTTGTGTTGTTATGGGCTTTCGGGAGGTGAAAGGTTGGGTGAAGGGTGAATGTATTTCTTTATATTTTGTGTTGTATTGTAATGTTACATGTTCTCTGTTGTCCTTTTCTATAATGTGAAGATTTATGTATTTATGTTGTAATCTTTTGTACTGTTATGTTTTTATTTTTATTTGAAATTTAAAAAAATAAAAAAAAGAATTTCTCCTATTTTGGACCTTTTGTCATTTTTTGTTGCAAGTGACATGTATGTATACTAACCATGGTTTCAGCCATACAATTATTATTATTATTTTTATTATATTTGGATTTGTATGCCGCTCTATTCACCGAAGCGACTCAATGGTTCTGTAAAGCTACAAATCTAATACACTATTTCTTTTATATATATAAACCCAGTCCTGACAAACCAACTGATACTTTCTTTGAAACATATACACGCATGATATAATGAATATCATGGTGCTACAATAAAACAATACAGAACTTTGAAATAGAATAGTGGGGAACAGACACCAAGCAATAATAAAGGTCAGATTATAATATATATAATTTGACCTATGTTATTTTCACCCAGCCTTCCCCCTTCATTCTTCTGCTTCTATGTTCTCTAAAGTTTTATTGTTCCACATTAACTTTGCTCCATATTTAATAGATCTTTTTGTTCATTCTGTCAGCTGAACTGATCTTTCAAATTTGTGCTTTCCAACATCTTTATATAAATTTCCCTTCTTGCCCTCATAAATTGTATATTTCACTGACTGTTGCTCCTTTGTATACCATAGTACTTCATTTGCCTTAAAAAAATCTTTTCCAAAGCTCTGGTCTGCTGTTTTTCTAGAAAAATAAATACAATATGCAGTATTAGATTTATGTTTCCCTTCCTTATGGACACACTGAGATTTCTCTCCTGTTATTTTCATTTTTTGCACAGCTCTGTATATTTCCTTTCATTTTGTGCAACACTACCTTCATTTACCTTTCTGTGCACATTCAAAAATGCTAAAAAATTCAGACCACCACACATCTACATAATGCCACACTGCTAAAATCTAAGAACAGCTTGTTCTCATACATTAAATTACTAGCCTTTCTACAGTAATGTTTAATCAGCCAGTTTTCTACAGAAGTTTTGGAGCAGCTGCAAATGATCACCTGGAGTATCCTAAGCATGTCCATTTGAATATGCAAGAAACCTTCGTTCAGACCTTTGGTCTCAACATGCAAAGTTAAGGGTAGGTAAAGATTGCCATTGCTCGAAAGCCAGTCATATCTGACTCTAGGGTTCAGTGCCCATCTCTGTTTATAGCCAAAGAGCCAGTGCTGGCTCTTTGGCTATAAACAGAGATAAACACTGAACTCTAAAAGTGGCCTTGGAGCAAAGGCAACCTTCACCTTTACCTTAGCTTTATGGGGGGGGGGATCTCAATCCCAGCATATCCCCCTCAGATGTAACATGTCACACAATGACTTGTTTTTTAAAAAAAAAAAACTTTATAATATCAAAAATACCTGTTTGGATAGTTCAGTGAGTTAGTTATCTTGCAGAGGGTAAGGCTAGGAGTTCAGTTCCCCACTGTGTATCCCTGAAGAGCCAGTCTGTATGGCTTTGAGTAAACTGCCTAGTCAAGCCTGCGCCCCAAAATAAGGGAATGTTAAACCACTTCAGTATATTCTCTACCAAGAAAACCTCTAAAAGAGTTTTCTTAAGTTGTAATTAACTTGACAGCACACAGTTCTTATTATTAGCATTAATTGTACTTTATTACTAGGGCAAGTATGGGTGTGTTTGCAGCAGGTTACACAATGACTTGCTTTTTAAAAATAACTTTCCAAAATGTGGGAATTATAGGCAGTTGCAGTGGAAACTTTCTTGGGATGTGGCCTCACCAGATTACTGATAATGCCCAAAGCTGATGCTGAGCCTCCTACCTTATATACATCCACATGAAGTGCATAATAAACAGAATGTTATGAATGCTTCGTTTTCTCTCTCCATTTTCCTTCCTGTTCTTTGCATTTGCTTTCTTTGTTCTTTTTCTTTTCTCTACCTGCCCCCTTCTGCATAACATCCATCTGCTTTCTATCTGTTCTGCCTCTTTCTTCTCAGCCTCTGCCGCCTCTGACTGTGTAGATCTGTCTGCCTTTCCATATGTTTGTCACTAGATACCATATTTATCTCTGCACCTGCTGGTGTGTGTGTGTGTGTGTGTGTATGTGTGTTTGTCTACTTTCACATTGCTCCGCTGTCCAATGGACTATATTTTTTCTTGTCAATTTTTCTCGGTAAGGAATCAAAACCAAGCTCTGTCTCAGTAGTTCCCCCCCCCCCGTCCCCCTCCATATACTAGAAAGGGCCAGGTTAGTTCTCATAAGATGAGTCTCATTGGAGTGGCAACTACAAGGCGTACTTATTGAAAATAAATAATGTTCAATTCAAACAGATCCTTCCCCAAAATGGAGGAAATGGGAGGGATTTATAAAGGAGAAGCAACAGTCATCAGCTCCCCTCTGACTATGTTCTCCAAGTGCTCTTACTCAGCTGAGGTTCTCATACTTGCAGGAATTCATTGGGAAATGGCTTGTGAAAAGGACTCCATGGGAAAAGGCCTGGACAGAGAAATAACTGGATATCCTCATCCCCAACAACATATTTGTCTAATAAATATGATCTCCTCCCACTGTCTTTTTAGATGTTTGAGGTAAATTCCAGATCCACATGTCTTTCAAATCTGCTAGTTCCCTTTTTATTCCTCTGCAATGCACAGTTTTTCAAGTCTCTTACAGCATATTCCCAGGAAGACTGAATTTAAATGACAGTGAGAAACTAATAACTAAATAAATGAGAAATTGTTTGGCTGCACCTACTTCCGTTTTGCTGTCTTTGCTTTTAAAACAGACTTTCAAACTGCTTTTACAAATCACTGCTGCCATTTTGTAGCTGCTAGAATCAGTGGCAGCAATGGGTAGGTTGGGGGTTCAACTAGCAATGGGAGAGTTTGAATGCTAACATTAGTCCATGATTAGAATTCTGAGGATTTCTCCTCATTCCCTTCATTCCACACGGGGCCTAAAATGGCCTTTAAAACACATGCATCTGTGAGGAAAATCAAGGATAGGTGGAATCCCAGAACATGGCAGTACCGGTAAACTCTTCAGTATGTCCCTTAACCCATTTAGACTTGGGAGGCAGCGTTTAGGGCAGGGATGCCCAAAATATGGCCCATGAGCTGGATCAAGCCCCTTATGCCAAATCATCCAGCCAATGCTACCCTCACTGCTCCTGGAAGCAGAAGTAAAACATGCCCTTGTATGTGCAGAATGCCGCCATAAATGCACCCACAGCTGTCATAAACGTGCATTTATGGCAGTGTTTTGCACATGTGTGGGTGCATTTTATTTCCGCTTTTGTTGGGAGGAACCACGTGACTGGCACATTGAACTATATGACTGGCCCATGGCCTGAAACGTTTGAGCACCCCTGGTTTAGGACAAACAGAATCAGAGTTTAAGCAACTGGAAATGGAGGAACTCATGGATTATAAGCCATCAAGTGGATTCCAACTCAGAGGAAACATTTCCAGGGTTTTCTAGGTATACTATATTCAGAAGTATTTTACCATTCCCTTCTGCTGAGGGCACCTTGGGACTGTGCAGCTTGACCAAGTTCACATAGCTTGGCTCTTTTCCCAGGGAAACACAGCGAGGAATTGGCCTGCCAATCTCTGGCTCCACAGGCAGATACCTAACTCACTGAGCTATCAACACTGGAAACATTCAAAAGAGAATTGGACCACCATCTGTCATATCTGCTTTGTTTTGGATTCCTACATTGAGCAGGGGGTTGGACTCAATAACCTAAAAGGCCACTTCCGACTCAGTCGTTCTGTGATTCCATGATCAAAGATGTGTATTTTCATTCTCCTGTAGCTGCAAAAGATCTCAAAGTGGTTGCCTGTTTGGGGGATACATGTCTTCATGTGTCAAGGTGTCGCTTACTGTGAAAAAGGACTGCAGTGGAGAAAGGTGCCTGATTTTATTGACTGACAACAAATTTTCCCCACAAAAATCCACATGACTTCTTCTTTCTGTTCTAGCATTCAGTATGTGTGTTTCTTTCTACAACAAATTCTCAAAAACACTCTTAAAACAGATTACAGTAAAACCCCGTATAACAATTTTAATTCGTTCCATGAGTCTGGTTGCTATGCGATTTTGTTGTTGTACAATTTTTCCTATGGAAAAATCAAGGTTTTTTGCTAAACAGTGTTTCCCATTGAAAATTAATTGTACGATTTTTTTCCCCCTTAGGAAAAATCATTATGTGGGGCGTCATTTTCTTTAAAAACTTATTCATTAAGTGATTTAGTCACTATAGGGGATGTTCGTTATACGAGGTTCCACTGTACAAGCAAACTATCCAAAAGGTGGAGCACCATTCAGCAAAATTAAACATCACTACAGAAACAACCTTAGGCTCCAAGATCCCCCAGCATTATACAGAAAAAAGAAAAGAGTTGCAAAGGCCAATTAACACTATTTCCTCTTTGGCTCTCAGTTTTTCTCTTCCTCCCTAGTCTTTCTATTGTTCACCAAAACAGTAATTTCTGCCACACCATCTCTCTGTAGCCAGCCTTCTGTCACCTGTTTAAACCTAGCTAATAAGCCAGCAACTATCTTTCTAACTGATCTTTGTCATACCCACACCCACACCTGTCCCTGTCTTTGTTGATCACTTTCTCTGTCAGGGGAATGCGAGTCAGGTTATTTTATGCTCCCATTCTTCAAATACTCCTATTGTTCCAAGAAGATGTTTTAAGTGCCTGAAGGTGGTTTGTTCCTCATTACTTCACTAAAGTGACATTAATAGCCAGGGAAGAGCACTGCTGAGTGAAATTATGAATGGTGCTCAGGTACAAAAGTTGCTTTGAGCCTGCTAATGTTTGCTAATCATAATTCTTTATATAGAAAGTGCAACGTGGGCAGGGATTGAAGAGAGAGTGTGCTAAAGATTGACTTATGCCTTCTTAGTTTGCTGAGAGAATGATAGCAGTCTAGGAGGAAGGGACAGGCCTCAAAAGGCAGGAGAGCACCGTGACACTGATCCCAACATACTGAGTCTGCAGCTGAAACCCATATGCCACAGATACACGGCAAACCCCTGGCAAGTGTGAATCTTTTCCACATGGATGGCTCCCTGAAAAAGCAACCCATGAGCCAAGGCAAACTTCCCAAAAGAGAAGGTCCAGGAAAAACAAGAACATTTGGCTTAGAGCTGGTAGCTCATATTGACAATACTGGAAAGCTTTATGGAACTGGGGGGAAACATGGAAAAACATCAAAAGAAAGAGAAAGAGAGATCCTGAAGGGGGGGGGGGTTCAGCCTAACTTACACCACAGATTGCTACTCTCTTAAATCCTTGAATGATGAATGGGATAATGGAATGAGCTACTAAATTCAATAAGGAAATATACAGGTCCCTCCCAGCTCAATCACCAAGCATTCACAGCATTTCATCGTGCAACTCTGCCCCCAAACATTTTGCCACTTCCTACCCCCAGCACGTGCCATCTAAAGTGGCCATCTGCCTCCACCTAATAGTAGGGCCAGTGCAAACAGGACCACAACCATGACCCTTTCCCCAATGTCCTATTCCAGTGGTGGCAAACCTATGGCACATGAGCCAGAGGTGGTATTTGGAGCTCTCTCTGTGGGCACCCATGCAGTCACCCCAGCACAGAGTTTGCCATGCCCCTCTACCATCAGCCCAATGGGAGCACTTCCTCCCTCCCCCAGCACAGAGTTTTCCCCACGCCTCTGCCCAGCAGCCCAATGGAAGTGTTTCCTTCCTCCCTTATTGCTATTTGTGATAAATAAGTGGGTTTTGGGTTGTAGTTTGGGCACTTGGTCTCTAAAAGGTTCACCATCACTGTCCTATTGCATCTTTTCTCTGAAAATGCTGCCCCCCTAATATGTATTTACTTAGTTCCTTTGCCAGTTCTAAATCATACTTGCCTCATGCAGCAATAAGTATGAAGGAATTCCCTCAGTCACCCAAGCTCTATATTGTAACCTACAAACCAGCAGAAGAAGTTGTATGTGATTTTGTTTCCTCACAGGCTGCGGTGTGCCCAGGAAGGGACCACAGCTGACTCACTGCTGTATAACACATAAATTGGCATAGATACACAAATGGTGGTGTGGATGAGAAATTTAAATCTTTTCAGAAGCAGATGCTCAAGTATCGTTACTTCTGTTTTGATATATGTCATATGTGTCACCAACAAGTGGGTTTCTTGGAGGCTGCAACCATCTGAGTGTGATTTGGCAAAACAGCCACACAAAAGTGGGAAAAACCAAATACACTGCATAGCCATCTTCCTCTCTCAGGAAAAGAACAATTTATTTATTTTATTTATTTTGTCACATTTATACCCCGCCCTCATCCAAAGACTCAAAGACTCCAATGTGTTGGAGGCAACTGAAAGAATAGTAGGCAGCACCCAGCATGCTTCTATTGTGTCAAGAGACACACTTGGAAAGGGAGTGGGAATTCTTGCCATGGAAGAATTGATCATTGGAAGGCAGTGCTCAAAAGCTGGGCAGAACAACATGTCAGCGTTTCCTTGTCAGATCATGCTGCTACCCTTAGCCAGAGAAACCGTAGAAAGAGGAGCTTATTATTGCCTGGGAATCCGCCAAGCAAGTATGATTTCTTTTCATTCTCAACTTATTACATCGATGGGTAGTAGGGGTGCACAGAAAGATTGAAGTATTTTTGAACCACAATCGGGTGTATCCTGGTAACGGCAACCTTGTGTTGCCAGCTAATCTTTCCCACACTAGGTCTGGCAGAAGAAACTCCAGAATGAACACACCAAAATATTACCTAGACATAGGAGGAGGAGAAGAATACATAGGAGAGAAAGGGAACATTTGTGCTACCAACAACCATGATCAGAGAGTCAGGATTTCCTCATATCTATCATGTTGAATGGACTGAGATTACCATCAGCTTTTGTTAAATCAAGCCCCATATCCTGCAGTTGATTTTTTCAAATTCATAATTTGATGGAAGGAATTTGTAAAAGCCCTCAACATTCTACCAAAACAGCAGACCTGCTATTGGGGAAAAATAAATGATTTTAGTTTGCTATTATTCGAGTTGACACTGAAAAGGAAAAAAAAGTGAACGATAATTTGTTGTTTTTTGGTTGTTGTTTTTAACAAAACACCAGAAGGTTTCACACAGACTAATGAGCACAAAGTAGGGCTGGCTTTAATGTGTGGCGTGGTGAGGCTGTTGCCTGAGACAGTGAATTCAGGCTACCATAAAATGTGTTCCTGTACTTTTACTCTCATGGACAGAAGCAGCGTTTCTGGGTTTCTGTTGATGTTCTTGTTTCAGGCATTGCAAATTGTTGAGTCTGGACTTCAAGCACCTTGACTTGGGCAGGTGCTCAAAATATCTTGGGCTCCTCCCCTCCACTCTCAGGCACAATCTCTTTCTCATGCATTCCTTCATCCCACAAGCAAGCAATGATTAAGCCAGAAAAAGGTACCACATGTTCCCCCTTTCACTTACCCCTGAAGGTGGGTTTGCTGTCCAACCAAGCTCAGCTGTAGCTGTCCTGGTATCCATTAGGGTTTCTGTGGAGTCACAAGAAAAAGCTAAATTACTAAACAAATTGGGAATCTTGTCACAAGAATACAAAAGCATATAAACTGAGATTATTTGGGTTCTCTCAAAATCAATGGGAAATTCTCACTGCTCATGTGGTTAAGCCTCTACTCTGGTGTATGTTCAAAGAGGCCCTTGTGACACCTTTAAATTGAGTGAGTTTATTCTCACATACACTTGCCTGGATCAAAATCCACTTTCTCAGACGCAATGCCAAAATTAGGCATTGTTCTGATCCAGTTCTGATCCAGAGGGTAGAGGGAGAGGGCTGCTGAAAAAGTAAACAGCTACCATTTGTTTATTATTTGTTTAGTTAAAATGTTTGTACCCTGCCTTTCTTCTGAAAGCCAGGCTGAGGTGGCTTAGTCATTAAGATGCTGAGTTTGATGACCAGAAGGTTGACAGGTCAATAGTTTGAGACCCAAGTGTTCTGTGATGGAACAAGCACCCATCATCTGTCCTAGCTCCTTCCAACCAAGCAGTTCGAAAGCAAGAAATTGCAAGTAGATAAATAGGTACTGCTTCAGCAAGAAAGGTAACAGCGTTCCATGTACTCCAGTGTCTTGTCATGCCTGCCACATGACCACAGAAATGTCTGCAGATACAGACAGTACTGGCTCTTTGGCTGTAAACAGAGATGAGCACACACACACACCTAGAGTTGGATGTTAGATGTGACTGGTTTTTGAGTAAGGGAGACCTTTACCTTTATCCTGAAAAGGAACTAAGGTCACTTACACTCTTAAAATAAATTGGTATATGTTTTTGAAAGAGCTTGAAGTTACCTGCCCCAAGCTCCATCCCAGGGCAGAAGGAAATACAAAACAGGAAGGCTTGGCATGGAAATAATATAGCCAACACATGCTTAGATCCAAGTGTCTCCATTCCCATTCCTTCATCCTTTGCCAGCATACACCATTTTACATGGTCTAAACTTAATCAATAAGACAGTGAGGACCTGGATGCCAAAATTTAGTATTGGCTCTCTTCAGACCCCTCTAGACTCAATGCAACTGTATGCCACAATAAATGTTTTAGTGTTTAAAGTACAACATGCCTCTTTTATTTTTGTTACACAGACTAACAAAGCTGCCTCCCTCAAAACTTTAATACAATGTGCACTCCCCCCCCCCAAAAAAAAAAAAACCCCTGGAATCTGTATTTTCAAGGCCCAATCTTTTCTCTACACAGGTACTTAGAAGCAATAATAGAATCAGTATTATCCTAAATGCAATGCACCTGCAACCAGGTGGTGTGAAGCCATAGGATGAGGCTGATGGGCCTAAGGCAGGGGTTCCCAACTTAAGGCCCGTGGACCGGATCCAGTATGCAACACCATTTCATGAGTCTCCACCATTCCATGGGCATTCAAGAAATAAAATGGTAAACCCTTTGAAGCTGTTGGGACAAAATGGCCACCCCCATTTTGCAGGCAGGGCAAAATGTCTATCTGGCCCTCAAAGCTGACTGAGAGAGTGTGACCTGGCCCTGGACTTGAAAAGGTTGGGGACCCCTGAGCTAAAGATATATTGTGGTGTTTTGTTTTGTTTTTTAAAGATTATGAGACAGCTATTTAATTTGTGGTGTTGCTTTTAATTGTTTCTTTTTTAAAAAAAAATACACCAGGAAGTCACTTTTGGGTGAAACTATACACAATGGTTTAGATCCAGACCAAGTAATGTTTCCCAACGAATGCAATGGACCTGAAGTCTCTGGACTAATTTGCTCCAATAACTCAAGTTATTTCTTTAATGATTTATACTTTACGTCTCTCAAGACTAAAAATGACAAAACCAGATTTGAAAACACATCAATAAAAGAAAGAGCAGCATACAATCAGTTAAAAACTCCTTCCATAGCAAACCAATGTAATTGCCAATGACTTGTCTAAACAACAGGGGTTTTTCCTGCTGGAAGAAAGACAATAGTTCCCTTAGCAGGGTGTTCCATAGCATGGTAGCATCCATCAAGTAGTACCCTCCAAGAAAGTACATTTAATATCAGTAGACTAAGAGAAGAACTTCACACAATATCTATGTACCCAAGGAGGCATATATGTGCATTCTATATGGGACATTATAGGTCATAAACAGCACCAGGTATGGCCCAAGTTCTTCTGACATTTATGATAAGAAACAAGTGTATCTCCTGCAATGTACATGCACACTTGTGCACTGAAAGATACATAGAGTGTGGAGGCCATACACACACCCATCACTGATATTAAAAGCAAAACAGAGATGGTGGCAAGAACAATACCTCTATGTCTACCCCTTTTTAAAGGATAAAACCCAGAACAATTGAGGAAATCAATCAGAGAAGACAGCAATGAAGACAAAGATAGCAAAGGCAACATCCAAACTACCACCAAAGCAGATAGAGAATGTGGTAACAATTGGACACCACCCACTTCCATTTTGAAATTGATTCTGCATACAGCTGGGTATTTCAAAAGCATCTGGTTCTGAGAGTTCCTTGGACCCAAGGCTTTATAGAAAAATTGACCAAGAAAATTGCAGCAGAAGCAATTTTTTGGTTGCCCTCTCCAGAGCACCTTGGTTATGAGTACCTCTCAGAGCTTAGAATGATTTCAACAGCAGGGCCTAAATAGCTGCCCAAAGTAGCACCTCTCCAGTAACCCATGAGTCCCCTGGAAGCAATAAGGAGAAGCTCATCTGCCATTCCCAGTGCTCTGGAGCTCTTCACAAAGCCAGCCCTCACCAGGTCTTTGAAATTTAAGAATAGAAGTCAGTGAAGTCACATGTTTCCTATACCTGCTGCCAGCAGTCAGTATCTTGGCCAGATTAGCTGAACTTTCTGAACACTTTTCAAAGAGATCTTCAACCATCCCATCTTTCAGATATAAAACTTATTAGGGCATAAAGAGGTTAATAAAAGTTGATTTAAAGACTGAAGCCAATCTGTAAAGAAATGAAATTCTGTATATAAATACTGTATCTCATTTCTGTTCAAGGAGATCAACAATTGTGTGCCTTTGCAGATTGAATTTGGTACAAAGGCCTAAAATATTTGGATTTAAACTACAGTAATACCTCATATAACATTAGTATCAAATAACACGAAAATCGCATAACATCAAGGAATCTGGGGGGAAGAATTGCATCAGATAACATTAAGATCCTATGGGATGCTTCAGATAACAACCGCGAAAGCCTGTGTGGTTACAATGTATCTCTATGGATCCCATAGAGGATCAGATAACACGAAAAATCATATAACACGAAGACTTGTGGAACCAGGTTTTAGTGTTATATGAGGTTTTACTGTACTTAGTTACCACAACCCAATCAGTGGCTGTAAATTCTGGTGCCTCAATAGATTTATCGTTTCTAAGTACAGTAATACCCCGGATAACGCGAGTACCGTATAGCGCGAAAACCGCATAACGTTACAAGATTTTCGGGAAAATCTTGTATCGAATAACACGATTTTTAATGTTATCTGGAACAAGTGTATGCGTGGGGGGAGGTTGGATTGGGTAGAACATCTACCCAATCCAAAAACACCCCCCAGCGCCCGCCCCCACGATGTTTGGAAAGGGTACGGGGATCCTTACCCTTTTGAAACTTCGGGCGAGCGGCGCGCATCGGTGGGGGTTAGCGCAGGATACGGGGGAGACCTCCGTATCCTGCGCTAACCCCCACCAACACGCGCGCACCTGCAAGCCGCCCGATGTTCCGAAATGGTAAGGATTTTTACCCTTTTGGAACATTGGGAGGTGAGAGGTGCCTCTCCGCGGGGTCTCCCCGGCTTGGGAAAGAGGTGGCTTGGATGAAATTCCCTCCCCCTGCACGGGGGTGAGGATTTCGACCAAGCCCGGGGAGGGGGGAATTCGGAAAAGCCGAGCCTTGCCCAGGTGCGCGAAACGGGGATCGCACGTTAAGGTAAGGGATCAAAGTGGGGGGTGGCACCCCCCCGTTTTGATCCCTTGCCTTGACGTGCGATCCCCATTGCTATATCCATTTGGTAGAAGAGGCTCCCGCTGGCGCGCCTTTTCGCGCGCATGCGAGCGCCTCTTCTCAGGTTTTTATTAGCATTGTTCCATGTATACCCCGGACAACGCTAAAAACCGGACAACGTCATGACTTGTGGAACCATGTCATAACGTTGTCCGGGTTACTAGTGTAATTGTCAATTTCAACCAGAGCTCAGAATCAAAAGCCATTTTGGAAGTGTAATCTAGGTAAAGGAATCACATTCTCCAGTATCTTAAGTTTGCATCTCGATTGTCACACCTCTAACATTTTAATAGATATATGGCAGCTAAAGAAAGAGAGAAAGAGAAAGGTTAGTGCAGTGTATTCCAAATACCACAATAGAAGATATAAATATGCCAGTTGCTTCAGCTCTGTCTACAAATTCTATTGTTTTGCCAAGCAGTGAAAAGGATGAATGCAGTCAGTTATTGCCTTTTTCATGAATAGTTGGCAGCTGACTGACCAAACAACTAATATCTGAGGTGGATTTTTTTATTCCATGTACTGACATCTGCTACATACAGTATATTGATTTGTGGCTTAAATGTGTAATCCATGTTGGAAAAATTAGAAGCATGAATATTAAACAATAATAAATAAGAACGTGTTTCCTGATTTGATTTCACCCCCTCTAAAACAGTTTTTTTCTATGGTGTGGATTTTTTAAGACAAAGAAGAGCTATTGTTAATATTTTCCCAGCCTTCCTTCCTGCCTCATTTTAAGAGTAACAATCACAGTAAAAACAAAAATATAGACAGACAGATGGAGACAGAAAAAATAGTCCAGGTTTTGTTTATTTGTTTTCAGCAGGTTAAGTTGCATGTCTATTGAGATTCCACCAAATGTAGCAATAAGATGTTATGTTTGTCACTAAAGTAGCTCTCTTTCCGGGAGATAAATAGGTCATTGTAATCTACCTCTATTATCATCATTGCAATGGAACCCTCAGAGGCATGTCAGAGGGCTGTTCCACCAAATTTGCAAGCCACATTGAGAATACAGTAGAGAACTATAGTTCATATTCTCCTCTGAGCCCACTGAAGAAAATGCAGAATATTAATATCACTAATAAGCAAAATAAATACTGCCCAGAATCCTATTAATGTTTACATAAACTTTGTATAACTTGTCATGGCCAAGTGACAGGGTTACAGGGCACATACCAGTTTGCATGCTTGACAATGTCCCTAATGGTACCCCAGCAACTTGTCAGTTAGCCACAATTAGCTATGACTAGTTATAAAAAACTGTTATGTGAACATCAATAGAATTTGGGCCAAAATAAGTAAATAGGTATTTGCATTGAACTTGATGAGGTCTTTGATAGTTTCTGTGATGATGTCTAGACCAGGAGTCAGCAAACATGGCTCTCCATATGTTCTTGGGACTTGAATTCCCAGAAGCTCTGATCAGCAGGTGTACTAACTTGGGCTTTTGGTAATTGAAGTCCAATAACATTTGGGAGCCAGGTTTGCTGACCCCTGATTTAAACTACTATCTAGTGCAGGGGTCAGCAAACTTGGCTTTCCAGGCTTGGACTTCAATTACCAAAAGCCCAAGTCAGTACACCTGCTGATCAGGGCTTCTGGGAATCAAAGTCCCAAGAACATCTAAAAAGTCAAGTTTGCTGACCCCGATCTAGTGAATTTCAGGTGTCTACAGCACAATCTGATCAAGATGGGGTCCATTTCAGTTGACAGAGGTCTTGGAGGGATATCGTCACCCACCTGTACAGTAGAAAGGAGGGACTGAGTGCATTAAAATGTTAAATACAGTGATTGGTACTTTTCAACAAACGAGGTGAACATTGCTACCTTGAAGATGTATTTGTATGGGCATTCCTTAGGAAACGTTCTTGGAATACTGAAGATTGTGAAAAAACACACTTCATCTGCTAAAATCCCTCATTGCAAAAGGTGGGGACAGCTCAGCTCCTGGTACACTATCTATCTATCTATCTATCTACCTACCTACCTACCTACCTACCTACCTATCTATCTGTCAGACTTATATCCCACCCTTCTAGGGAAAACTTCCCTACTCAGGGCAGCTTACAGCATAAAATTAAAAAATACAAACTCACAAATATTTTAAACATTTCATATAAACCCCCTCAAAACCTAAACACCCTAAAAAGAAAGCAATGTTGGAAGCAATGGGGCAGAATAAAATGCCTAACAATCGGCCGGTGGTAAAATATTGCCAAAGCCCTCTTTAAAAAGGGAAGTTTTCAACTGCCTTTTAAAAACATGGAGAAATGATACCAGGCACAGCTCCACTGGGAGGAAATTCCACAGCATTGGTGCCGCTACTGAGTAGTCCCTCTTCCTAGTCACGGCCTTTCTGACTAATCTCAGGCTCGACACCTGGAGCTGCATCGTCATGGAGGAGCGGGTGATGCAGACTCTTGTCCTGAAGGTAAGACATTCCATCAGGTAAGAAGGTCCCAAACAGTTTAGAGTGATTTAGATTATCTACAGTCATTTTGATGCAAACCTAGGCAGCTTTTATTTTGAAACAACCTTGGTCACCCTTATGGTTGCAGCTCATGAGGAAAGAAGCTGGGGAAGCATAACCATTTTTGATAGATCACTCAATGTCTTGATACCACTGGTTGTGGGATGTTGCAGAATCCACTCTGAATAATGAGAACAGTGGGCAGGGTGTTTCAGTGGAGAAACGTACTGGAAACAAAAGCAGCCTAGAAAATTACATCTCTATACTGGTGAACTCCTTCACTTCTTTCGATATCACTGGTCAACACAATTTTTCTGGCATGAGGTAATCTAACGATTCTAAGGTAATTTTGAGGTGCTGATTCTGAATCTGGCATCCGTTTTTTTCTAGCACATCAGGTTTTTGAGATCTCAAATATTGCAATATACCTATCAACAGCAAATTTACAAAAAAAAATTCCTGGCATGCGCTTTTGCAGTTGCTTTATACTAATCTCAGGCTGCTGATTACAAATATGATCTCAGATTTGCTCTATCACATCACATTTTTATGCTATTGGCCAACCCAATTGTCATTCCTGACTGCATGTTAGTGCAAGTCAGTTATAGAATTATAGTGATAAAATTAGTGACTGGTCAACACAATTTTTCTGGCATGAACAATTCTAAGGTAATTTTGAGGTGCTGATTCTGAATCTGGCATCCATTTTTTTTTCTAGCACATCGGGTTTTTGAGATCTCAAATATTGCAATATAACTACGAACAGCAACTTTATCATCATATTTGTTGAGCTAAACAGACATATGGACCTAATAAAATATGTACAAAAAGGTAAATTGACAATTAAAGTAATGGAAGAACGTTACCAAGCCCGATGGAACACCAACATGATGGCAGATTACTGTTGGTCCTTAATGAGAAACATTACACACGTTGAATGTTGCAGAGCTTCCAAGAAAAGGTCGTTCATGGAGATGTAAGGTTGATATTGTCAATTTACCTTTTTGTACATATTTTCATATCTTAACGTTTCAATTCTTACATGTTAATATGCTTTCACTCTCAACTTTGTGCTTCAGGTCATAATTATATGTTTGTTCAATAAAGTATTGCATATTGGATGTTATTTTATTAGGTCCGTATGTCTGTTTAGCTCGACGAATATGATGATAAATTTGCTGTTCGTAGGTATATTGCAATATTTGAGATCTCAAAAACCTGATGTGCTAGGAAAAAACGGATGCCAGATTCAGATTCAGCACCTCAAAATTACCTTAGAATTGTTCATTTTTAAAAAGTCAGTTGATGGTGTCCAATTCTGGTTCAGGCTCTATTTTTCACCTTTCTTCACAGCTGTTTATGTTGAAAGGATTTTCCCTCTCCACCTTCCTTTCCTGTCCAGTGGTTCAGCACGCTCCGGACTTGCTTTCTGACACAACTTTTTCTTCCTTGGCTTTGCTCTGACACAGGAATGTACTTACGATAAACTTTTGCCAGATGACAAGGTGCTTCCTCTACCAGCAAGCTGCTCTTTGCATACTCTCAACTTTTGGCAGGAGCTGATATTATTATTGTTGTAACTGTTGATTACCATGTAAAGATGGGCAAGGGAGATAGACATTGCCTCGGCTTCCCCTATCTATGCTCCAGTGTGTGACCATAATATAAAGGAGGATTAGTGTTAGCAGCCATGGTTGTCATACCATTTTGCTCCAACATGACAAACGAGCACTTGATTGTATAGCCACATAGTTTCTCTTCTTTTCCTCTTCCCTTTAGTCTCCTCAGCCTGCACAGCCCCACTCATTGATGAAGGATAAAAGCTTCTGAAGACAGTGGATTACAACCTGACCCTTGGGAAGCCTTTCCAAGGCAAGGGAGTATGTTACTTAGTCAGAGGTCACACCTGTAGTCAATTAGAGTGCCCTCAGCTCCAGGGCTCCCCACAGAACATCTGTGGAGCATTAGGCACCAGGTTTCTCTCTCCTGGTGACCAAACTTCTTTGTAAAGGAAGGGAGTTTCTTTGGCGGCTTTTTCTTCCAATTTTCAGGAAGCACAAAGAGAGTTGCCGCTTCTCCGACTGATCTCTGCTTCTGTATCTTGGATGGCAGAAAAGGGAGTGAGGTGTGGGCGAAGCTTTTCTCAATGTGTGGAGATTTGAAAACAAAACCAAAAAAAAGAGAGAGAATAATACAGTAGTGCAACATGATGCAGGAAATGTATGATGGCAGGAATAAATATAATAACCTACAACTGCAGCTGCTGGTCACCTTCCCTAGGAGTAGGTTACCTAATGGTGAATATATGAATTGGAGCACAGGGATCCTTTACACGTAATGTCTAGAGCAATGTTTCCCAACCTTTGGTTTTTGGACTTCAATTCCCGGAAGCCTAAGTCAATTCCTCAAAGCACTGATCAGCCGATATACTGACTTAGGCTTCTGGGAATTGAAGTATCCCTGTGGGGCATGGGCCCCATGTTGGGAACCACTGGGTGGGAGAGAAGAATGGTTTTCTGCAATAGTACTTTAATTTACTGTACAGCAAGCTGCTCATGGAGGCTTATATACATGTTTTCTTCCAGTGAAAATTTATTTTTAAAGAGAGAGTGTGACATGATCAGAAGTAAAAGATCCCTAGCTCTTCTTCATCCAATATCTCAAGAACAAATCACATTCATATAGGAATTTATATTCTCCTCTAAAATGTCATGCATCAGTTCTATTATTAGACAGAAGAAGTTGCTTTTTACTTCTGTGCCCTTCCTACAGGATTATGCAAGCATTCACACCTGCTGTAGAAAGGAATGTCTTAAACCATATTTCCACTATAATACCATTTCTATTGTAATGTATATTTTGAAATCTTAACATCTTTTAAGAACTCACTTGTCTCTCTCTCTACATGCACAAATTTCTGTCAGTTTATGCACCAAGCCTAGGTAAGGAACCTAATCATCTGTATAGAAATAATAGTAGATCCCATAACAGAGTAAGGGCAATTGGGAGGTTGTATTGATATAAGAATAAATAAAGGCCTTTCTGGAATTGATGTTATAGTTCCAGGAATCTGTGGTTTCAAATCCTTTGTGTGAACCACTGCAAACATTAGAAACCGATTCAGTTCAAGCATTCAGAGCCTATGCAAAGAGTCACCTTAACAGATGCACTGAGACAGAAATTCCCAGTAGTTAAGCTTTTCACTTGTGAATATCAAACTGCACCTTGCAAAATCCCTCTTGTATGGATGGCATATGACTCACAACAACCTTTGCATTTGTTACCTAAATACAGTAATACCCCGGATAACGATTGTACCGTATAGCGCTAAAACCGCATAACGTTACAAGATTTTTGGAAAAATCTTGTATCGAATAACGCGATTTTTAGTGTTATCTGGAACAATTGTGGGGGGGGGAAGGGTTGGATTGGGTAGAACATCTACCCAATGTTCTACCCAATCCAACCCCCCCCCCGGGCCCGCCCGCATGATGTTTGGAAAGGGTATGGGCCCCCATACCCTTTCCAAACATCGTGCAGGCGCGCGCCTGTCAAACGCGGCTTGGGGAGCATATGGAGAAAATCTCCATATGCTCCCCAAACCGCGTTTGACACGCACGTGCCAATGCGCCCAATGTTTTTTAGCATTGTTCAGTGTATATCCCGGACAACGCTAAAAACCGGATAACAACATGACTTGTGGGACCAAGTCATAACGTTATCCAGGGTACTAGTGTACGGTCTTCGTAGTCTGTTTTCTACTTGTCACATTTTTTCCTCCTGAGTAGCCAAGACAAATAACCAGAAACAGCCTACAACAAGCTAGACACAAAAGTGAAGGTGACAGAATAACTTTGGTAGTCACCAACAGCTTCCAATAATACTACTCATGTGTACAATCAAATGTCTGTACTCATTTAGAGTAGTAGCACTTTCATCTTCTGGGCTCTGATGGCAGGTCTGTGCTTGCTAACAGATAGTCCCCCAGCCTTAAACAAGTCTTGGCACACAACAGATCCCACACCATAGATAAAGTAACAGAAACAAGACCTAATTTAAAAAACTAAGACAAAAGTACTAATAGTAGAGAAACCTGCTTTGGTTGTTTTCTCATGTAGCACCAGATCTACTAACTGGGTATATTTTTTGGCTTGGTCTTACGGGATAGATTACAGCTGTTGCCACCAGGACCTTTGTAGAAATCCATCTGAGATGTCATGGCCTTTTGTAAACAAGGCAGATCAAGTTCTACAAAATTGCCTATGCATCTGAAAACTGCCTCTGGGGGAAAATGCAGCAGTGATACTACTGATGGAAATCCAGAAATCTGATCATAGAACACTAGTGGTAGTTATGGATTTAAGGTACTCTTCCACACTTGTAAACAAGAGTACTCAAATCTGCAGTACTGGAGGACTACATTAGATTCCCCCAATCCAGCCAGGACCATGTTGATACTTCTGGCCCACCAAATTCAGCCTCAGCTGCTGCAATGTCTGCTGCTACCACAGCACTGCAGTAGAGCATTGGCTAGAGTATCTCCATCTGGGAAGGTCAAAAATAATTTTGGGAGGTTTGTAGCAATACTAAATTTCAGTTTTTTAGTACTGCTAGCAATAGTGGCACATGGGAGAGGCCACTTGCTATCCACCCCTGGTTTAAATCTCAAACACCTTGGAAAGTTGGGGATTTCAATTGCTACCATTCTGCATGAGCCTCCATGCTTAGGCACAGTACCCTGAAGATATCAGGTTGAACATTATTCTGCCCTATGGTGAGTATGCACCATGAGTGGTGACATCTAAAATCAGAAGTGCTTGAAAACACCTTTATTTGCAGTTTATGGTTTCCTTTCTGGTTGCTTTTCTTTATTTGTTTCTGCTCTATGTGCTGTTATTTATTGCTTGTTGTTCTTTTATCATATTTGCTCCAGACCCCATTGAGTGCCCTGTATTTGGGTGGAAGACATGGCACACTATAACTGGTGCATTTTTACAAAATCTTCTCCAGCATTCAGTCCTGTGACAAACATCTACAGCCATACCTCGCATAACGAAAATAATTCATTCTGTAAGGCTGCTCACTATGTGAGTTTTTCGCCTCGCAAGGTTTTTTTGCATAGCAAAAATTCCTATGGGAAAACTCGCATAACGAGCATTTCTATGGAAAAACTTGCATAGCGCAATTTTTTTCGTTATGAGAGTTTTCCCCATTGAAATGCTCGTTATGCGAGTTTTCCCATAGGAAAAGTCCGACTCGCATAGTTAAAATTTTCGTTATGTGAGTCAGATCACTTTTTGAAAAACCTGCTCATTATGCAAGTTTTTCGCTAAGCGAAATGCTTGTTGAGCGAGGTTTGACTGTAATTGCAAAACCCCAGATCAGTGCTCAATTAGCTGATCTAAACCTTAGCACTCGTCCAGTAGGGACACCCAAGTTCCTCACGTAGTAAAAATGCCATGTTTGTGATGTGTACATCTGGACAACAAAGAACCCATGACAGCAGTCAGTCACTGGTGGAGGAGGAAAGCAGTGAGAAAGGTGGTCAGGGGCCAGTGTAAAATTACTTTTCTCAGCTTGCTAATGAGGCGATTATAATGGATCACAGTCTGAGCATCATTAATCAGACCGGAAGCTTCAGAGCTATCTCTATTTCCTTCTATACTTCACTCTTGCTCTTCCAACCCCTCTTTCATTTGCTTTGTCATTGTCAGATGGTTCATATCCCTTTTGCTATCCTTTCCCTGTGTCTGAATTTCTATCCACCTTCCTTCTATTCTACCTACTCTAAGTCTGCCTTAGTCTGTTTTGTAACTTTTAACTGAAACCTTGCATGATTTCTTGATGGGGTACAACTTTCAGAATCTCAAACAAATGACTTCTTTCTGAGACCTTTCATACATCATTAGGTAGAAATAGAGCATCAGTTCAGAGAGCAGATTTTAGGATGCTCTGAAAGGGCAACAAATGGTTAGTCGTTCATTCTCTTGTACTTAAATGTACTATGAGGTGAAAATGATTTGTGAACAGGGCAGATAATCCCTTCCTTTCCAGAATTTTGGGCTAAGGTACCCTACCTCTATCCTGGCCCCCAAGACATCCTTTGGGGATTCTACTCACTCTCATTAAGGTGCAGAGGGACATTTGCTATTCTAGCTCAGGGAACAAAATAACCAGAGTTCATTCCACTGACAATGTACATGAGGCTGTGCTTTGTTTCTACCTCTGCATAGTTGTGTGTGAAAACTAGTTCGCAGGAGCATTATTGAAATTACTGTGAAAAAATTGTCATTTTTAGTCAATCTACTGGATGTGCCCCAAACTGTAGAATCCCCTGCTTTGGGGAGTTTTACCCACTCACTTCCTCTTCTTAAAATACTGGTGAGATTAAGGGCCTTATGAGTTTGAGGAAAATGCTTTCCTAGTCTATCCTTCTGTGTTGCTGAGTCACTTTGTTTTACTTATTGTTCTATGATATATTTTTTTAAAAAAATCCGAGCCATCTTGGAGATCTTCCTAGTTAAGCAGGGAATATATAAATAGGCTTTTTAAAATAAAAAGTAACAAACTATACATACAAACAGTGTTTGTGGTTGTTTTATAAGATGCTCTTTAACGTTTCTGCCTTCAGTATACTAAAAGACAAATATGAAGCCACTGATATGTACAACTTCCTGCATTAAGATCAGTGTTCAGCACAAATTAGTAAGCAGTTAGAAAAGCTGTTTCATGAGTCCACTCATGTTTCTGTATGACCAACAGCCTAAACATCATGCCATGACGTCATGATGTTGGCTCTGCCCATGATGTCAGCCCGACCCACAGTGTGGTAGTAAAAATTTTTGGCTGCCCACCACTGCCTAGATCAGTGGTCCCCACAGGGGACTTCAATTTCCAGAAGCCTAATTTCAGTGGTGGACAGCAGCCGGTACAGACCAGTTCTACCGAACAGGTAGTAAAAAAACCTGGGTGGTCTCCCGGAGGGGTAGTAACAGTGATGGGATTACCCCGGTTCCATCCGGTTCCCCGGAACTGTTAGGAACAATCTCGGAGGGTTCTCCGAGAGGGTAGCCCATTTTTAAGGCGTCCGGTTCTGGACGTCTTACCGAAAGAAAGAAAATTTTTTTTAATTGAAGCAAAAATGGCTCCAATTTAGTGCACATGCGCAGAAACTCAATCTGACGCATTGCGCATGCGTCAGATTGAGTTTCTGTGCATGCGCACTAAATTGGACCCAAATGGCTCCAATTTTTAAAAAAATTCTTTCGGAGCTGGAGCTGCCCCTTTTTAGAGTGGCTCCGGCAGCAGCGGTGGCAGCCCTCAGAGGAGGGCACCTCCCCTGGCCGGCCACCGAGCTCCCACGGGCACGTTGGTGCCTGCCCGGGCCATCCGCCACTGCTGCGCCCTCCTAGGGACTTGGGCCCGACAAGCCCCCATGCCCTGGGTAAGCCCGACGGGGCACGCCACCGCCGCATCCTCCTCCGCCGGACGCCAGCAGCTTCCTAGGGACAGTGCCTTTTCGGCCCAGCTCCGGCTGCAGCCACGGGCGGCCAGGGCTTGCGGGCACCGGTGGCTCCAGCCCCTGGCCGCGGCTGGAGCCGGGCCGAAAAGGCACCGCCCCGAGAAAGCTGCAAGCGCCTGGCGGAGGAGGATGTGGCGGTGGCGTGCCCCGCCGGCCTTACCCAGGGCATGGGGGCTTGTCGGGCCCATGTCCCTGGGAGGGCACGACGGCGGCGGACGGCCTGGGCAGGCACCAACGTGCCCGTGGGAGCTTGGTGGCCGGCCAGGGGCTGCAGGCGGCAGCGGCTGTGGCGGCTGTGGCAGCCGTGGCCGGCGGCTGCAGGTGGTGGCTCCTGCGGCCGCGGCCTTCGTAGGAGGAGGAGGCCCCAGTCGGGGGCAGCGCGCCATGCCGGGTGGCCCCGGGCCATGGAGGTTTGTCAGCCCCAAGGAAGGTAAGTGAGGGTTTTGTATTTAGGGTGGGTGGGTGATTTATTTGTGTTTTGGGTGGGTGGTTGTACTTTTATTTAATTTTTATTTTATTTATTTCTTTATTTTATTTCTTTAAGTTATTTACGGGTTTGTGTTGTAGCTGTCTGGTTGGGTCAGGGTGGGTGGGTTGAGGGGAGTGTGTGTGTGTGTTTATTTTTTTATTTTTATTTTATTTTTGGCCCTGCCCACAACGTCATGATGTTTGCTCCTCCCATGACGTCATGACATCATGACATTGGCCACGCCCATGATGTCCGTGACGTCATGGCGTGGTAGTAGAATTTTTGACATCCCATCACTGGGTAGTAACCCTCCTAGGAGACCACCCGGGATGGTTACTTTTTTTTTTTTTGGTAATTGGTTCGGCCGCCTCTCCAGCCACCCTTCCTTGCAGCCCAAAATGGCTGCTCATAAGTGCGCATGCATCAAAACACCATTTGACGCATGCATGCTGAATACTGGAGGTGTGCATGCATCAAATTGTATTTTGATGCATGCACACTTACCAGCAGCCATTTTGGGCTGCAAGGAAGGGTGACACGGCTGGCTGTTGAGGCCCTCAGTGGCCTCTTTAGAGGAGCGGTGGCAGTGGTGGCGGCCTTCCCTCGCACTGCCGGGCCAGTCCAGGCAGGTCCAGGCTGTGCTGTCGGGCCAGGCTGTGCTGCCAGGCCTGGCCAGGCCAGGCCAGGCGAGGCCACACTGCCATGCCGCCACTCCACTGCACTGCCGCGCCGCTGCTGTTGCCGCACTGACACACCATTTCTGTTGCCGCCTGCCTGCTGCTCCCCAACCTCAGCCAGGGTAAGTGACTAAGGTTTTATGTGTTTTTTATTTCTATTTTATGTGTACTGTATTTTTATTTTATTTTTATTTTATTTTTTTATGTTGGCTCCACCCACATCATTGGCCCCACCCACAACATCATGATGTCTTGATGTCATGACATCAGCTCTGCCCACTATGACATGATGTCATGACATCATGACGTTGTCTCCACCCATGACATTGTCTTCACCCACAGTGTGGTATTAAAATTTTTGGCTGCCCACCACTGCCTAATTCAGTATATTGGCTGATCATTTCTATGGGGAATTGACTTGGGCTCTGGGGAATTGAAGTCCAAAAACCAAAGATTGGGAAACACTGGCCTAGATGATGAAATGTCTGTTTTTATATAACTGTATAGATATCTACAGGATAGCCTCTTGTGCTCACTTCCGTTCATGTTTATTGAAAAACAACCATGTTAATTGCTTGGTATTTGGATGAGGAGTGTTTAACTGATGAATACAAAGAGTCAGCTGCTGGGATTTTCTCTTGCTTATGGTCTCTATGTGAATGGTAGACCATCTTGAGTGCTGCCACTGGTGTTATCAATATTCAGACTGCCCTTTGCTTTTTAAAGCTTGACATCCTTTTTTCCTGTTAACAATGTGGGCACAATATTGTACAACAGTGCCAGGTCATTTCCTAACATTTTGAATCATGGATACAAAAGCACAATATGCAACACTCAGAAACCAGGCATGACTAGACACCGGAGTACATGGAATGCTGTTTACCTTCTCACCAAAGTGGCACCTATTTATCTGCTTGGAATTTCTTGCTTTCGAACTGCTAGGTTGGTAGGAGCTGTGACAGAGATGGGAGCTCACTCCATCATGCAGTACCTAGGTCTCAAACTCCTGACTTACTGACATTCCAGTCATCATGTTCAGCATCTTAACCACTAAGCTACTGCAGTCCCTATCATATCATAGAAAGGGAGAAAGATGGGTTCTCAGTCAAATCAAGGCTGAACTCAAAAATGAATAAAACTGGGCTATTCTACAATGCACATATAATGAAAATACAGAAGTGACCAGAACAGATAATATTGCTGGGGAAAGTGGGGGGAGGGATTGTTGGAAAAGAAAAAAACATAACATGAGATGGGTTGACTCAATAAAGGAAGATGCAGCTGTTAGTTTGCAAGACCCGTGCAGAACTTAATGGAAAAGACAATATTGCTAAGAAAGAGGGACTTGGGAAGGTAGAACAACCTAAATTGAGATTCTGTGGGTTCGCAAAGTCTTAGCAGAGCTCTTAATGATATTGCTGGCACATAGCATCTTTTGCTTTTTCTTAACTACCAAAAACCTATACTGTGGCAAGACAGGTGGAATGAGTAAGAAAGCTCTGCTATCACCAAGTAAGACCATCCTCAGTTACAAAGCAAAAAATAAATTAAAAAACAGTAATTTTTTGATGGGTAGGTCAGTAAAACAGCTTCACATTTTAAAGGGTCATCGCTCATAAATCCTTTCCCCAGGCTTCCCCAAATTTAGCACAGAGCAAGGGCAGATTTTGTGCTATATCCATGCCAGGTTTGGTGCTGGTCTATAGCTAGGTTTTAAAGCTACAGTAAAACACGGGATAACGATTGGATCGGATAACGCTAAAATCGCATAATGTTGGGGAATTTGAGGCAAACATTTGGATCAGATAACATTATGTTAACTATTATGTTAACCATTATGTTAACGTTATCCGAGCCATCAGATAACCTAAGTATTTCTGAGGCTAATGTTTGCCTCAATTTCCCTGAGGTGTGGCTGTGACTCACCAGTTTCTCTTGGGAGAAAGGGAGTGGCTGCCTGCTCTCAAGCTTGCCACATTTGAATAACAAAAGCTTGCAAAAACCAGTCTGACTAATTTAGCAAAGCAAAGCAAAAGCAGATTGTAACTCCCCAAGCCTCATGGATTGTCAAGGGAAAACAAGCAGACACTGAAACCTTTCACCTACAAAGCAATTAAGGTTTTCACACCCTGCAAAGCCCTGAGAAAACTTCCTTTATTATAGCAATGGTAGGGGTGCTGATTCTAAAGGAAAACATTTTCCTAGATTCTGTTCAGAAAGCCTCGGTCTGGCTTGCTAAGGGACATAGTGATGGGGGGGGGGGGAGAGTTCCTTAAGAGAGGCTTAGGACCCTTTCCCCAGTGTAACCCACAACACTTTGCAGAAAAATAATTGCAAAGTGACAATTTGACCCAATTACCTTTATGAAGTTTCCCCTTTAAATTCTAAACAGCCTGAAACCAAGATTGTAGCTCCCCAAGCCTCATGCATTGTCAATGGAAAACAACCAGACACTGAAACCTTTCACCTACAAAGCAATTAAGCTTTTCACACCCTGCAAAGCCCTGAAGGAACTTCCTTTATTACAGCAATGGAAGGGGGCTGATTCTAAAGGAAAACATTTTCCTAGCTTCTGTTCAGATCTTTTAAAACAGCACTTTATAAAATTTTCAAAAATTTAAAAATGCTGTATGGCTTTGTTCCCCTAAAGTCAGGGTGGTCTGGCATGTTTTTGTAATTTATTTACCCTTTAGACAATTATTTCTTAAAGTTCTTTAAGTTTCCAGCATGTTTCCTTGACTTTCCCTTGACGCCTCTGTTGCTTATCTCTATGGAGTTAACGTTATCTGATCCACCTGAATAGGATTTTAACGTTATCTGGTGCATGCATCAGATAAGGCTAAAAATTGGATAACGTTAAGACTTGTGGAACCAAGTCTTAACGTTATCCGAGATATTACTGTACAGTAAAAAATTTTGTTTGTGGCGCCCCTGTTTTTAGAGTTGCCTTGTAGAACATTGTTTTGTTCTGTCAACAAAATACTGTATTCCTGTGAGGTGATAATATATGTGTAGATTAGGAGATCAAAAGTTTAAAAGGCCCAGCATTCCAGAAGACAAGATGTGTATTATCAGCCAAACAGATATTGGACCCTGACATCACAACCATGAATCAATCAATGGGAAAGCAGCTGCTTTAATAAGGGAAATCTAAAGCAGGAATTAAACTAAAATTTATATAAATAGCAAGCTCAGCAAATCTTCCCACTCCACACATTGTCTGCTATGCTGAATCCACACCAGAGGTTGCTTTTTTTAGGACTACAAACACAATAAAAGCCAATATGATAAACAATAAAGTTCCTCCACTGGAAGCAAAAAAAAGTCTAAGCTATCTAACTGGCTAAACTCCTGTGTGGAATTGGAACACATTCCAAATCGGCCAGTATTACTAGAAATCGTTAGCCAGCCATGTTGCAAGGTCATTATAAGCCGATCCTTCCAGCAAGGAGGAGGGAAGAAAAAATGTGGACCACCCACAAATTATCTGAAATGTAATTTCCTGTTCATTTGCTTTCCTGGCAAATGTGTCCCCCATGCTTGACTGTGTGTATTACAGTAGTGTTTGCCTGGGGCATCCCAGCAGAGGTTGTTCATGAGATGGCTAGCTGCTGCTGCTTAACCTCTGCTTTAGGCGACTGAGGCATTGGGAGTAAGCCTACCAAATTTTATATGTGGAAATTATTATAATGATTATCCATAATCTTGAGCCTATTATCATCCAGAGCACAGCAACAAAATATTGGACATAGGAGGATAAACATGCCAGAACTCTGTTAAAAGTCCTGCCTGTGTATAAATATACTTTTTTATTTTTTTTAAATCTCAGCAAGGTGTCCTTTTCTTTCCATGCTTTGTATGCCAAGCTGCATGCTATTGCTATGTATGGTTCATAAAGCCATTACTTGTAAAAAAAAAAATTAAAAATGAGGTCCAGATGCTTGCCTGCAAGCTGCTGTTGCTACTAGATAAACACTGGACTCCTGCCACAAATGCAGGGGATACAGTTTACTTTGAGCACCCAGTCCCTAGAGAATATGCCTTACATTTCCTAGGGAGATACTGATCCCGTTCTTCTAATGGAGCCATTATGCAAGGGACACAAACCTTATTCGAAGCAACTAGCTTCTGCTCAAGTGAAGACTCTCGAGCTGCATACAGTAGATTTTCTTTAATGGATACATTACTTTAAACTAAGCCTTCACCATCTGTTCTTCTCCCTAATTATCAATACAAAAACAAAGTCTACTCACAATTACACCAGTAACAAGTAAAGATGCCAGCAATTAAAATGCATGAACATACTCTGTGAAGAAATGAATATCCATCTGTGATGTTAGTCTCACGTTCCAGGCACAAATCAGGAAAGCAGAGTTTATGGGTGGGAGTGAGGGGACTCAGCTTCATTCCCAAGAGGAGTAAAGACTCATGCAGTTCTGAGTCTCTTCCTATTAGTAGCTTCCTTTTAACATAGTTCTGCAAAAGCTATTCAGACTCTTGTAAAATTCTTACTACAGCAATTAGTAAATCTGGCCAGGTTATCCTGCTATGGTAGTAGAGTAGACCATACTGCCAGCGACTCAATGCCAAGTGTCAGACAGCAGTTAACTAACCTGACAACCCTTAGAACCAATGGCCCTGGGTGCTGAAGTTCAGAGGGAAGGGTTATTGTACCCAAGTGGATTAAATCTCACTTGAATCCATCTTGATGGAGGGCAGCAGCCTCATCAATACTGGCCTGGGGCTGAGGAGGACTTTCTGTGTCAAAAGGACTCAAGAGCAGAAAGTGACTCACACAACTGGATCAGTGGTGTTACACTGTGATGCAGAAGGTGGATGAAAGGCCACTGCATTATATTCTCAGGACAGTCTTCATGGCTGATCGCCATGAGGATCTCCAAGATTCAAATTTGGATACAGCAGAAGAAGAAGCAATTTAGTGTCAGGACACTAAGGACATTGAGGTGTAACACACCCGCATGAAAGAAACATTAGTGGGAACAACAAGAGGTTGTCAAATGTCAGATAAAGCGAGTTGGCACAAATAATCTTGTATCCAACATTCAAAGCAAAGCCTGTTTTATCATACCTCTCCTGTTGTCAACAAGCAATCCTTCTAGGAGGGATGTTTTCCTTGAGATACCGTCACTATGAATTTATCAACAAACAATTCACTCTAAGGACTGCCTATCTGACCATGCTACCCTATACATGTCTGCCCAGAAATAAGTCCTGCCTTAGTTTGGTTTGGCATACTCCCAGGTAATACTTGAAATGACTTTGGTAATTACAAGGAAGGAACATGTTTTATTTGCAGATGGGAGAATAATGGGTAAGATTTTCCTGTGTATTTGATGAGTTTTATAATTTTGGACTGTTGTTTGAAACTGATGCCTACTGAATTTTTTTGATGCTTTTTTGATGCTGTAGTGATGCTGTAATGATGTTGAGATTTTTTTTTTTTTGGTATTGACACTGTTTGCTTTTGATATGTATATGTTGTATTTATGAACTCGCTGTTTTTTGTGTCTGTGAACCGCTCTGAGTCGGCCCCAACCGAGTAGGGCGGTATAAAAACTGGAAAAATAAATAAATAAATAAGATAGTGTCAGGAATACTTTGGGACCACAACAGAACTCATGAAGCAAAAGGGAAACTATGAGCCAAAGGCCTCTAAATAAATTTAAGAAGCAAAGAATAGCAGGAAATGTCACCATCTATGATGAGGTTATGGGGTTCTCAACCTATGGCCCAGGGGCCAGATGCAGCCCACAACACCATTTCATGTGCCGCCGCCACCACCTCTGCCACACCCAGAAGTGCCACGTGTGGCAGGCAGGGCAAAACGGCTATCCAGCCCCCAAAACTGTCTGAGGGAGTGTGACCCAGCCCTTGGCTTGAAAAGGTTGAGAACCCCTGATCTATGACTTAACTGAGCATAGCTACAATGAGTCTGACACTAATGGACACTATTTTTGGCAATACTGTTTCACTTATGAATAATCAAGAAAAGGGATGCTTCAGCAGCCCTTGATAATTTAAATGGGTCAAGCATTTTCAACAAAACACACACAAACACAAACACAAACACAAACACACACAAAAGACACATTTTACAGAAATAGTTTGGAAGGATGCAATCTCTCCTGCCAACCCTGGATGGGAAAGGGATTTCTTCATTAAAAACAGGCTCAGACACCTTTGTTTTTAAAGGGTGACTCACGCTTCCTGGAGGTGTCCCTGAGTGCCATTCACTATGATCCAAGAAGAAGACATTTGGCAGGGACAACACTGGGGAACCACAAAAATTGGGTGTGTGGGTGTGCATGCAAGTTGTGGTTGCTCCTCCCAGTCTTCATCAAGCATTATGGAAGTGGGGAAGGGTGTGGATAGAACTTCCTATCCTCCACTACATGGGGATATATTCCGGAGGAAATGGCAGTATCTTGCAACATTTTGTGGCTTATTCCATATGATTTATTATAAATATAATAAATAAATAAATAAATAATGGATGCTGAAATGTATAGCAATACTTTTTTAAGACTATGAGTCATATCATGATTTCTGTATCAAACTTAACTGATGAAATGACTTATTGCTAACAAGTAAATATATCATCAATTGAAAAACAAATTGGACAGAAACTTATCAATGATTTACATGTGTGTAAGTGAAATCACTCATGTTGTACTGGCAATTTGTTGCTAATTGCCTAGATACCCATCGTGCTCATGGCTGTATTCCTGCTGTGTGATCGGGCATGTGATAACAAATACAGCCAGCACCTTGTGAATGAGGGATCAAAGTTGGAATTCTTTGCAAACCTGCATGGACATATGCCAGAAAAATCCAACTAGTGGAGTTTATGATACCAAACAGTAATGATTGGGTATTTCTGTGTAACTCATGATTTACAAGATTTCATGTATACACCTGGAAACTGCCAAAGGGATTGTGGGAAATAATACTTCTTTTAAAAGCTTCTTTTATTAGCATGTCAAAGAAACCAAGAAGCATACTAAATGAAGACTCAGATGAAATGAAACTCCTTAAGGCAGTACCCAGATTGCATGCTAGGACCTTGCTCGAAAGCCAGTCATATCTGACTCTAGGGTTTGGTGCTCATCTCCATTTATACTCAAAGAGCCAATGCTGTCTGCCTCTGCAGACATTTCCACGGAGATGTGGGAGGCATGCCAAGACACCAGAATGCACAGAATGCTGTTACCTTCCTACCAAAGTGGTACCTATTTCTCTACTTGGAATTTCTTGCTTTCAAACTGCTAGGTTGGCAGAAGCTGGGATATTGACAGGAGCTCAATCTGTTGTGCAGTACTCAGGTCTCGAACTACTGGCCTGCCAACCTTCCAATTATCAAGTTCACCATCTTAACCACTAAGCCACCGCAGTCCCCTAGATTGCATGCTACTGTCCCAGTATTCTGTGACTCTCAATCCGTAATAGGGTGTCACAGATAGGGAACTGTCGAGATTCTTAATGGCCGAGGTCACCAAGGGCAGAGAGGGAGCAAGTTAGGCAGAGCTGCAAACATACTGCTTTAAATTCCCTCATGGAGATAAACAAGTGTCATTTACTCTTATGGGAAAAGTGAAGCAGTAACATCTAAGGACGAGACAGTATTATGGGAAGAGTTAAAACTGCCTTCTTCTTTTGCAGAAGGTCATAAACCTGTCACTGAAGCCACCCCTCCAGGGATCCTTGTTTTCTGTTTAAGCAGGTACAGATCTAGGAGGAAGTCCTGTTATGTTCTCCCAGTGACAGCTGATTTCGAAGGGCTTCTGTGTAAGAAGACAAAGTCAACTGCATAAGCAAACTTATATTTGAGACTTGAAACTTCTATATTTTTATATTATTTATATGTGGATAATGGATTTATCTTGTACCTTTTGTATTGTGGATAGTTGTTTTACGTTCACCGCCCTGGGTGGCCTTATGCAGGAGGAAGGTATATATTCTTCGCATCAGTTCATAATGATTTATAACTCTCATTGTTTTCCTTTGCTTTTTGAGGAATAGTTAAAGGTAAGGTAAAGGACTCCCTAGCTCAAAAGCTAGTCATGACTGACTCTAGGGCTCATCTCCATTTACAACCAAAGAGCCAGTGTTGTCTACATCTGCAGACATTTCCATGGTCATGTGGCAGGCAGGACTAGACACCGGAGCACACGGAATGCTGTTACCTTTCCCACTGAAGCAGTACATATTTATCAACTTGCAATTTCTTGCTTTCAAACTGCTAGGTTTGCAGAAGCTGTGACAGATTATGGGTGCTCACTCCGTCACTCAGCAGTCAAGTCCCAAACTGCTGACTTGCCGACCTTCCAATCCACAAACCACTAAGCCACCATGGCCCTCTTTGAGGAATAACATTCACAAAATCCATCGAGTAGTTTTGGTAATCAACTTTAAGAATCTTTTTTCTTTAAAAGGCAGAGCATGCATTTTAAAACAGAGCAGAAAAAAAGGCAAATGGTATTCTGTTAAAAAAATTAAAAAGATAAATGAATGATCTGTCTAACTAAAAGAAGTATCAGAAACAGTATGTCTAAACACTTTGAAGCCATGAATTAAAACTCCACCTTTTATCCCTTTGGTACTAAGGATTTGTTGTTGTTCAGTCACACAGTCAATTCCGACCCTTTGCGACCCCATGGACCACTGTCCGACAGGCACTTATGTCCTCCACCATCTTCCTCAACTCGCTCAGTGTGATTGAAATGCATGCAAAACTTATTTTCCTATGAAACTGACATTAATTTTAGCTACCCTGAGTGGTGCTTGCACCATAAGGGTGGGGTATTGTGAATAAATAAATAAATATTTATTTTTGTCAAGCCCTGATGGTGCAGTGTTTAAACTGTTGTACTGAAGCCAAAGCTGCTACTGATGTTGTGAGTTAAATGCTGACAGGGATCAAGATTGACTCAGCTTTCCATCCTTCTGAGGTCAGTAAAATGAGTACCCAGCGTGTCTGGGGCAAAATGCTAATTAATTTGTGGACCGCCCAGAGAGTACACTGAGTGCTATGGGGTGGTATAGAAGTGTAATTGCTATTGCTAATTTTATACCTTCAACAAGACTAAATCTGTTATTCATAATTTAGTTAATAGATTAAATTATAATATTGTCAAAATTACATTCAATAACGTTTTAAGTAGTAACTGAATGTTATTTAAACATTCTAAGACTGCCTGCTAAAACTCTTCCAGGGGAGTTTGCACAAAATATGACTATTCATATTTATTCAGAAGTAAATTTCACTCTGTTTACTAAATCCTATTTCTCTTTAGTTAAACATAGGATTTTTAGCCCTCCCAAAAATGTCTCAGCTTTATATAAGGAAAACTACAAATATACAGCCAATAGTAGAATGAGAGGTATGGCGTAAACTGCTGCAGTTCATTTCTATGTGTATGTATCTTATTTTTCACCATCTGTAATGTAGGGAAAAAAGAAATGATAAAAAAACTTAAAGTGAGTAGTAAACAGAAAGCTACATGAATCACACATAAATTATTTCCTATGGCTATAATATTAAGGAGTATCAGGGTATTTGGATGTACAGTTACATTTTACAACTCAGTTGAGTTCTTTTCTCTGCAGGACTTTACATCCCTATTCTCAAAGAAGGAGTGTTTCTAGCCAAAAAGAATATTTCTAGTGGTATGATTTTTTATTTTTATTTTTGCCCTTCTGATTCCTAATTTGGAGGAAGAACAAGCACAGCTGGGCTCTCCAAGGCCCATCTCCTGCATTCTGAATAAGCCAGCTTCTCCTAAAGAATAGCATGTTTTGAACACTTTGACATGATTCTTCCAGAGCTCTCCCATAACTGCCAGACATTTTAATTATGGCTCTGGAGAGGCAGGCTGGGTAAGAGCAAGATGACCCTTTTTCATTTGCTAAGCACTGTTCTCCTTAACGGTTCCCTAAGAGTACCAGTCCCCAAAAGAGCTGCTTACAATATCTATACACATTCAATCAAAACTATTACAGCAACAACTAATTATGGCCCATTATTCCCATGGCTCTTTGCCTTTAATGGTACATTTTGCTTCTCCAGAATTACCACAGAACAATGTGGCAAGTACATAACAAGCAATCCCCATCAATCTCTCTCAAATTCATTGTAATCCAGAATTATCCACAGAACAGCCAAACATGTTCAAAGCATATCGAAAGCTTTAAACTCCTCTACACTCTATCACTAGGTCCTCTCACTAGCCTTTAAAAATACATCAATCCTTCTCTAGCATCTCAGATTTACCGTGGATCTGTGGCAGGTTCTCTTCTAAAGAGCAAGATGAGAGGATATGATTGCATCCTTAGGATATGATATAAATCAGGCAAGTTATGATCCTTTATGAACACATAGAACAAAGAGCAAGATGGAGGAAGAACAACCATCAAGGAGTCTGAAACATCTTCTCTCTAAGAAAGAAAATGAACTGGTGGGTTTGGTAGCTAGAAATTCAGGACTATACTTGTCACTGCAAGATGGCCCCATTATTCTAGCTAAAATCACACTGATATATCAAAGAACTCATTCTGGCAGCTCTTCATATCTGAGACCTACAAATAAAGCTTGAGTTTTATGCTTGATGACTGTCACAAAAAAACCATCTCTGAAAAACCTCTGCTCTTTGTCTTCATGAGATAATCAAATCAAAGAGATTCTCTTTGATTAGCCTTGACTGGGAACTACAAAACCAGGATCTTTCTATAGTGTCAAAAGACCACATTTGTTAAAAACTAGAAGAGTTATCCTGCTCAATTGGACTGGGCAAAATTGGGTTAGAAAAGGTCACTTAAGGCCAGGTATAGGTTAATTATGCCGCTTGGTGCAATCCTTACATCTAAATGACATAAGCACCTCAAATTATCCTATTTTGTCTGCCTTTCTGCTAAAAACAATAACAACAATTTTAAAAATCCCTCTCCTTGCCCCATCATCTCACTTCCAGGAGGACGTTTTTATTTTTATTTTTTTCTGAGTAGTATAGTGACCCCTGCTAGGTGAGAACCTTGTCGATGCATGGGGGCTTCAGCAGTCTAACTAGGCAGTGTTGCCCATAACTTGTCAGTGATGTTAGGCCAGGACTAAGACTCACCAAGGTGTCCTCTGTTGGATCCCTTGGGCAAGGTGAAAGCAGAGGGCACATGTTATGGTCCACCTAGCCAGTGGGTGACATGATATTCAAATGGCTAAAAAACCGCATGCTGATGGACTTAATTTCCCAGGTCCATTTGCATGTATGAAATGTCATCACAGACATGTCTACCATTGCACAGACTCCTCATTGAATAAGACTCCAAGGTATCCAAGGCAAGTACTGTACAGTGAATCAACACTATTATAGTAAACTCCCCTCCAGAAGGAGCACAAGAAGTGTTTAATTTCCCACTACAGTATTGTGAAATGGCAAGTATTTTAAAGTCACTTGATAATATTGGGAAACCAAAGGGTGAAGACAAAGTCTTCTGCTCAGCAACTCCACATGCTCTGCTTTTAATTCCAACAATTGCATACATACACATCTTATCTAATCACCAACAAAAGGAACATAGCAGGCCATTTCCTCAGCAGACCAAACAGTGGGACTACTGCCCATCTGATCACATCCAGAGTGTTATAAATGGATAATGATCCAATCATTGTAATAGCCTGGATTCTGTGCATAGTGGCACAGTGTGGAGACTTAGTTCAAGGGTAGTAAACTGCGCCTTTTGACTATGAGAGGAAGAGCAGGAGCAGCACCTTTTATCTGTTTGCATAGGCTTGACCTAACCTGAGTAAATAGTGTTGGTCTAGTTCTTGCTGAGCAAAGCAATCCATTTATCATAATCCTATTGAGAAGAGACACAGTAAATCAAAGAGACAGCCTGACTGCAAACAAATTACAAAGAGAAGTATCAGCAAGATGGGAGATAAGAAAGCAAGAAGGAAAATGAAAAAATAAATAAATTGAGAAACACTGCATCTTGGGAGAGAGAAAAACAGGGAGACAAGGAACAATTCAACAAAAAACTATGGGGGTGATAGGAGAATGCAATTTTAATACAAAATGCAAACCATTCACAGAACATTGTTTATCTTCAGTCAGGTCAAGAATGGTTTTAGCAGATACCTTTTCTCTCATTACTTGAAGACCATTCAGTGGTATTACATAGGGCAGACACATCTAGAGGGTTTTGATACTGAAGTCTATGGTGTGAAGTATTGCTTTAGAGCAGGGGTGCCCAAACTTTTCAGGTTGTGGGCTGGTCACACGGTTCAGTGGGCCGGTCACTATGGCCCACAGGCTAGAGCTGACCCCAACGGCAATTCATCCAGCCTGCAAAGCCCTCATTGCTCCTAGAAGCGGAAGTAAGACACGCCTGAGTGGGCACATTTTACTTCCACTTTCAGGAGCAATGAGGGCTTTGCGGCTTGGATGAATTGGTGTCAGGGCCAGATCTGGCCTGTGGTCTGTAGTTTGGGTACCCCTGCTTTAGAGAGAAGCTCATGGACAAGAAAATCCCTCTGCAAGGTCACTGCACAAAGAAAAACAAATCACCCTGAGTGATGGTATAAGCAGTGCTGGTAACATAGATGACTTCAAACCCAGTTGTATTTTCAACTTGCCTAGATAGGCAGCATTCTTCACTTGGAAGAAATGTACAACCAGTTGCCTTTGCCAGTACAAGCTACATTACAGTAATTTAAATAAAGGATCTGGCAAAGGTTGAGTTGGATATTACGAGTACCTGTATACTGCTCCAGTATGGAGTGCATCAACACACGCAAAACAAGTCGGCATCACTAATAATGAAGCCATTGTTGTGATCCAGTCCTCAGACTCTGAGGATGGCCTGAATCAGGGGGCACCCCCGATGCCAAGCCCAGTTCTGCCTGCACCCAAACCTAAGGATGTCCTGAGCCAGAGATCTCAGCCTGCACCTAGCCCAAGTCTGTTTCCTCTGGCAGCTGACCTGTCAGATCAGGGGTCTGACTCTGAAAGTGATCAGCCATCAGTCAGGGAGAGGTCCAGAAAGGAGCTATACCTGAGACACAGGCAGCCTAGAGCAAAGTACCAAAGCAGGCTCCCAAATGATACCGACTAGTTGGGTGGCTTATAAGCAAGCTTGTTGCAGCCTGCCAACATCGGTACAATTCTTGTGTGAAGATCGACACCCTGCTCAATTCCAGACTGCCTGCCTAGACCCTGACCTGCCCTCCATGACCCTGACTTCTCTGCCAACCTTAATGATGCCCCTGGACACTCTTTGGATTAGACGCTTGCTCAGACTACCAGTAAACAGACCTCAGCTTGCCTTTTGGACTCCTCAAATAGGCTCTCTGTGTAGCGCTGCTGTGTGGCGACCATGCCCACTTGGGTGGGTCAGCACAGCCATGTGTATAGTGACAGGATGCCTCAAACCTAAACCAGTTGAAAAATGTTTGGTAATTTCACCAGCGGAATAATGCAGCTCCTGAAACTTGTACATGTCATAATCAAAAAGACTCCCAGGAGCCAGCATTAAGAGAGCATGAAGCATTTTCTTTATGTACACCAGTTAAGATCAATGGAAGCACAAGCTAGGCTTGGTGTTTGGGGGATTTATTATCAGCAGAACCATTCCAAAGTTCTGTTTAAATTCTCATTTAAGGCCACATAACATCTTCAGGCGTCAACCAACAAAAGCTATCCAATCATTCCCAAATAACCACCCTTCCCCCAAACTAGCCAGTTTTGTATTACACTTACTTTTGCCATCTACTTCTTTTGCCTGTGCCACTTGCAGAAACTCAATGAATAAAGTTTTTTTAATCAGTAGAATTACATTAGAGCAAGGGCATGTCCTTATAGTAGGGTTGCCATTTTTCCTTTCCAATTTTATACAGGACATCCCTTTCTTGGAAGGTATTCTTTATTTTAAATTGCCATCCAAAGTTGCCACCTGGAAATCAGCAGATTTTCTAGTCATTTACCCACAGTCGTCCTCATTCAGATGTGATCTGTAGCAATCCTGTTTATAGTACAGAAATAATTTCCACCTTTGCATATAAAATAAGAGATGCAATTTTATGTAAATCAGTATCAATTTTTGAATTAATAAATGTATAGTTTTAAAGGTGGCATGGATGCAACCTTTCAAATGGTATACAGCTAAGTTTTGAGAACTGAGCATGGGAAATGGCCCTTGTTATAATGTAATTCTATTGATTTTAAAAGATTACCGTTCAAGAAGCGTTGATCATTGAGGTAAGTGTTTGCTGTTAGCAGTCCAGCAATGAGGACCGCAATGCCAATAAGAAAAGCCCTGTGAGTTGAAAAAGAGCATTTTCTGAGCAGAGACCAATAAGCTCTTTTATAAATTAAGAAGAGAAAGAATAATCATAAATGCCCACTCATCTGAGAAGACTGCTTAGTACAGGGGTGCCCAAACTACAGCCCGGGGGCTAGATCCGGCCCCTGACATCAATTCATCCAGCCCATGAAGCTCTTGTCACTCCCAGAAGTGGAAGTAAAACATGTCCGTACAGGCACATTTTACTTCCGCTTCCAGGAACAATGAGGGCTTTGTGGGCTAGATGAATTGGTGTCAAGGGCCAGATCTGGCCCCCAGGCCATAGAGACTGGCTTCCTGAATCTCATGACCAGACTGTGGCCTGAAAAGTTTGGGCACCCCTGGCTTAGGAGGCTCAATTCAGTTGGCAATCCTAACCTACAGTCAACCCTCTGAATAAATGGGATTTACAGATGTGGTGTTTTAATAAATCTCATTCATTCAGAGAACGTGTTTTAGTTTAGACTCATAACTTGGTTTAGCCTTTTGTGTGCAAGCTAAACTGCCCCTGAAACTTTCCTCCTTGCTAATATGCCATATAAAACTTAATAAAAAGTGGTGAAGTGCCCAGAATTGAACACATTACGTTAGATGTAGTTTGACTAATGCTGAATAGAGGGAGACTAGTACCTCATGGGTTTCGGAGACTATACTTCCGTTAATGCAACCTAAAACAGCATTGGCCTTTATTGCAGCCACATCACACTGTCGACTGATATTTAGCCTGTGATCTACAACAATTCCAAGATCCTTCTTGGTTGTATTATTACTAAGCCAAGTCCCCCCCCCCCCATTTTGTAACTGTGCTTCTGTTTTTTGTTCCTTAGGTGTAAAATTCTGCAATCTGTTGGTTCAGCCCAAAGTTCAAGACTATCAAGGTCTTTATGAATTCTGCTCCTGTCATCCAAGGTATTAACTATTCCACCCAGTTTTGTGTCATCTGCAAATTTGATGAGAATTCCCTCCACTCCCTCATCCAAGTTATTTATGAAAATGTTGAAGAGCACAGGACTCAGGACCAAGTCTTGTGGTAAGTACTTCACTTGTTACCCCCTCCCAGCTTGAGAAAGAGCCATTAATAAGAACTCTCTGAGTAGGATTTTATAACCAACTGCATATCCACCTGACACTTGTGCTATCCAGGCCTCATCAAGTTAGATTGCTAATCAAAATATTGTGGGGCATTTCGTCAAAGGGAAACTTTCAAAGGAATTAAGATTACTTTTGTTCAATTTTGAAATCTGGGCGGCAGCAGATTATTTATTGTTTAGTACAGAATGACTTCTTAGAAACAATATTCTTTTAAAAAAACAAATACTTTTAAAATAAATATATGGCATCTTAAAAACAGCAATCCTCCTTCTTTCTCATACACAGGTGGGAAACTTTCCAAGATGTTGTCTTCTATGACACACTTGTGCATTAACTCAAAAGGAAAGGGCCTTTTGCATTATATCTATTAAAATATAGATTATTTATATTTTATAATTTGTTCATATATAACTGATCAAATGAGAATTCTTCTGTCAGATTACAACTAGAGTAGAAAACTAATATTTTTTCCTATTCACGTAGCTGCTGAACAGAGACAATACCTTGAACTACACAATGCATGGATTAAAATAATGAAAGATGAAAATCGGAATTGGAAAGAGAAAGAGAGAGAAACAGAAACACTGCAGCAAAATAAACAATGAAATAAAAAGCACCACGCAGCTTCATTGAGATCCTGGGGCAAAACAGTTCCCTGTCTCCTATTATCTGCAGAGTTGTCATTTTTATCTGTCCCCACAAGTTGGCGATGGTTTCGAGCATCTTCCCAATCTCAGTACCATATGGAGTGAGTGCCAAGAGTACAAATGAAGCAAAGAGCATGAGGAGGAACAGGAAATAAATCTATGCTGGAAGTATGGTGACAGCAAAGCCTGGCACTTACTACTATCTGCTGAGCAACGAGGACCAGCAGCAATTCAAGCAGACATGAGACCCTTATGGGAGCTTCTTATGCACCTCCATTTCCCCGTTCTCCTCTCTTTCCATTTTGTTAAACATGGGCATCAAATGTATGTGTTGAAAAGATTACTCTTTTAATCTGTTTTTGTCCTTCGCTATCTCCACAGTTCAGGGTAGCATGCATAGTTTTGTCCCTGTCCCATTTAATCTTCATGGTTACCTTCTGAGGTAGGACTTGCAGTGGATGATTGGCTCAAGGACTGAGGAAGCCTTATGGAAGAATGAGGCACAGCTCACACACTAATTTAAGTGAGCAACCTGCAGTTTGAGGGTGTAGTACACCCTCAGCCAAATTTAATCCAGCCTTTGGCAAAGCATCTGCTAAAACATTGGCAAGTACAAGCAATTTGTCTCTTAGCAACTCACTGGATGAGAGGAAAGGAAGACAAGGGTGGAGGAGTCTATGGCCACTGTTTGTTTTTTATGCTGACAGAGTACAATGGCCTAGTACCAAGCTTGTGACTTCTGAATAGGAATAACAAATTTGGAAATGAGTGTTAAGCAAGAACAGCAGAAAAGTACTCTTTATTGCAAATAGAATTCAATTTAGAGATAGTCCAGAACAAAAAGTTTGCTAAACTTATTTGCAGGAGCCCTTTGAACCATCTTTCACACTTGCAGGGTGTACTTAGTCATTATGGGGACCATATGCAACTAACTGAATAGGAATGAGAAGCAAGATTAGAGGAGACAAGGAAGGAAGGAAGTTTGTGAGTAGCAATATACCTAGAGATTTAAATAAAGACAATGCAAGACAATTGTTCTCTATACTTCAGTGGTTGCAAAATGTGGCTGCCAGAGTGATTTCAGGTATTGGTTGATTTGGTAATATTACCCCAGTTTTGGCTAGTCTGCATTGGCTACCCATAGTGTTCTATACCAGGTTCAAGGTTCTGATAATGATCTTCAAAGCCCTTTATAGTTTGTTGTTGTTCACTTGCACAGTCGAATACAACCTTTTATGACCCCATGGATCACAGCATGCTAGCTACTGTATCATCTGCCTTTCTCCAAGGTCTGGTCAGATCTATGCCCTCTGCATCAACGATGCTGTCTAGCCATCTCCTCCTCTGCCACCCCTTCTCCTTTTGCCTTCAATCTTTCCTAACATCAGGGCCTTCTCCAGTGAGACCTCTTTTCCCATTTGGTGGCCACATTTGAGCTTCAGCTTCAGTATCAGTCCTTCCAAGGAGCTGTCAAGATTGATTTCTTGAGGATTGACTGACTTGAACTACTTGCAGTCCAGGGGACACTAAAAAATCTTCTCTAGCACCAGTTTGAAGACGTCTATTCTTCTGTGCTCAGCCTTCCTTGTGGTCCAGCTCTCACAGCCAAACATTACTATTGGGAAAGCCATTACTTTAACTATGAGGACTTTCATCATCAGGGTGATCTCTCTTTTATTATGCTGCCTAGGTTTGCCATAGCTTGCTTCCCAAAGAGCATCTTTTTATTTCATGGCTGTCATTCATTCTGATCACTCATTGCCAGGCTAATGACAATATTGTTCACTTGGCACAAGGTAGGAGTAATAACTACCGGTATCTTCTTCTGGGAAATCCCGAAAGGCTGAATGCACAGTGACAGCTGGTTTCTGCACAGCTTGGACATTCTACTTCCGCCCAGCCATCACAGGCAGCATCTCCCACTTGCTTACTCCCACTGGGTTCAGTGGCTCTCGGTTCCAAGCTAGCATACACAGGATTGTAGCCTTGTGTTACCAAAGTCAGGAAGAGTGGGAAAACAGCAGCCTTGCAAAATTGGATACCTTCCTAGACATTTCGTTGCTATGACTAAAGGCAAGTTTTCGAGGTTGTTGGGTTGCTCCCTGTACAACTCTCCCTTAAATGACTCAACCGATGGGATTTATGGATACTTGTTCAGTGTTTCATTTAGAACTGGGAAAGCAGTTTGTCTCAAGTCAAATAGGCTAACCCAGTGATGAAAAAAAATTCCTTTTTTGCACTCTAGCTCCCAGGATACTCCAAGCTTTATGAATTGTAGAAACCCAGTATCTGTGGGGCATTCTGGAAATGGGCATCTAAACAATTACTGGCTGACCCTCTGTTTAAAGACTGGGCTGGCCCTACCCATTTGCAGCACTGCCTAATTGGACAGAAGCCTGATTAAATGACCTTTCAGGCAAGAATCAAGGTGAACCATGTGGAGAGAAAGCCAGGCCACTGCATTTGTTCCCTCTTTGTTTCCAGAATCGCTTAAACAAACAAAGGAGTGACTGTGGCCTTGTGCAGAAAGTGAAATGGAGAGCAAGCAGAAAAGAGTGACAATCTACAGAAGGAGGAAAAAAGGGGGAAATACAGGACTGGCAAACCCTGTGTCTGCAAAGAACAAAGAAGAGAGCAAGAGGAAGGAGAAGAGGCTGTTGTGGTTCAAAGTGAAGGAATTCTCCCTGACGCCACACTAATGAAACATGAGCCCTTGGTACTCTTTCCCTGACATTCCCTGATGGCTGAGCACAAATAAGAACCTGCAGAACAGGGGATTAATTTTATGTGTTGTGGGGGAGGGAATGAGTTTTCAAACAAAGAAACACTAACTCCATACAAGGCACAGAGAGAGAGAGAGAGATCTTCAATGAAAACAAAGGTTTCGGCAAACACTCAAATGGGGGAAAGGTATTACATACATTTTAAGAATGGTGGACAGTGGTCCATGGGGTCACAAAGGGTCAGAATCGACTGTGCAACTAAACAACAAAAAAAACGCTATTGTTTTAAATAATAATAATCACAGTATTTTATTGGGACAAAGCCAATTTTCCCAGATTAAAATCCAGATTGAATATAAAAGAGGACAGCAGACTGGTACATTTCCAATGAAATGCTGTGATTGTTGCCATCAGAAAACCTAGGAAGAGTCAAATTGCACACACCTGCATGCATTTTCTCCACCTATGTGCATAGCAAAGGTAAAGGTCTCCTTTGCTCAAAAACCAGTCATATCCGATTCTAGGTGGTGGTGCTCACCTCCATTTACAGCCAAAGAGCCGGTACTATCTGCCTCTGCAGATGTTTTGTGGTCCTGTGGTAGGCATGACTAGATGCTGGAGTGCACAGGATTCTGTTAAATAAATTACATTAAAATACACCCACCCACCCACCCCAAACATAAATCAACCCACCCAAACAAAAAACCGTCACTTACCTGTTAGTATAAGTGCTTGGGCACCACCATGTTGCAAGATGGATATGGTCATCGTACCAGTTCTCTAGGATAATATGCCTTAATGTAAATGTAAAACAGCTGGACCTCCTTAAGGGTTCTCCAATTGGAACAGCAATTGGAACAGCACAGGTGTAGCTTTTTGATGAGGTAACTCCAAGACTTTGCTTAAAAACCCCAAGCCAGGCTGCCAGACCTGTCAGACACCAGGCCTTTTTAGGAACTGTGGTAGTACATCAATACAGGTAAAGGTATTAAATGCACATTAAAATACACACAGACACACCACATCCAAAGGTGAGTCACTTACCCTAGGGAGCAGGCTATAGGGAGCTTCAGGCTAGCAGCTTCTCTTTCTCCTCCCCACTTGGGAGGACAGCAAGGAGGCTGTGCACACGTGCCAAGCACTGTAGGCGTGCATGCACACCAAGTGCTTGGCGCACATGCGCAGTGGGGGAACCAGTGAAAAGGTAAGCCCCGAAGGTGGTTCCCCCCAAAAGCTGCTACCGGTTCTCCGGGACACTGGGGAAAGTTACTGTCGGTTCTGGCAAACTGGTGAGAAGCTGTTACATCCCATCACTGATCTAAGTACAGACCTATTTGCACACTTGCTTAGCCCCTCAAATCAGATACAATCAGTGCATTCAAAACAGTATGGTAGTGTTTTTGAAATATCTGGCCAAAATATTGTTGAATTTTGCATTATGACCAGGTAGTCCATATGTGTGATTGCACAAGTAGTTGTGCAATGAACCATGCAACCAACCATACACATTTTTAATGTGCAACTAAGTATGCAATTGTGCCAGCAGAACTTCTTCCTCCATAAGATGTCTACCTTGGTACAAATTTTGCAACAGCTGGCACAACTTCAGGTTATGCAGGCACAGCTATACAGTAGAATTTGCCCTTTTGTGCATTTTGTAGAAGAAAAGTCCAGCATGGAGAGTCTTGATCCAAATATTGCTCTTGGCAGAATCCATACAATAGCACTGGCATAGCCAGCAACCACACAATAATTGGACTTGAGATTAGAATCCAGTGAGAAATCTATGCCAATGTCACTTAATGCTCAGCAAGTGACTGGAGCAGCTTCTGTCATTGCTAAATAAGCACCAGCAGGCAAAGACATAGACACTCCCAGAGGAGGAGAAATCCAAGTTTCTTACATAGTATGCAACCAACACACTAGAAAACTACAGCAGAATTCCAGAGACATTGATCAATCATGCATAGTCACACAACTGTAGTTAAATCCAGCAGATTTATCACAAATTGACGGATGCTTGCAAGATTATATTTTAGGTGTTCTGATATAACCTCCACTATTTAATTCATCATGTGTATTAAATATTTTCATCAAAATACTTTCATTCCATGCCACAATAGCAAGGGGGGGATACCCACCATAATTAGCAGCAACATAAACACTTCCTGCAATCATGTTAAGCTTATTATCTAAAAACCACAGCTTCCTAAAAAAAAACTACATGCTGCATAATTTTATATTTAAACACTTGCCCTGCATGTGTACTATGTAAAAAACTGCACTCTGCGATTTGAGCTGCAAATACCTGAAAACAATTGAGGTGGAATTATAGATAATCCTCATGCCTCCTTGTGCCAACAGAACAGAAAATTTGCTGTGTAGAACATATTTCTGCAGTGTTTTATGAATGTGATGTGGTCGGCTTGAAGGGAGCCATGGGTATGGCGAGTGGTTGTGTACCATGCTCTGGACTAGCAGATACATTGTTCTGGGAGTAAGCCATTTGGTGTGTTGACCTGGTCAGAAGAGAAGTTTGTGTCACACACATCACATGGCAGTTCTCCCTTCAAAGGAGATGCAGTGGTGTGCATCAGCAGGTTTGCACCAGTTCTCCAGAACCGGTAGCAGAAATTCTGGCTGGCCCCGCTCATCCAAGGTTGGAAATAAAGTACTGTAGTCCTAATTCAGGTGCAACACAGGGCTTTCCTCCTGGCCACGCCCACCATACCACATTTACAGCATTGTAGTAAAATATTTTGGAGCCCACCACTGGAAGGATGGCTATTGTCTCCTATTCCATCCTGCCACTTTTGATGTAGAGAGAAGACCTTTGGTTGCCTGTATAATAATAGTCTCTCTGCCATGGGGGGGAGAGAGACAGCCATCCATGCACATGTGGCCTCAAGGACAACACTCAGCTAAGACTCTGGGAGAGGAGGCAACATGTGAGGCCATCTGAATGTTTCTTTTAGCAATAGCAATTACACTTCTATACCACCCTATAGCGCTTAGTGCACTCTCTGGGCAGTTCACATGTTAATTAGTATTTTGCCCCCAACACGCTATGTAATCATTTTACTGACCTCAGAAGGATGGAGAGCTGAGCCAACCTTGAGTCCGTCCCATTAGGAACAAACTTACAACATTCTTGCTGCAGTACAGCAGTTTAACCACTGTGCCACCAGGGCTCTTTGAACTATATTGTACCATGTTGCACCCGGTTGGTCATTTGTACAATAGAACATAAGAGGCAGCAGCTTTCTGTCTTTATCAGATGGCAGAGGACATAAACTCAATGGAGTTCTAGCCCAAAATGGCCAATTAGGATAAATGTTTACTTAAGCACATAAAATTAATATCATCATATGTTCAATATGTCAAAAAGGTGAAATTAAGTGCCTTTTAGAATCAGGAATAATTATGATTTGCTCTTTTAAAAAATAGAAGCGTGCCCCCAAACTCTAGAGACTGAGCTAGGCAGCTTCAAGTCCTATAGATTTTACTGTCAATTTGAGTAGTATTTAGATATGTATTCATAAGGCAGCTGGTTTATTGAGTAAATAATAACTCTGCCAAGGACTCTAAATGCTTGTAGACAAAATAATGTATACACACACTGAAAGGGACAGGAAAGAAGGTGTATATTTCAAGGGAAAACACAGAAGCTGGGTTTGAAAGTAAAGCCCATTTGTGTGTGTTGCATCTTAAGGCTGCTGAGGACCAATGGGACACAATTTTGTCACTTAAACATGAACAGCAAACAATATGCATTTTACTTAACACAGTACATAGAAGATGGTTTTGAACTGAAGGAAATCACAGGCATAGTGTTTATAGATCTCACTGCAGCTTATGACATAGTCAACCATGCAGCTTTGCTGAAGAAAGTCTCCCACATCACAAAGGATTTTAAATTCACAAAAATCATAGGCTGTTTATTGGAAAACCATAGATTTTTTGTCAATTTTTAAGGACAATGCAGCCAATGGTGAATTGAAAGAAATGGCCTCCTGCAGAGTAATGTGCTAGCCTACACACTGTTTAACATATATACTAATGATCAACCACTGCTGGAAGCAGCTTTCTTTATGCCGACGACCTGACAATTGCCACACAGTGTACAACCTTTGAGGCTGTTGAGAAAAAACTGACTGAGGCTTTGAATTTAATGGCTATATATTATAGGGATAACCGTCTGAAGCCAAACTGCCTAAAAACTCAAATCTGTGCTTTTCATTTGAAAAACCATGAGGCATCAAGAAGGTTGGAATGGCACCAAGCTCGAACATTTCATCACCACCACCCCAAATACATGGGAGTTACCCTGGATTGAACTCTCACTTTCAAGACCCACTGCCTTAATATCAAACAGAAGTTTTTTGCAAGGAACAACATTCTGAGGAAAATAACAGGCACAAGTTGAGATGCCCAACCACACACATTAAGAGCTTCTGCACTAGCTTTATGTTACTCTGCAGGAGAGTATGCTAGTCCAGTGTGGTACAGATCAAAGCATGCAGGGCAGGTGAATGTGACCTTAAATGAAACAGCAAGATTGGTCACAGGATGCCTAAAACCAACCACAATACAAAAAGTGCATTACTTACAGTGGTGGGATGTCAAAAAATTTATTACCCCACCATGACATCATCACAGTGAGGGTGGAGCTGATGTCATGATGTCATGACATCATGGGCGGAGCCAATCATGATGTCATGATGTTGTGGGCAGGGCCAAAGAAAAATAATAAAAATAATAATAAAATAAAATAAAAATAAGCACACACACACACACACACACACCTTAATCCACCCACCCACCCACAACACAAACCCGTAAATAAATTACATAAGTTAAATAAATAAATATGGTACATTAAAATACAGCCACCCACCAAACACGCACCCACCCAGAACAAACACAAATCAACCAGAGCTTTTAAACCAGAGCTTAAAACTTATTCTGGCTAATCTTTCTCACACTAGGTCAGATGGAAGGAACTACAGAATGAACTCACCACAAGATGGCTTCATTTTGGCACTTTTCAACTTTTCAACAGTTAAAGAAGTTAGGTACTGAGTCTTTGCCTAACCAGTTCTCTAGGATAATATGCCTTAATGTAAATTTAAAACAGCTGTACCTCCTTAAGGGTTCTCCAATTGGAACAGCAATTGGAACAGCAATTGGAACAGCAATTGGAACAGCACAGGTGTAGCTTATTGATGAGGTAACTCCAAGACTTTGCTAAAAAAAAACCAAGCCAGGCCACCAGGCCTTTTTAGGAACTGTGGTAGTATGTCAATATAGGTAAAGGTATTAAATACACATTAAAATACACGCAGACACACCATATGCAAAGGTGAGTTACTTACTCTGGGGAGCAGGCTATAGGAAGCTTCAGGCTAGCAGATTCTCTTCCTCCTCCCCACTTGGGAGGACAGCAAGGAGGCCAAGCATATGCGCCAAGCACTGTAGGTGTGCATGCACACCAAGTGCTTGGTGCGCATGCGCAGTGGGGGAACCAGTGAAAAGATAAGCCCCGAAGGTGGTTCACCCCAAAAGCTGCTACCGGTTCTCTGGAACACTGGGAAAAGTTACTAGCGGTTCTGGCGAACTGATGTGAACCTGTTACATCCCATTACTGATTACTTAGCTGTTATCCCTCCATCAAAATTCCATCAAGAAAGTGCTGCTCAGAAAGAGTGGGTCAAAGCAAGTTCCTAGGAAACACACCTGCTATTTGATCACCAAAGCAGAGACTGAAATCAAGGCACAGCTTCCTCACAACTTCTGCCCCTCTGAACAACCAGACCCCACGGACTGCCTTAGAACCATAGAAGACGAGCAAGGAACTACTCCCTGGCCAAGAACAACTATGGCCTGTGTGGAAAGCTTTAAATAGACTGCATGCAGGGATAGGAAGATCAAGGACTAATCTGAAAAAATGGGGTTTCCCTGGAGACAACAGCCTGTGTGAATGCAGAGAAGTACAAACTATCTCCCATATAATACAATGCACACAATGCCCCTCAACATGCACTGAGAGGACCCTATGTTGGTAGTCCAATATTGGGCAGATGTCATCTAGCCCTTTTAAATTCGATTTTGTTTTTAAATGTGTTAATTTTAGCTTTGTGTGTTATTATATGCTGGTGGTGCATTATGAAACGAATAAAGAAGAATATGCATTTTCATTAACAAGAGCTGGCCAAACTACATTTCACCTTTGTAACAACAACACTAGCCCTAGTTTATAGACAGCAGCATGATATTCAGTCCACACAGAGCAGAGGGTATTTGAGGAGATCACATTTGATTCAAGGGTAGAAAATGGCTTCGGTTCCAGAATAGAAGAACAGACCAAAAACTTCAGTTCAAAAGTTACTCACAGTACAGTGTTGCAGTACCAGTGCCTGTTCTGTGCATTACAAGACTGGAGAGAGTGTACAGGTCACTCCCAATATGCATGATTTCAGTTATGCACAAGTCCAAAAATATTCAGTAAAAAATCTCTGAAATACATAATGTACATCGGTTTCTCAACCTAAGGCCCACGGGCCAGATTCAGCCCATGGTGACATTCCATGTGACATTCCATGTAGCCCCCCACTCCCCCAAGGACATTTCAGAAACAAAATGGCCACCCCTTTTGAAGCTGTTGGGACAAAATGGCCACCTCCATCATTCAGGCAGTGCAAAATGGCCATCCAGCTCTTGAAGCTGACTGAGAGTGCGTGACCTGGCCCCCAGCTTTAAAAGGTTGGGAACCCCTGATATACATGTATTTCCAAGGTGCATTACCAGAATTGGCCAGTAGAGATCACTATCTACAAAAATGTTGAGAAGGAAATCTGGAATGAACCTGAAACACTGACAGAGGCATTTGCAGCCCCCACCATGCATGTATGACTCAGGAGTGTGGGTTACATGGGGTTTGCTATTTTCCACAGTTTCAGGCAATGGTGGGCTCAAAAAAAAATTACTACCACACTGTTGGCATGGTATGGTGGGCATAGCCAGGGGGAAAGCCCTGTGTTGCACCCAAATTAGGACTACTTTACTTTATTTCAAAACTTGGGTGGGCGAGGCTAGCCAGAATTTCTGCTACCGGTTCTGGCGAACTGGTGCAAACCTGCTGCTGCTCACCACTGGTTTCAGGCACCCACAAGAGATCTTGGAGTGTATTCCCTGCAGATGGGGGGGGGGGGCAACTTGTATGCGATGTAAATTAACTTTTTTAAAAAGTTACATCATTTAATTTTTTTAACCCATATGATTGTTGTGTCATCAAGTCGCCCCCAACTTATGCAACCCTAAGAAAGAGTGATCTCCAAAATGTTTTATCCTCTACAACATTGCTCAGCTCTAAGCAGCAGAATTCTGATATAATTTGACACTAAATTACTGCTTTCAATATATTACTGCTCAAGCTCAAAGCCTTGGAAAGCCTCTAGTGTTTCCTTGATGGAACAAGGAATCTGTGGGGAAATATATGAAAGTTTTCCTGGAATGTACATTATTTCCCCTTTCTCTCTTTCATAAATCCACGTATGAAGACACTGATAATTCTTTCAACAAGTGACCAACTGGTGCTCCAGTAGGGGCTGGATTTTGTCCAAGGCCTTTTCAAATGGTTGTCATTTGGTGGGAGGTTGTAACAAAATATAGTTCTAAAAAATTGCTATGTCCTATGTTGGATTCTTTGGTGAGGAAAATAACAATACTTTTGGATCTGACAGTCGTGGAAAAGCTCATCACAATTATTTCTAGGAAAAGAAGGAAGTGGGTTCTGAGAAGTCATCACACACATTTTAAGTGGTTTGCAATTAACATCTGTTGTGGCTAAATCCTATTACTGCCTCACCAATGCGCCTTTTCAATGGTTATAATCCATTACTTTTGCTTAAGTGGAAAATCTTAATGAGATATCACACATAACCAACCAGAAACCACAATATAATATGCATGTGCACATGCGCGCACACACACACACACACACACACACACACACACACACACACACACACACACACACACCACAACTTTAAGAGAGAAAATATATAAACTTCCTTGGTAATGTACTCCTTATTTCTTTAGCAGGCAGGGGTCTTCTGCAGATTGACATGGAACATATCTAACCATTGGTGAAAATATTTTGTAAAGCGTGTTTGTCCCATTTTGAACCTGGAAACTCCTGTGTTAGCCACAAGGAAGACTATACAGATGTAAACAACTTCTGAAATTGGTTGAAAGCCTGAATTCATATTCAAGAGATAAGCTAGTTGAGGGTGTGACTGCATTTGATTTGATTCAAAGCTTTTATTATGATTTAATCCATATATAGGGTTCACAGAGGAGTTCGCTGCTCATACTCAGTGATGACATGATTGCCATCCCACTCCACAACCTCCCTTCTTTCCTCCCTTCCTCTAGTCTCATATTTCTGCCATAGTAGCAATAAGGCAACAGGCTGAGCTACCACTGAACTCATATTTGCAAGGGGGAGAATTAAAAAGAAAAGGAGGAGGATCAGTAGAGAGGACAGCACATGGGTTGCAGTTTTACATGCTATCTTTCTCTGGAGGTCCAAAGCCAGCAGCAACAGGGAAAGAGAAGGGGGCTGGGGAGCCATAGACCAGTGATAGCAGATCTATGGCATGCATGCCAGTGAGGGCACACAGGGTCCTCTGTGATGGCATGTGCGCCATCACCCCAGCACAGAATGTGCCCCACTCCTCTGTCCAGCAGCCCAATGGGAGCCCTCCCTCCCCCCAGCTCACCTGTCCAGCAGCCCAATGAGAGCCCTCCCTCCCCCCAGCTCACCTGTCCAGCAGCCCAATGAGAGCCCTCCCTCCCCCCAGCTCACCTGTCCAGCAGCCCAATGGGAGCCCTCCTTCCCGCCATTTCACTGGCCCCTCTGCTTGGGCACTCTGTCTCTAAAAGGTTCACCATCACTGCCATAGACAGTCATATACTTACTGGAGTGAGAGAGAGAAAGGGTTCAGAAGCTGTAGACACACAAACACACACACACATACACAGAGAGAGAGAGAGGCAAGCAAAAAGGTCACAGAGTGCTGTGGTGCCTTATTTTCTCTCTTCCATTTAATTTGCCTCGCTTCTTTCTCCTCACAAATGTACCCCACACTTCCCATTTCCCTTCATTGCCCTTCCTCTATAATGTGCTCTCTCCTTATTTTCACGTTGCACTTCTCTTTCTGTTCACCCCCACCCCAGAAAATATCTTCCTCTCTACAGACACCCCACCTCCCCAAGAGCCCCCAAAGAGGAAGGGAAACAAGCTGCTCTCCAAGCAAAAATCACTGGAGAGATTTAATTGAGCATTTGCGTCATGCAGGCAGCAAGAAAACTTCAGACTCACCCAATTTATAAGTGGAGCAAATTTCAGGGTATTTGATGATGTTGTCAGCCACTGAAATAACTATGGAGTATCGCAATGACCCACCCTTAAATTTAAAAAAGGAATATTTAGGAAGTTCTAGATGTTCCTTCCATCAAGAGGAAACACCCAGTTTCTGACAAATAACTATTATTTTCTGAATAAATTACAGTTTTCTGCATTTAACTTAAGGAAGTTTTCAGATGCATATAAATGAGTCCATCAACACCAGGCTGCATAAATAATTGTAGCTGACTGCAAAACAGACAGATCACAAGCATCATTACAGAGCTGATGGCCATATCCCATACATGTAATGAAATATTCTGGAAACCAGAGGTCCCAATACCACTGCATAAGCTTTAGAAGCATTACATTGTAAAGACACCTTCTTCCCTCTGTTTGCTCAAATAACATCTCAGGTTTTCTTCAACCATTATGAAATGTAAACATAAACACATGTTTGCTCTGATTTTACCATCATCACTCCTGTTTCTTTCTTTATTAAGAGGGACTTTCTATGGAGGAGAGCCTCTTCATGCAGATGTTTCCCTTTAGAACAGCAGTTCCCAACCTATGGCCCATAGGCCAGATCTGGCCCATGGGGCCACTTCATGTGGCCCTCCACCCATCCAAGGACATTCAATAAATAAAATGGCTGCTCCTTTAAAACTGTTGGGACAAAATGGCCACCCCAATCATGCAGGCAGGGCCAAATGGCCATCCAGCCCTTGAAGCTGACTGAGAGAACATGACCCAGTCCCCGGCTTAAAAAGGTTAGGAACCCCTGCTTTAGAAAGACCTTCTCTGTATGACACAGAACACTTTGAAAAAAAAGCTTTACTAAAAATGGTGTCTTTGAAATTATCCCATCTTAGGATCATCCCTAAGAACATTCATGGTTTCCTGTCCTGATCACCCCAGCCAGCTATATTTTCCAATATTCCTTTCTTGTGGAATGCAAAACATCATGGACACTCTGGAACAGGAGTTCTCAACCTTTTTAAGCTAGGGCTCAAGTCACGCTCCCTTAGACAGCTTCAGAGGACCAGAGAGCCATTTTGTGCTTCTTCCACCACATGGTGGTCCACATGAAATGGTGCTAAGGGCCGCAGGTTGAGAATACCTGTTCTGGAATAAAGCTTTGGTAGATGCTAAAGGAAGTTTTCCTGTTTTAGCAAGATTGTAATCCTGCTCTTTCTTACGCAGAAACAATCCTTATTAAATTGAAATAGACGTACAGAGGACTGTGCTCTTAGTAACTTCAACTGGATTGTGCAAAGTGCTGCAGTCTGAGGGAGGTATTCTTTCCACAGCTGAATATTGTATACAGTTGTACCTCACTTAAAGAGCATAATGCGTTCCACAGGATTGCTCTTTAAGCGAGTTTGCTCTTTAAGCGAAACACCAATGTAAGTGACTGATTGTGACTTGGGGGGGGGGGTTGCTAACCCCGATTTATTTGTTAAGTGAGTTTTTAGTTGGTTTTATTCAGTGGTGGGATGTCAAAAATTTTACTACCCTGCCGTGACATCATCACAGTGTGGGCGGAGCTAACTTCATGACATCATGATGTGGGCGGGGCCAAAGAATTTTTTAAAAATAAAATAAAATAAAAATAAGCACACACACACACACATACACACACAACTCAACCCACACACCCACAATGCAAAACTGTCAATAAATTAAATAAATTAATAAAATAAAAAATACATTACTACAGTGGGGGAACCAGTGAAAAGGTAAGCCCCGAAGGTGGTTCCCCCCAAAAGCTGCTACCAGTTCTCCAGGACACTGGGAAAAGTTACTACCAGTTCTGGAGAACTGGTGAGAACCTGTTACATCCCATCACTGGCTTTATTTGTTAAGTGAAGCGAACATTCAGAGAAAATTCTGCTCTTTAAGTGAGTTACTCTTTAAGCGAGGGGCTCTTTAGGCGAGGTTTGACTGTATTAAAGAATTTGAAAAGCCAAGATATCAGAGTTCCTTTCTAAGTGCTTCTTGCCTGGGGTTGCTGGCTGTTAAAAATGAATTGGCTCCTTTCCTTCCTTAGGTACACAAGAAGTAAATACACTGAACTGATGGGAAATTATTTTCCATAAACCCATTGCAAGCTTCCAAGTAATTCTTTCTACGGCTGCCCTAAAGATAGATCACAATATCTGTGCATGTATGGCTTGGATTGCCAGGTCTTCATTATTTTTTTAATGTTCTGAGCTCTAAGATTTGTCAGTCTTACTGCATTTGAAGGATGGTTGCTGGCTGTTAAAAATGAGAGGGAGGCAGTATTTCAGGTGGAATTGGTATCTCAGCATCCAAGAGTAGCTTTTAGGCTCTGCTAGGACAGACTTCTGTTGTGGGTTTTACATCAACAAACAATATCATGCAGTCTGTAACTTGCACATGTGTGGACACACAAACACTATTGATTCTTTCTATTTCCTTACACGCAGCTTTGGCTTCCTACCAGCACTTCCTGAGTATAATCTTTGGGGAAGTGGCAAGCAAAAGCTGGCAGGACATGATGTTTGGCATTTTCCCTTCAAAGCACACTCCTGCCTCCAGCCCAGACGCCTGCACAAGCCTAAGTGAGAGAGAGAAAGACTCTAAAGGAGCATGTGGAGAACCACCTGTACACTTGGATGGAGGCCAAGGTGGCTCTTTTATTTGTGAGAGAGCACTTTCCTTTGTGAAAATAGTTATAAAAGCTGCCTGAAAATACAGTCTTCCTACAACAAGGGAAGTATCCATGAAGATTACTTCACACCATTACATGGTGACAATTTACACTTGTGATGCCATGTATATTTTCCACAGAAAAACAGGTATGATCTGAGATTCCTAAATATTGTCACTTTCTCCACCTCTTCTTTGGGATTTTTACATATACATATTCTTGTATTATTAATTCAAGTACACAGTAATGAAACAGCCCCATCTCCCACTCAGATGAATGTACTGTAATTTCTGTGCACCTGCATATTGCCAAACATGAGCTCTTCAAGGGATGCCATCTGAAAAGCACTGGATCACAAATAAGGTTGGCATCTTTATACCACAGGTCCTATATTTTGAATTCTCACATTGATGAAGATGGAGACTCCTGACTATAGCTATTAAGACAACATTTATTCTTATTTATATGCTATTTAGAAAAAAAAAGTATATTATAACACCTTTCAAACTCATGGCCATTTACAATAGAGTACTGCAGATTAGGAGGGATGGAGCCTGGTGCATCTGTATAGTTTGTTCCATAGTTTTGCTGTAACCACCAAGATTCCTCACTGTTGCCTTTGTAGCCTCTCTCAGTATGGTACCTTTGTGGTGGTGGTGGTGGTGGTGGTTTTGATTCCTACAGGCATGTGATTGGCAACTGTAGGAAAGAGGATGTTCTTTAGAAGGACACAGGCCCTCACCTCAAGAGCAAGTGTGGGTCACATAGATTTGGCTAGACTACTCACCACCACCAACCATAGCTGGGGACAAAAATTTTGTTGTGTTCAGAATGCTGATCATCATATTCCTAGAAGCTTCAAAAATGGCAGCTCTCTTGAAGCAAATCTCAGCCTTTAATTTAGTGAAAGGGTGCTGTTCCAATCTGCTTTTTTTTCTCCTATGAAACTAGAATGAGTTTTTCATTTTAGAGCAAAAAACATTTTTACAAGAGGTAAAAGGCTTGCCCAAGCAGCTTGGCCACCTTATACTGAATAAAGGAAAAGCAACAAAATACACAAAGCGCGAGCAGAAGTCATGAGAAGTCATGAGGATTAAACCATTACATTAAAGGCATCACATAGAAGTACCAGTAAAACCTCATATAACACTAAAACCTGGTTCCACAAGTCTTGGTGTTATATGATTTTTAGTGTTATCTGATGCATGTTAAAATCCTATGGGATCCATAGAGATACATTGTAACCACACAGGCTTTAGCGGTTGTTATCTGAAGCATCCCATAGGATCTTAATGTTATCTGATGCAATTCTTCCCCGATTCCTTAATGTTATGCGATTTTAGTGTTATTCGATACTAATGTTATATGAGGTATTACTGGTATGTGAGGAAGGATTTAAAGCAAGGTGTGTTCTGGAAGTAATTCCAGTTATAAGAAACAGTGAGGGGGAATGGGGTAATCTTGTTTAAGGGATGTGTGTCACAATATGATAAGATTTAGCTAGATTAGACTTCAGCATCATTGAGCCCAATTCCCAGCTCCATCAGGATCTAGTTGGAACATCTTGGAAAGAAGGTCATCTAGGCCCAAAAAAAGGCAAGAGACCTTTACATGGACCAACATATATCATATAGAACAGCGATGAAAATGCATGAAAATACATATTCATTATAGACTTGTCCGCCACATATCTGTCTGAGATGGGAAACCTTGGGGGCAGGGGGAAGGTGGCAGTCTTAATCCAGGGCCACAAATCTGGTTAACTATAGAGGTTTTTATGATCAGAAAGTGCAGTCAGATGAAAACTTGTTTGGCAGGGTTTCACCTCAAAGACTAGACATCTGTGCAGTATGAGCTGGCACCTGGGCTCAATTATTGTAGCTCTCTAACAGATTACTGGCACTGATTTAACTTGCTCAAAGTTACTTCTATATCTTGCTAATGAGATATAGAAAGTGGGAAAGTGCCACGTTTAATGTAATTAGTATAACTTCTCATCTTCAAAGAACAGATGGTGGGGATGAAAAAGAAGGGATGGCCACAGCTTTCTTGCTTGTGAGTGTCCAGGGGATTTGTGCTAGCCTTCACAGCAGACAAAAAGGGAAGCTGTAACTTGCAGGAGACATAAGCCTTCTAAACTCTTCCCTTTTGTTCTATGTTGTAATGTTCCATATCAGGATAGAATGATACATTGACATTTCCCCAGCCTCTCCTCAGGGCTACACAGAAAGAGCCTCCTCGAAGACTGTGGTATTTTAAAACCAAAATTGGGCATACCCTGGGCAACAGCCACCTTGTGTGCTAGCTAATCTTTCTCACACTAGGTCAGGTGAAAGGAACTATAGAATGAAATCACCAGAAGGTGCCTTCATTGTGACAGTTTCACATCTGACCTAGACAAAGGAGAAGCTGCCTCTCCTCAACATCACTGGCTTCACCCAAGAAGGAAGCTGATGTGTTCCTCCTCCACATATTCCAAAAATACAGGGGGGATGCGGTCTGACAACTGTGCAAAAAAACAAACAAACGAACATCCTTCCTCCTTCATTGCTTGCCATATTCACTCTGCTTCTGCTTCTGCTTCTTCTAGGCCAGACATGAAACTGCCAAAATGAAGGGACCTTTTGGTGAGTTCATTCTGCAGTTACCTTTACCTGGCCTGGTGTGAGAAAGATTAGCTGGCAACAGAAGCTGGCAGCAGTGGGGTCCATCTATGGTGAGAAGTGACAGCAGGAGATAGGCAAGCCTGTGCAGCTTCACAACAAAGGACTCCTGAAGACTTCTGATATAGGGTTGAGACATTTAAATAAACAACTACGTAAATTTCCTTCTGTTCATTTTCTGATTAGAATTTTCCATCATTCAGAAATGTTCATAGAAAGAATTGGAGTTATTTAAAAATTTGAATAAGGGAAAAATGAAAATGGCAGATTCTGATTGGGAAGACCTCCGTAGTCATCATCACAGCTTCTAATCTCGGACAGATATATGGTAGGCATGTACAGTGAAACCCCGTATAATAATTTTAATTCATTCTGCGGATCTGTTCGCTATGCAATCTTTTTGTTGTACGATTTTCCCTATGGAAAAAAGCGTACAACAATTTTTTTTTTTGCTAAGTGGTTTTTCCTATTGAATATTTGTTGTACGATTATTGTGCAGGGTGCCATTTTTTAAAACCTAATTTGTTATGCAATTTTTTAACTAAAGGGGGCATTCATTATACTGTACAAGGTTCCACTGTATATCATGAACATATCCATGCTGGGAATTTGGGAATTTATGGAGTATTGTCACTAGAGGTGGTGGAAAACTGAATTCCATTAATTTTTGAAAGGAACATAGCAAAATTCACACATGTTTTCATAGATAGAATGAGAAGAACACAAAGTTTTTAGAAAGCTAAAACATGGGAGAAAATGAGGTGAGCATATTTGGCAGAGCCAACACACACTCCTCTTCCCTCACATTCTTTAAATATTTCAGTATTGAGAGGTGGTGATGATCCTTCCCAAGATCAGGCTACACCTTCTACAATAAGATCTAGTTCATCAGTAGATTTGTTTTGCCTGGAAAAAAAAGCCCATGTGTCAAACTTTGGTCTTGGCAGGTAAGGGTGGAAAGGAATCCAACTTGAAAAACCTAGAAAGCTGCTGCCTGCCATTTTCTGCAGTATTAAGTTAGATGCACCAGTGGTGTGACATAATTACTGGAATCTTGTTACTTAGGATAGTAAGTCACACTAGAGGAGACTCATGGAATTAGTCAAGATTTAATGAATCAACTGTTTTGCAAGTTTCATTGGTTCAAATGAGCCTACAGTGCTTTAATTTGAAGTTACTTTAGGATAGTAAGTTGGAACTAGAATAGGTTCATTTGAATTCATGGAATTTAGAAAGGTGTTGCTGACTCTCCAAACTTCCACTGACTCAATGAGCTTTCTCTTACCACATTAAGCAACAAGATTTCAGCCACTATACGGCAGATTCCTATGTGCCACCAATAAAATGTATATCATTTTGTAAACAGAAGAGTTAAAAACTATCACAAATATAATTTGTGAACACAGGCAGTTACCTCATTGGCCAGATTTCCCGACGGTAAACCGATCATAATTATTCAAATAAATATGGTGAAAGGCTAGCTTCACAATATGATTCCATGTTTCTCTTTCTAATAGCAATAAAACACTTTATTGCTGCATGACAACAATATATTTGCCTATGGCAGCACTTGAAAGGAAATAAAAATACAGTACTTTAATACTACATCAGAAATATAGCAAGCAACTCATTATACAGTAACTGTCTAGCATTTAAATCACAATTCTGTTTCTAAGGTGGTAAATCCACACCAGTTTTATCTGGGTTCATTGACATGATCAACCTTCCCATCTGCAACATAAAATTCCAACTATGGCTATAAAACATCAGGGAACAACAATCCACAAGCTTAAAAAAAAGTGTTTACCACTAGCATAAACATTTTTGTCTTCAGAAATTGGTAAGGCACACTGTTTCCATAGGTTAAAGCAAGGGTGCCCAAACTATGGCCCATGGGCCACATCCACCCCATGACACCAATTAATCCAGACCACACTGCTCCCAGAAGTTGAAATAAAACATGCATGCATTGGTGCAGAAGGTGCCCGCGCATGCACAGAACGCTGCCATAAATTACTTGTGGCTGCCAAGCTCAGCATCTTAACTAAGCCTCCATTAGCCTGTGGGCCAGATCCGGTCACCAGAACCAGTAGTAACTTTCCCCAGGGTCCCGGAGAACCAGTAGCAGCTTTTGGGGGGAACCATCTTCGGGGCTTACCTTTTCACTGCACATGCATGCCAAGCACTTGATGTCCATGCATACCTACAGTGCTTGGTGCGTATGCACGGCCTCCTTGTTGTTCTCCCAAGCAGGGAGGAGGAAGAGAAGCTGCTAGCCTAAAGCTCCCTATAGCCTGTTACTCCCCAAGGTAAGTGACTCACCTTTGGATGTGTGTGTGTGTGTGTGTGCGCGCGCGCGCGTGTGCTAATTTTTATTTATTTATTTATTTATTTATTTATTTATTTTCTTTGGCCCCGCCCACATCATGACATCATGATGCTAGCTCCACCCACACTGTGATGACGTCTCGGTGGGGTAGTAAAATTTTTGACATCCACCACTGGTTTCAGGTATCCACAGCTGGAAAATATTTATTGAAAAATCCTCTCTAGTGTCCCATTCTGAAATTCCATCTTGGAAATGCAAAAAGATGAAATAAAAGACTACTATATATAAAAATGTATTTCCACAGACCATTAGCAGAATTAGCCACTAGAGTCCGTGATATACATTTAATCTATAGGGACTGATATTTTCTGTGGTTTCAGGAAATTATGGTAAATCTTGGAACCTATCTCCAGTGGATAAGGGTAGCCTACTGTATTATACAAAGCAAGAAGCTGGTCTATCTTCAAAATATTAGTTCCTGGGAAATAAAGACTTCCAAAGCTACTGTAACTTGCTGCATGTCTTCAAGTTACCATTAGGACTTTTTAGTTCAAGATGCTTGATATGAGTTCAATATACAAATTAAACATGGAGCACCATGTGGAAATTTCACAAATGGTGGCATTTATTACAGCCATTCCGCCAAATCAGGGGTGTTTCTAACATTCATGGAATGTAAAAATAGTTAATGTCCTTCCTGTCCTTGTATTGTCATTTTGTTTAAAATCAGTTGTAGTCCATGGTTGCTGTATATTTTAAATTTCAGCAAGTAACAATCACATCTTCGGAAAACTGCATCAATCTTTCAGCCGCCTTAAAATGGAAATGGCTATTATGACATATGCTGGTCTCGATAAAGATGAAAACAGTGAGCATATCTGCCAAACGTAAAGGAGGTAGAAAGATCCAGATGATTGTACAGGAGCAATGATAGCTGCAGCAGCGCTTAGGTGTGACTTGGATTTTGATCAAGTTTGCCTCCTCCACCTACCTTTTCCCTAGAAAATCATAGTAAATGGGAAATAAAAACCTTTTCAGTATTGGGCAATTAAATTAAGGCGCTGACATCAGCTATGATTCAACTCATTGCTCTTTTCTGCTGGTAAGATGGTTCATCTGCATATCTTAAGCTTCTGGTGTTTCTTCTACCAATTTTCACTCCATCTGATTCTAGTCTGGTTTTCTAGATCAGGAGTTCCCAACCTTTTCAAGCCAGGGGGCAGGTCATGCTCTCTCAGCCAGCTTTGAAGGCCAGATGGCCATTTTGCCCTGCCTGCACAATGGAGGTGGCCATTTTGTCCCAACAGCTTCAAACAAGTGGCCATTTTGTTTCTTGAATGCCCTTGGAGGGGTGGGGGTCACATGAAATGGTGCCACAGGCCAGATCCAGCCCACGGGCCTTAGATTCGGAACCCCTGTTCTAGGTCATCTATTCTGCATACAGGTTAAACAGGTAAGATGCCCAACACCTTTGCTTGAAGGAAACTAATTCTCTCTTTCCATATTCTGTCCTAACAGCAACTTCTTGTCCACAATATGGGTTACACATTAAGAGAATCAAGTGCTGAGGCACACTCATTTCTTTCAGAACAGGCCAGCGTTTTTCATGATCCACAAATGGATTTACTCCCTAAAGCAGTGATGGCTAACCTTGACACTCCAGTTGTTCTTGAATTTCAATTCCCAGAAGCCCCGATCAGCAAGAGTGCTGACTTGGACTTCTGGTAATTGAAGTCCAAGAGCACCTCAAGTGCCAAGATTGGCCATCTTTGCCCTAAAGGAAGGCACATGCTTGTATTTGCAAGAGCTGGGCAGGGAGTTCTCAAGATTCCTCATTCACAGGGTTGCAATAAGTCAGATATGACTTAACAGTAAAATCAGCTATGATTGGTCCTACCAAGGGCCTACTGCCCTGACACTTGTATCCATCAGAATGTATGCTGGCACTAGGACAAATTAAGTTTAAATTCTTCAAAAAAATATTTCTAGACTGTACTTCCTCTAGTAAGTTCAATGTGGTGTACTCAGCTTTCATCCTCACCATTTTACTCTCACACTAATCTTGACAGTGTGACTCTGCCAAATGTACCCAGCAAGCTTCAGAGTTAACAGGGAACTGAACTCAGATCTCTTCAATCTACCGTATTTGCCGTCGTACAAGACAACTGGGCATATAAGATGACCCCCCAACATTTCCACTCAAAATATAGTTTGTTATATACTCGCTGTATAAGACTACCCCCTCTTCCGCACACCTTCCACACACCAAATAAAATGTAAAAGAACATCAGATTTGATTTCAACATGTTAATTTATATTCAAATGCTTATGACATGCAGAAAAAGTGCCACAAGGCTGTATGTTATCAGACATGTACAGTAAACATAAAACAGTGCAAGTTTATTAAACGTTATTCACCAAAGACAATTCACTAAAGCTGAATGGAACAATAAACCTATGGGAGCTGCCATGCTGTTTGTTTTCTAATCTGTTAACGAAACTGGAACTGTCAATGATAGAAGGAAGATAACAAATAGAAGGAGAGAGCAAGTGCCAGGCAAGTCCCTAGCAAGTTTGATGGTGTGACAGTTTCCCTTTAAAAGCCTTCTAATTCCTGTTCGTCATCTGATATTAAAAGTTGTTATCTGATCCATCCCGTAGGACCTTAACGTTATTCGATGCAATTCTCCTCCCCAGATTGCTTAAGGTTATGTGAGGTAAACGTTATGTGAGGTAAACGTTATCCAAGGTAAACGTTATCGGGTATTACTGTATTTTATTCAACTGAAGTGTACCCGGCGTACAAGACGACCCCCCACTTGGAGGCATATTTTTCAGGGGTAAAAAGTCATCTTATACACCAGCAAATATGGTAGTTATACACTAACCATTATACCACACTGGTTTATGGAGAATAAATGCCTTTAAAGCCTTGTCCAGAAATGGAGAGCTCCATCTAGGGAGACAGACTAGATACTGTATAGCCATTAACCAGGGGACTTTAAAATTCCTTCAAGTGAGAATTGATATGAACTTGAATGATTGATATGAACTGCAACTGATTTGCTATGAAGTAAGGATATCTGATGTGGTACAGTGGATAGGGTGATGGGCTAGGGCTCAGGAGGCCTGGGTTTGAATCCTTGCTTAGCCAACGAGACCCATTGGGTGTGTGGAACTAGTAAAACCATTACAGTCAAACCTCGCATAAAGAGTGTCTCACTTAAAGAATAGAATTTTCTCTGAATGTTCGCTTTGCTTAACAAATAAAACCAACTAAAAACTCGCTTAACAAAAGAATTGGGGTTCGCAATTCCCCCACCAGAAGTCACAATTGGTCGCTTAAAATGGTGTTTCGCTTAAAGAGCAAACTCGCTTAAAGAGCAATCCTGTGGAGCACATTATGCTCTTTAAGTGAGGTACAACTGTACTTAAATATCTCACTTACCTTGAAAGTATTACAGTTGTACCTCGCTTAAAGAGCATAATGTGTTCCACAGAATTGCTCTTTAAGCGAGTTTGCTCTTTAAGTGAAACACCATTTTAAGGGACCAATTGTGACTTCTGGTGGGGGAATGGTGAACCCCGATTCATTTGTTAAGCAAGTTTTTAGTTGGTTTTATTTGTTAAGCAAAGCGAACATTTAAAGAAAATTCTGCTCTTTAAGAGAGTTACTCTTTAAGCGAGGCACTCTTTATGCGAAGTTTGACTGTATTATAATAATAATTTCGTGTCAGAAATTATTCTGGGTTGAAAGGATTTTTGCAGAAGAAACTCCACTCAGGTAACATCCAAGTGAGGCTCCTTCCATGTCCCCAAGAGCTGGGACAGAGATGGGTGCTCAATCCATCATGTAGTGCCCGGGTCTCAAACTGCTGACTTGCCAGCCTTCCAGCTAACAAGGCGAGCTTCTTAACCACTGAGCCAAGGAAGTTATTACTTGAAAGCATTATTAGGGTTGCTGTAAGTCAATTCTGACTTGATGGCATATAACATTCATTCATTCATTTATTTATTTATTTATTTATTTATTTATTTATTACATTTATAGCCTGCCCATCTGGGATATTTTCCCACTTTGGGCAGCTTACAAGATAGTGTATTAAAAAATCTTTACAATAGAAAATTCACAACCACAAGGAAACAAGATTCTGCTGCTTGTGACTGCTTGAAAATCTTACTGGCTTCTCTATTTTGGGAGGAAAATGCATTCACGGACTGAACATTATTTTATGAACTTGGCAACTCTGTATCTTTATAAGAAGATGCATCACTCCTCATGGGATATTGGGGCAAACTATTAAATAAAAATAAAGTGACTGTGAAACTAAAAGTGGAGATTTAAGAGACTGTAGTAATAACAAAACAGAAAATAAGCATCTTTGCTGCCACAAAGAAAAACACACACACATCTCTGCAGAAGAGGAGATGACTTCAAGATATAATTGCTGTGATTAAAAGCCAGAAATACTTGATTCCTGCTAGCAGGACTTCTTCCAATTTAATAGTATAGTTGTACCTCAATTAAAGAGCATAATGTGTACCACTGGATTGCTCTTTAAATGAGTTATTCTTTAAGCAAGGCGCTCTTTATGCAAGGTTTGACTGTATTCAGTGTGTTAGAAAAAGGGAAATCTCTAGTTCTTAAACCAGCAGAACAAGATGAAGAATAAATGTAATAAACAAAAATAATAAATCACAATTGTAGTCTATACAGTATGACTGCAGTTGGTCAGCACATCAACATAATACCTAGTTAAACATTATTTATCTATTTCTCTCTCAAGCCTTTAATTCAGGGAGCCCAAACTATGGCCTGTGGGCCAGATCCAGCCCCTGACACCAATTCATCTGGCCTGTGCCCAGTGATGGGCTGTTACCGGTTCGGACCGGGTCGCCTGAACCGGTAGCGCCCATCCGGAGGGGATCGCTGGGGTGGTGGTAAAACCCCAGGAAACCTAGTTCAGTCGCCTCTCCGGCCCCCCTCCGGAATTGTATTTCCGGGCAGCCAAAATGGCTGCCCAGAACTGCGCATGTGTCAAACCTCCATTTGACGCATGCACACTAAAAAATAGAAGTGTGCATGCATCAAATTGAGGTTTGACACATGTGCAGTTCTGGGCAGCCATTTTGGCTGCCCGGAAATGAAGGGCGCAAGCAGCACCTGGAGAAGTGGTGGCAGTGGTGGCCTTTCCTCGCCATGTCGCGCCACGCCGCCTGGCCACAATGGCGGTTAGCCACCATGGCACCACGGCACCACGGTTCCTGCCTGCCTGCCTGCCTAGTGCCTCCTCCCCGATCCCAGGCCAGGTAAGTGACGGTTTTGTGTTTTGGTGGGTGGGTGGGTTGAGTATTTTAATATTAATGTGTATTTTTATATAATTTTTAATGAATTATTTTATTTTATTTTTCTTTGGCTCTGCCCACGACATCATGATGTTGGCTCCGCCCATGGCGTCTTGATGTCATGACATCGGTTCTGCCCACGATGTCAGCTCCACCCATGGTGGGGTAGCAAAAATTTTGACAACCTGCCACTGCTTGTGCTGCCCTCGTTGCTCCCAGAAATGGAAGCAAAATGGGCACATTTTACTTCTGCTTCTAGGAGCTATGAGGGCAATGTGGGCTGGATGAATTGTAGTAAACCCATTCATGTGGATTCACAGGGGCTTCTGAGAATTGAAGTCCATGAACATCTGGAGTGCCAAGGTTCGCCATCATGGCCCTATGAGAACCCTGATCTCTACCTCATTTTATCTCTGGGAAGAAGGCTGAAACAAAACCCTAAGCTTCCAAATGTATCTCTATTTGCCGCAGGAGTTGGTGAGGGAAACATGCTTAGTTCTAAAGAGAATTTAGTAAACATTCACAGCAAGAAAGTTTAACTTTAACAGAGCAAGAGTGCAGATTGAGTAGGCAACATAACAGTACTAAGTTTGAAGAGTACAGTAATACCTCGGATAACGTTTACCTCGGTAACGCTAAAATCGCATAACGTTAAGTAATCTGGGGAGGAGAATTTGATCGAATAACGTTAAGGTCTTATGGGATGGGTCAGATAACAACCGCTAAAGCCTGTGTGGTTACAATGTATCTCTATGGAGCTTTAACGTTATCCAATCCATTCCATAGGATTTTAACATGCATCGGATAACACTAAAAATCGGATAACACCAAGTCTTGTGGAACCAAGTCTTAGCTTTATCTGAGGTATTACTGTATATCCTTTTCACTGTGGCATAAAATTAATATGTGGCGGGGAGGAATTAGATGGGTTTTTGATGTGGAGATTCCACAGTATTGCACCTGATGCAAGTGAACATCTGTTTATGCACAGAAAACTTCAGAATGTCAACATGCACTTATTTATATCTCTATTTCCAATATGAATGTCCTTTGAGACTGTTAACTCCTCTTGCCAATGCTTTGCAGTGGCAGACATTCCCAGAAAGCAAACCTTATGCCAGAGATATTCCCTGTAGCTGAGTAGAGCCAGCAAGCCACAGATCTCAGCAAAACCGCAAGAGATTTCTCTACTGCTGCCCTCCATTATGAAAAATGTGTTCAGGCAATTTATTAAGGCCAGACAAAACTGTGACAGATGTGTGCAACATGCCACCCCAGCCACTCTAGCTGCATTAAAGTTCCTTGCCAATTTGGGGGTTCAAGCAGTAGTTCCCATGGAACAGAGCCACACAAACATTGATGTGTCAGTTCTATTTGGCTTCTTTCATAGCTACAAATTTCTATCCGATCCCTCTCCATTCACAGGCACTCAGCATCAACAACTAAGAACATCCAGTACCCATTTATAGTACATTTCTCCTGAACCTGATTCCAATAAATTTCCTACCATTTTTCTGAATATTCAGATAGGAAGAACTGATATGAAGATATTTTTAACTCTGGTATTTCTTTCTACCTGTTTTAGCATCTTGCCATCAAATATTGGTTGAAACTGAAAAAGAGTACTGTATAGGATCAGTATTGTCTGCTTATAGACAGAAGTTGAATTTTTAAAATAAGTTTTTATCTCCCAACCAGGAAAGTCTACGAATTATCGATACGTATCTTGTAACTTTTTGAATGTTTTAAATTTTAAGACAGGAGCACGTTCCTTGAAGACCTATAAAGCATAATTTTTGATCTGACTGTATTTCTGCCTCTCTGCCAAATTGTGCCCCCTGGTATGTCAAATTGCTTATTCAAATAGCTCACCCACAATATTTAAGTAGAATTAAAAAATTTAAATTGAGGAATGTTCTCACAGCTTTACAAAGCCAGTCTATGAGTTCTACAGTGGTTGAAGAATGATATCAATGGATTATCTTGGAGGAGAGAGTTTGTTCATCTGGAACTAATGCAGTTGAAGACCTAACTCACTACTGTATTTACTTGCTTGCTCAATTTACAATGAGTAACTGTTAAAAGAGTTAGGTCTTGCATTCAATAAATCTGATGTAAATTTGATATATTTCTTACTGGAAGATAGTTCACCTTTTATTTCTGAAAAAGTAGTGTTTTGCTTTTAGAGCAGCAATTTTAAGGGGGAAAGTTTGTAGTAATGATGCAGTGACTTTTTAGGCTGGATGAGTGTGCTTGTTATAGTGTTGGTTTTATCTAACTTTTAGCTAGGTAATTATTTGATTATTTTATTTTGTTTGAGTAACCTCTTTATAATGGCTATGGTAAAGACTGTGGTGGCTTAATGGTTAAGAAGCTTGCCTGGTTAGCTGGAAGGTCAGCAAGTCAGCAGTTCATGATGGAATGAATGCCCATCTCTGTCCCAGCTCTTGCCAACCTAACAGTATGAAAGCAAGAAATTGCAAGTAGATCAATAGGGACCAGTTCAGTGGGAAAAATCTTGGGGACATGAAAAGAGTCTCATTCGGGCATCCCCTGACTGGAGTTCCTCCAGCAAAAATCCTTTCAACCCAGAAAGCACCTTTGTGTGCTTCTGACATTATGAAAAAATGGCTACGGTTATACAAACAAACTTGCTTTACTTGTTTTAACATCCAGGTAGGGATGAGTGAGGATTTCATTTCAGTTTATTTTTCTAATAAGAATTTATCAGAATTCATAAACAATCCATGTTTAGGAAAGAAAGAACTTGAGATTTATTTATTTATTTATTTATTTATTTAAACTTAGGAGAATCCACATAGATGTGTCCATCCAGACTTTCTCAACTCTTGAAAGTCTAGGTATGATTATGAATCCTTTATATTTAGGCCAATGTTCAATTAGGGTTACCACTCATTTTTCTCTTAGAGGCTCCTCATGTTTAGTACTTACATGACAGGCAGGTACAATACACTGCCTTCATAGGCACCAACTGTACCTCTTGGATTTGTCCAATGAGCATGCTAGAGAACTTCATTTCAATTTTGTGGGAGAAGCAGATGAATAATTTACTAACTTTACCTCCAAAAAGAACTTGATTCTTAAAAAGATTAAATTGGGCAGAAGTAAAATAGATATTCCCTGTTTTTTTCTCTGGATTTGTACATTTAGCCATATTTAGATAAAGGTCTCCCTTGCTCAAAGGCCAGTTGTGTCTGACTCAAGTGGTCAGTGCTCATCTCCATTTATAGCCAAAGAGCCAGTGCTGACTTCATCTGCAAACATTTATGTGGTCATGTGGCAGGCATTACTAGATGTGCATGGAATGCTGTTACCTTCCCCACCAAAGCAGTACCTATTTATCTACTTGCAATTTCTTGCTTTCGGACTGCTAGGTTGGGAGAAGCTGAAACAGATGGGAGGAGGTCACTCATGTCTCAAACTGCTGACCTTCCAGTCCTCGAGTTCAGCATCTTAACCGCTAAGGCGCCACAGACCTTAGCCACACTTGTTGCTATACAATTCTAAGATTAGTCCAAAAATATTGCAAATAGCTATAAATGGTTGGCTAGTAACATCTTTTTTCAAAAGTATGTAAGAAGATGCCTAGGTGGAAAATAACATAAGTGCAGTGATGGGATGTAGCAAGTTCTCACCAGTTCGCCAGAACTGGTAGTAATTTTCCCCAGTGTCTCGGAGAACCGGTAGCAGCTTTTGGGGGGAACCACCTTCAGGCCTTACCTTTTCATTGTTTCCAATTGGAGAACCCTTAAGGAGGTCCAGCTATTTTACATTTACATTAAGGCATATTATCCTAGAGAACTGGTTAGGCAAAGACTTAGTACCTAACTTCTTTAACTGTTGAAAAGTTGAAAAGTGCCAAAATGCAGCCATCTTGTGGTGATTTCATTCTGTAGTTCCTTCCATCTGACCTAGTGTGAGAAAGATTAGCCAGAATAAGCTTTAAGCTCTGGTTTAAAACTGGTTGATTTGTGTTTGGGGTAGGTGGGTGGGTGGGTGTATTTTAATGTATTCTTTTATTTTATTTACAGCTTTGTGTTGTGGGTGGGTTGAGGAGTGTGTCTGCGCTTATTTTTATTTTATTTTTAATTATTTTTCCTTTGGCCCCGCCTACAATGTCATGATGTCATGATGTTTGCTCCGCCCACACTGTGATGACATCACGGTGGGGTAGTAAAATTTTTGACATCCCACCACTGCATAAGTGTGCATTCATGTAAGCTTATGAATTATTTGGTTCAAATCATGGGTGGGGAAATCCTAGGAAGGGACTGCAATTCAAGATTTCAGTTAGAAAGAGTGGGAGAGCTGGACAGGCAGAAGCTGCTGTTCCCACTATGGAAGATAAGGCTCTTGCCCCCTTGGTTTAGCTACTACAAATGTGAATCCACACAATGATCTCATGTATTTGCATTTGCGTTTGTGTTTTACTTTAAGGCTTTAGAGAGTGTATAGTTGGAGCTGATTTATTTACATTGTGGATATCCTACATCGATTGATAAATATATCTAGGATTTTGTGGTTTATGTGTTTGTTTTGTTTTCTGATTCAAAGAGATGTTTGCAATCTTCCTTGTTGAAAACAAGCAATTTCTACATGAACTTGGAGTGTAGAAACCATAGCATTCAGTCTGGGGATGTGTTATGCCACTGTTGTCATTGTTTTGTTATATAAGAACTGTATATATAAAAACATTTTTTAAAAAGCTTCTGCTTACAATGCTCACTTAAATATATAGATAGATATATAGATATTCCTGTATAGCTAGCCCCATAGAACCAGAGAGCATTACCCATACACAACTTTGAGTAATTAATCTAAGCAAATTGGAAGAAATGAAATCATTATGTCTGAAGTTACAACCTCTGAAAGAACAAATTTCCTGCCAGGGTAATAAATGGATTCTTTTGTTTCACATTGGCCTTGGCCATGTGACTACCTTGGCTTATTCTTCATGCAGAAGATTTTTCTGTATAAATGCCCAGATGGCTTTGAATTTCAACTGCTAAAATACATATTCAGTCTTGAAGGCAATTTCCAGTCCCCTTCTTGTGCCTCTAAAATAAATTCAAATTATTTCCAAGATGGGGGGGGGGAATGAAACATGAAAGCAAACTTGTTTTATGTTTAAAAGTTTGTGTGCCAACTTTATCTGAATAGCATACTCAGCTTCAGAAGCTTAAACAATTAGATTGAATTTGAAGCAACTGTTTTAACATAAAACTGTGGTTTCAAGGAGACTATTATTGCATATTCATTTTAAGCGGCTGATTTAAAACAACTCTACAATGCTTTTTTTCAGAGTTGACATTCAGATACTAAAAATGATTATTACTTTTCAAGATGTACTATAAAAAGATAATGATTTTTTTCTGCATTGTCTCAACATTCTAACTTACAAAATGCCCCTTACAATATCTACATTATTATTACAGCTGTCAGTACTTATGCTCCTTTTATAATTCTTTGAATGTTAAAGTTTAATTTTTCATTCTGCATATCTTCAAAAGTAGTTTGCAAACAAAATGAAATCAGCACATGTGTTTTCCACAAGTTCCATACTGGAACAATTAGTATAAATAGTTTTACTCAACTCAGTGGCCTCATCACAATCAAATATAATCAGATTTGATTTGAGGGAGTATTTCCACACATTGCCTGCTGTAGAGACTCTGATATAAACTGGGAAAATTCATACATGTTCCCACAGAAGTAATGAGTTACAGACAACATATTAGAGAGTAAACAAACAAACAAAATGTAGCACTTTAAAGACTAAGTGATATGTTTTAATGTGAGCTTCCATGGATCAAGTCCACTTCATCATGCATCGGATAAGGCTAAAAATCAGATAATGTTAAGACTTGTAGAACCAAGTCTTAATGTTATCCGAGGTATTCCTGTACTAAGGATCCACTCCTTTCATCTTCATGTCTTCCTCTGCAGGTGTAAAAATATTGTTTCCTATTTGAACCTACCTGCCACATAGTAACCATCTGTGCCCTTTGTGGACATGTAAATAGTAATTCTGAACACCAGGTGTTTCTCTTAACCTTCTCTTCTCCATGCCCACCAATGTAACGTAAATGATAAATATACTAACAGAAACCTATGAACATACAGTATAAAGAAACTTATTGGGAAATGTGAGCTCAATCTGATGTTCATTTTACAAAGAAAAGAAAAGCCAAAATATAAACCAAGATCTTGTCTAACTAAATTTATTGTTATTTTAAATAATTCCTAAGGAAAATGTCTTTAATATGTTTATAAATTTGTGGGCATCCTCTTCCCCCACTTTAAAAAAAAGGGAAAATTTGCCCTTCACAAACCTGTAAGAACTTCATTTATCTTCCAAGACTTCTAAGATGATTGATAACCTCCCTGAAATGTGTTCAAGTATTGCTTTCAACAGCCAAACTTGTAATTTGTCAAGACCTGGATGCATTCAAAGAACACCATATATTTTGAGGTCAGGTCTTTTCCTATCCAGAGTTTACTGCCAATATTTAGCACAGATATTCACTAGCAAACCTGGAAAAAAGATCTGAAATTCCCATAAGCCAGCTTCAAAGTTTTTGCAATAGTCATTCCATCTGTCAAGTTTTATTGCTCAACTTAGGTCACTACAGAGCTCTTTTTAGATATTAGGACAATGCCAGAAGAGTAATATAGCTGATCAGTTTTTGAAACAGTAATATGTGACAGACCAAGGTAAAAAGTCATTGGGGATATCCCTCATCCCAAAAATTGTGTAATGAGATTCCCACTCCCCATTTCAGCTTGGATTATAGGCCACTCAAATATTATTATTTATATATTTAAAAAAAACATCTTCCTGGATGTGATCAGATAGTTGTCTTGACATCTGGCTGCATCTGAGAACATCCAGTAAATAACTATTAAAAGCCACCTCATTTTGCATCATTCTTTCAGGCTGCCATCATTCACTGCAATGAAAAGCATAGATTAGAATAGTATTTCTCGTTGTTTCTAAACCTTATAGTTACTATCTTGATTGAATAAACATGTTTCTTATTTACAAAGAACAGAATTTATTAATAAAAACCAAAATCACACCAACAACCATGCAAAATGTTTCTCCACTCCCCTAGGCTGCCTTTGTGCAAAGGCAAGCCTGCTGGGGGCCGGGGAGGCACAGTTGCCTTGTTGCTGTTGAGTAAGCCTATAGGATTCTGGGCTAAATTACTCCTGTTTGTTCAATCTATAAAATTAAGTCACAGTAATGCACATGTGCATTGTTTATTTGATTCATTTAACTGCATTTTTATCCCAGAACTAGGTACTGATGGAAGGAGTAGGCAGTCCTTCACTGAATTGGTTTGAAATGGAACATCTTTATGCAGCTGATGGTGTTTCTGAAGCATTTTGTCATTTATAAATCACGAACACTTTATTTTCAAAGATTTAACAATCGTTTAGCACATCAACTCCCTTCTGTTGTTCCCCCAGCAATTCTAACGAATGAAAGTGATATGGCCAAGAACATGCATTTAGTTTCTAAGTGGCAATTCACATTATATTGCAATGGAATGTTATTAAAAGAAAATTACAACTGTCATTCCTGTTGATGTCTATGAACTTTTAAACAGAGGGAAAGACCTCTGTCAAATAAAAATCCAACTTTCAAAAAGGAAGATTTGTGTATAATCTCTGAGGTTTAAAAATTCTTACCTCTCCCTGAAGAGCAGTTTGTCATAAACAGATGAATGAATTTATAAGGATAAATAACATTAACAAAGTCAAAATTGAAAAACTCTTGGTATTTCTCTCTCATTACAATAAAGAGCAATGACAAAATATTAAAATCAATTAACTGTCTTGCACATTTTAGGCACCAGGCCTAGATGGGGCTGAAGGATTTCAAATTTCAATGCGCAAACACTAGCTTTCTATTTCTTTCTCCCTTTTCAATAGACTGTTCCAGTAAACAGCTGGTAGCATAATCAAATTCACAGAAAGATTTTAAACAGCTTGGAGAAGTTTACAACCATTTTGAGTTATAGGCACAAAGCAGTTTAATTGACTTCCAACAGGATCAGATAACAGCCCATCTAGCTATTCAAAGCATGTTCTATGAACACATTGGGAGTACCGTATCACAATGACAATCTCCCTGTTTAGTCTGTGTGCATTTATTTAACACCTATAATGCCCTTGCATACAATTACATATATGGTGCTGTGCTCAAAGAATGCCGATTGTTTGGGACCAGAGCCTTACGCTCCAAGGATATATTGAACATTTATTTATTTATTTATTTAAGCAAACTTTTATGCCATCCTCCTCAAAAAAGACCCCGGCCGGCTAACACAACTCTCAACACCTAAAACACAATAAAACATAATATAAAATCAAGATTAAAAGATTAAAAAAATTAAAAAGCTAAAGACAAACAGAGAGAGGGGGATCAAATGAGTCAACAGACTGGGGCAACTGTCTGGCCCATACCCCACACATGCTCTGCCAACCAGGTCTTGACCCCCTTCCTAAAGGGCAGCAACTCCATCTGGAGATGCAGCTCACTTGGCAAGAGTTTCCATAGGGCCGGAACAGACACAGAGAAGGCCCTCCTCCTTGTGCTAGAGAGGTGCGCCTCTCTAACTGATGGTACAACCAAAGCACCTCTCTGGTCTGCTCTGGTGAGACGGACATATGTTCTTAAGGTGATGTGGTCTCTTAGGTATCCTGGCCCACTAACATATAGGGCATTAAAGGTAATAACCAGCACCTTGAATTGCACCCAGAGGCACACTGGCAACCAGTGCAGCTCCCGCAGCAATGGTGACGAGTGAGCATAATGGCCACACCCCATCACGAGCTGGGCAGACACATTCTGGACCAGCTGAAGCCTCCGAATGGTCACCAAGGGCAGCCCTATGTAGAGCACATTACAGTAATCATCTGGAGGTGACCAAAGCATGTGTGATCATGAGCAAGGAGTTCCGATCTAGGAGTGGGTGTAACTGGCTTATTACATGAAGTTGTGCAAAAGCCCTCATGGCCACGACTGCCACCTGCTCTTCGAGCAGCAGTCGCGAGTCCAAGAGGACCCCCAGATTATGCACCAGGTCTGTTTGGGGCAACACTGCCCCATCCAGAACCAAAGATGGTAGCAGTACTTTGAATGACTGAAATAGCCATTGTTCGGAAAATAATATTTGCTATCTATAGTATGTTTTCTGCATTTTATTTTCCTTTGACATCACTGTTTAGAACAGACCTCTCAATTCCATCACCTATTCTTTGCAACAACATGCAGATCAAGCTGCAACAAGCTCATGTTTTAGATTTTTTAAAATTCCTTAAAAACAAGAGTGTTTAGAGAAACATTCAAAGACATCCTTCCCCCGAGATAATTAATTTATTTTGGTTTCAGACTCAAAGCTTTTATGTATTCATGACCATCATGAATACAGGGGCTGTGGTGGCTCAGTGGTTAAGATGCTCACCTTGGTAGCAGGAAGGCTGGCAAGTCAGCAGTTCAAGACCCGGGTACAGCATGATGGATTGAGCACCTGTCTCTGTCCCAGCTCTTGGGGACATGAAAGGAGCCTCATTTGGGCATTCCCTGAGTGGAGTTTCTTCTGCAAAAATCCTTTCAACCAGAATAATTTCTGACATGAAATTATTATTATTATGACCATTACCGCCACTGGGTTTGGTCATTATTGTACATTTGTATTGGTTATGTTTATTATACTTATTTTAATGTTGTAAACCACCCAGAATGGGGAACTTTTGTTCTCAGAGGGGCAGTATACAAATGTATTAAATAAATAATTATCCCATTTTTGTGTGTCTGTGTTTGTATGTGTACATGCAAATGTGTATCTCAGGATAACATTTTATAAATCTGGCAAAGTAGAACCCAGTCCAAGAAGTCAATTTTTTTTTAATACATTAACCTTGTTTCTACTATACAGCATGGAATGATGGACTTTAAGAATAGGAAAAAAACATTTGAATTTACTGCAGGATGTTAGGAATGTTTTTTGACTGAAAATATAATGAGTAGAGAAGTATTAAGCAAAGACCAGCAATCTGCATCCTTACAGCACCTTTCACTCACTCAAAGCTATGAGAAACAAAATGTGCAGATTGCAACAGCTGATCATTCATGGTAATATAAATTACAAAAGAAGTGGAAGGAAGGGAAAAACATCTAGGCTGTATATTTTGGGGGAACTGGCTTGGATGTAGAACATCAGTATAGCTTCGGTCAGTGATGGTGAAACTTGGCACTCCAGATGTTCTTGGACTTCAATTCCCAGAAGCCCCAGCCCCTGTGAATCCACACGGATGGGTTTACTGCAAGTCATCCAGCCAGCATTGCCCTCATTGCTCCAGGAAGCAGAAGTAAAATGCGCCCATACGGGCTGGATAAATCGCAGTAAACCCATTCGTGTGGGTTCACAGGGGCTCGGGCATCTGAGAATTGAAGTCCAAGAACATCTGGAGTGCCAAGGTTTGTCATCATGGGCTTAGGTGATTCCAAAGTCAGAAAAGTCATGAGATTATACAACTCCAGTAGAAGAGAAATAAGATAAAGAAGTATAATATACTATCACATTTGCCCCTTGGGAGGTTGTTGTGACACTATATCAAGTTATCATTTTTCTCATAACATTTTGGCACTCTGCCATCACATACCATGTCTCTCTCCAGCAAAGAAAAGATAGAAGCAGAGACAGAACAATGTACAGCATGAATGTGGTACAATAGCAGAAAACATTTTGAACAGTGAGACATAAATTTGGCAGTGTTGCAATTTTATTAACAGCTTAATATGAAAAATAACAAACACTCAGAAGTAATTAGGTAAAATGTAGCATAACTTCTTGCACATAGCTTGTAGCAAATATTGTAACTAGTAATTACAAAGTTGCCTTTTAGCTGTATCTGTAAAACTAGGTTACTTAGACATAAATAACACCTATTTACCTTCAAACACCACTCATCAAGGGCATTTAAGGAATTAAAAGGGAATTTTCTTCAGATTTTTTCATAATGGGATTATTATATGCCATTCTGTTATCAATCTTAAGGGAGAAGGGAATTATTTTCCGAGTTTTTCTTTGTTATTTTCATATACAGTACTGTGCAAAATCTTAGGCTGCCACATATATTTTGGGGAAAATTCATTGAGTGATTTGAGGGGGCCATAGCTCAGTCAACCTAATTTCAAATTTTACAAAATGTAGAGAGGGTTGAGAGGAGAGTCAGCTGAAGGCTTGCTCCAATTTTGGTGTGTCAAGGTAGCCCCCCAAATCACTCATTGAATTTTCCCCAAACCAGCTGTGGTCTAAGACTTTTGCAAAGTACTCTATTTCCTAGTCACAGTATCATACTATGAGAAAGAACTGTAGACTATTTATTGCTTACCTATTATTCATTCATTCATTCATTCATTCTCTATACCATCCTACTAACCAAAGATCATTCATTGGCCAATATAAGCACTTTTGTTGTTCAGTCACTCAGTCTAATCCGACCCTTTGTGACCCCATGGACCACTGCATGCCAGGCACCCCTATCCTCCACCATCCTCCACAGCCCACTCACCTCTACGCCAATTGCATCAATAACACCATCTAGGCATCTCATCCTCTGCTACCCCTTCTCCTTTTGCCTTCAATCTTTCCCAGCATCAAGGCCTTCTTGAGTGAGTCCTTTCTTCTCATTTGGTGTCCAAAGTACTTTAGCTTCATCTTCAATATTTGTCCTTCCAAGGAGCAGTCACGGTTGATTTCCTTAAGGATTGACTTATTTGATCTCCTTGCTGTCCAGGCTACTCTCAAAAATTCTCCTCCAGCACCACATTTCAAAGGCATCTATTCTTCTTTGTTCAGCCTATACTATATACAGTGGTACCTTGCTTAAAGAGCATAATGCGTTCCACAAGATTGCTCTTTAAGCGAGTTTGCTCTTTAAGCAAAACACCATTGTAAATGACCAATTGTGTGTGGGGGGGATTGAGAACCCTGATTTATTTGTTAAGCGAGTTTTTGGTTGGTTTTATTTGTTAAGTGAAGCGAACATTCAGAGAAAATGCTGCTCTTTAAGCGAGTTCCTCTTTAAGTGAAGCGCTCTTTATGCGAGGTTTGACTGTATAGTAAATAAAATAGTAAACACTATACAGTAATACCCTGGATAACGATTGTACAGTATAGCGCTAAAACCGCAGAATGTTACAAGATTTTTGGAAAAATCTTGTATCGAATAACGCAATTTTTAGCATTATCCGGAACAATCGTGGGGGGGGGGTTTGGATTGGGTAGAACATCTACCCAATCCAAACCCCCCAAGCGCCTGCCTGCATTATGTTTGGAAAGGGTATGGGGAAGATCCCCCGTACCCTTTCCAAACACCGTGCAGGCGCGCGCATGTCAGACGGGTGCTGGGGAGGCTACGGAGCTCTTCCCCGTAGCCTCCCCAGCCCCCATCTGACACGCATGTGCCCGCCCATGGAGAAGTCAACACGGGGGCTTTTTAAAAAGAGACACTGTTGCCGGGACCCTTTGCCCCACCTCCTCTCCCCTTCCTCCCCCCTCCCGCCACCAGGTATCCGGCCAGTGCCGCTTTGGCAGCGAGACTTTTTGCTCCTCTGCTGTGGGGGGGGGGGAGTTCAGACCCTTGCTTGGTGAGGGGCAGTGGCGGCGACTGTGGGGCTTTCCCTTTTGGCCGGATACCTGGTGGTGGGAAGGAGAGGAGGAAGGGGAGGAGGCAGGGCGAAGGTTCCTGGCAACAGCATCTCTTTTTTAAAAGCCCCCGTGTCATCTTCTCCACAGGTGGGTGGGCACATGTCAGATGGAGGCTGAGGAGGCTACGGGGAAGAGCTCCCTTCCGCGCTGTGTCTGAAGCCCAGATGAAATCCAAAGGACCCCCTCCCCTTTTCTTGGCATTTCTCCCCAAGACAGGGAAAGGAGGGTCACGCTGTCCAAAGATTGGGCACCTCATAGAACCCACTTTGCTTTTAAAACACACACGGCACCAGACTTCCCAGAAGTTGGGGGTGGGGTGGACAGTGGGACTCGATTGCATAAGAGAGCCGAGGCGAGCTGGCTGCCTTCTGAAGAGCAGAGGAGCTGTCTCGGCTTCTCACACTTCAATCTTGGTCGTGCATCAGTGCAGGGGGGGAGGGAGGGGGGGAACCCGAGGGCTAGGGAAGCGCCAGCCTCTCGCTCAGCAGTGCGTTCGCCAGCAAGGCTCGCCTATTGATCCGTCTCCCCTTCTTCTTCTTCTTCTTCTTCTTCTTCTTCTTCTTCTTCTTCTTCTTCTTCTTCTTCTTCTTCTTCTTCTTCTTCTTCTTCTTCTTCTTCTTCTTCTTCTTCTTCTTCTTCTTCTTCTTCTTCCTTTCCCTCCCCCTCTCTCTGTCCACCCCCACCCCCACCCCAATCGCCTGCTTGCCTTCCTTCCTGCCTCCTAGGTTCACCCCGCTGGCCCTTTGCTCCTGCCGAGGCGTGCGTGCCTGTGTTTGTATTTCTCAAGGCTTCTCCCCCCCACACCCGCCGCCTCCTGCTCTGGCTGTCTCTACCATGGATGTCCTGCCATTCCTTGCAGTCGAAGGTTGCTCCTTGGCGCAGTGAGCGAAGATCATGCGGGGATTGCTAATGGCTCTGCCAAGAGGCGAGGCTCTCCCTCTCGGCCAGACAATGCTGTGATCGCAACTCTGGGGCCGACGCATGTCTGCGGCGCCAACAGCTCTTACACCCGGCCAGAGGGAAAGGAAGGAAGGAAGGGGACAAGCATCACCCTCATCATCCACACCACCACCACCGGCAGCAGCATCTTCTTCAAAGACAGCGGCTACCGCCACAACAACAAACGCTTGAGCCAGCCCCCCCTTCACAGGATTGCAGCGCGGGTGTGCCTCGGAAACACCATGACAATTATTCCCCCAATTCTAACTCATCCACTCTTCCGAAGCGCCCTTCTGCTCAGCTTGTTCAAAATCCCCCCCCCCTGGGGGGCGGGGGAATTTCGGACAAGCCTTGCCTTGCCTCGGCATGGTTTGTCCCTGATGTCAGGGCTTTTTTTAAGCGTTGTTCAATGTATACCCCGGACAACGCTAAAAACGGATAACGTCATGACTTGTGGAACCAAGTCATAATGTTATCCAGGGTACTAGTGTACTGTACTATACTATACTATACTATACTATACTATACTATATATAATAAATAAAAATCTTTGTCTTCACACTAGGTCAGGTGAAAGGAACTACAGAATGAATTCACCAAAAGGTGGCTTCATTTCGCATCTGGCCTAGAAACAGAAGAAGAAGAAAAAGTAAAAACCCTTTATCAATGATTTTGTTGTTGTTCTTCAGTCACACAGTTGATTCCACCCCTTCGTGACCCCATGGACCACCGCCCTCCAGGCAACTCTGTCCTCCACCATCCTTCTCAACCCACCCAGCTCTGTGCTCATTGCATCTACAATACCATCTAGCCATCTCTCATTTTCGGCCACTCCCTTCTTCTTTTGTCCTTCACCTTTCCCAGCATCAAGGCAATGATACCCCAACTTACTGGTAAATAGAACTATAATTTTAAAACAACTAAAACATGGCAATGGTAAATCAATATACCTATGCAGCACCAATTAAAATAGTCTAAGACCAAAGAAAACAAATAAAATCAGGTATGGGGCAGAATGTCAGCAAATACCACTTTCAATAATGCCTACAGAGATGTTTTTCTGGTCTCTCTCAGGGTAGGTAACTGCAGTTCACTTCTTTGAGAGACCCTGGTTGTCCCAGCCATATGCACCAGAGAGAGGATGGTAATGATAATGCAAGGTGTTAACAAGGCACACTATAATGAATTATTTCAGTGAGGGTTGATTATATCAATATGGATAACCTGACTGCAGATGAGTAATTAAGAAAATTAAAAATATAGCAATCTGAGCTCTGGAAAATACCTAGTCCCATTCTTAAAAAGGATTTATGCAGACTACAACCATATGGAAGGTTGAAAGGGGCTTTGAATTTCTCATCCAGTCCACACTCAGTCCCACTCACAGTTCCTCAGAACCAGTAAAGTAACTATTCAACACCTGTACAGGATTTCAGTACATTTCTATTATATTAAAAAGAAAGGAAACAAACAATCCTTTTAAGACACATCTTACAGAAAGAAACATACAAAGGAGGACAAATCCAATTTTGTTTTCCTTGGAGGTCACTTCAAAGGTGGCACAAAAGGATACAGCCTTGTAAGAAATGAATGAGCAGAGCTGTTGCTCATGTTTCAATTTTCAAATAACACTGCTATGCTGAGAGTTTCATTAAAAGCCAAATATGTATACATATACTCACCCCAGAAGGATCAAAGAATGGTACATTTGTGGCAGAATGCATTGTCTTTAGAAGGAGTCCAAGATGAATACTGTCATTCTTTGGACAGCTAAATAAGGGCATGTTCTCTCCAAATATTGCTTGAATGAGTCGAAATAATATTTTTAACCAAAGACCGTGACTCTCTGTTGTTCATTTTTAAAATTTTATTGATACAAATATACTTCACATTGAGTTTTATTTTTACTAATCACACTACATATTCATGAAAACAAGTAAACAGAAGGATCATTAAAAAGAGTTCACTCACTAGTCACCCTTCTGTGTTTTTCCTATCTTTCTACTACAACTTTCATCATGCAGGTGTTTCTCCCACAAAAATTCTTTCAACTCAGAATAATTTCTGACATGAAAATATTATGATGATGCAGGGAGCTAGGAGTTCAAAGAACGGCTATAAATGTCGGAGCTTGTAAAAGTTACTTTTGTCTACCACAGTTGCCAGAATCTCACAGACAGCACAACAATTGAGCCTGCAGGCAAGGGGATTCTTACACTCAAAAAGTAACTTTTCCAAGCTTGTATAAAAGTGGGGGATTCATTTAGCCCTCAGTGCTTAGGGGCAAACATTTCCCACTGCAAAAGAGGCAAACCACTTTAAACTCAGTAACGACTGATCTCTATGGCTATAGAAGGTCCAGCAACAAGTGAAATGGCCTCGACAACGTACATAGCTCTCCTCCCTTCTTTGGGCACAGAAAAATCCCAGCAAAGACAAAAAACAATACTCTACAGCAGAGGTCAGCAACCTTTTTAAGTCGGGAGCCAGGTCACGCTCCCTCAGACAATTGAGGGGGCTGGGCTAGTGGTCCCCCACCATAAACACTGCCATAAATGCATCCACGCCCACCACAAATGTGGCCACAGCCACCTCTGCTGGCTGTGGTGGCGGCAATGGGGGGGGGGGGGAGAGGCCGGATTATTTGGCACCACAGGCCAGATTCAACCCATGGGCCATAGGTTGCCAAACCCTGCTCTATGGGGACCATGACTCGCAGAAAGCTGGGTGGGGTGTTCTGGGATTTGTGGTTCAAAACAGTTGTTTTCATCTCTAAGTCCGTCCACAACCAAACACTGATAAACTCACCATTTCCCCCATTGGAACCAGCAGAGTTAGGCTAATTTTCCAAAGTAATTACCCTTGTAAAAACAATTTCTGTTTCTGAAATGAGGCAGATAGAAATCAAGGTACAATTGACTCCAGTTCTGGATGAGAACTGGATCCTGGGGAGTGTACCTGCTACCACCTGTGAATTAGATCCATGTCCGGACTGGCTCATGAAAGCAGGTAGGATCGTGACGGGTGGCTGGATTCAAGTGGTGGTCAGTGCTTCACTGAGGGAGGGGGTGATCCCACCTCAACTCAAACATGCACTGGTGTGCCCCCTCCTAAAAAAAAAAACCATAGCTCGATACGAATATACCATCCAATTTCCGCCCTGTCTCGAACCTCCCCTTTTTGGGGGAAGGTTGTCCAGAAAGTCGTGGTGCAGTAGCTCCAGGGGGTCCTGGAGGAAGCAGATTATCTGGACCCTTTCCAGTCAGGCTTTAGGCCGGGTCATGGTATAGAGACTGCATTGGTCACACTGTTTGATGATCTCTGGCAAGAGCTTTCGATACTATCAACCATGGTATCCTGCTGGACCGGCTCCAGGGGTTGGGGATCTGGGGCACTGTGCTGTCCTGGTTCTCCTCCTCCCTCAGTGGCTGGATCCTGTCGGGGGGGGGGGGCGTGAAGTCGAATCCAAGATAGCTCACGTGTGGGTGCCTCAGGGCTCAGTCCTCTCTCCCCTACTCTTTAACATATATATGAAACCACTGGGTGAGATCATCCGATCCTACAGGGTGACATATCACCAGTATGCTGATGATACTCAGTTGTATATCTCTGCCTGTGGTGATCCCAGTGATGCAGTCAAGGTCCTGACCAGTTGCCTGGAGGAGGTTAGGCTCTGGATGGGGGACAATGGATTACAGCTGAAGTGACTGTGGGTGGCTGAGTGAGGGGACTCAGCCCTCATAAGGAGTTATCACCGCTGGTTTGGGTGAGGCATTGTTGCCCCAATCCATCCCAGTGTGCAACCTGGGGGTCCTCCTGGGCTCACGGCTTCTGCTCCAGGAGCAGGTTATAGCCATGGCCAGGAGGGCCTTCAGGCAAGTGCGTGTTATTAATCAATTGTGCCCACTTCTGGACTGGGAGGCCCTGCTCATGGCCACCCATGCCCTGGTCACCTACCATTTGGACTATTGTAATGCGATCTACATGGGGCTGCCCTTGATGACCATCTGGAGACAGCAGTTGGTCCAGAATGCAGCGGCCCGTGCGGTGGTGGGGTGGGGTCATTTTGCCCATGCCTCGCCACTGCTGCAGGAGCTGCCCTGGCTGCCTATATGTCTCCGGGTGCAATTCAAGGTGCTGGTTATCACCTTTAAAGTCCTTCATGGTAGTGTACCAGGATACCTCAGGGACCGCATGGTCCCTAGGACATCAACCCATCCCACAAGACCAAACCGAGAGGGCACCCTCCATATACCATCCATTGGGGAGGCATGCCACTCCAGCATGAGGAAATGGCCTTCTCAGTTGTAAGCCCACACACTATGGAACTTCCTCCTGGTAGAATTATACCTCTAGGCTCATTTGCTACCATTTAGGAGAGAACTGAAAATGTGGTTAGCAAAGCGGTTCCCCTCCCCCCTCTTGTAATTGGTTTTTAATGATTTTTAATGATTGAATGATTATATCGTTTTTAATGTCATGCTATTTTTATACCTGTTTTAATAGATCAATAAGGCAATCAATATGTTGGAAGAACTTTTAACTGTTTTTATATTGTTTTTAAATTGTTGCTGAGCAGCCAGTGAGGTGTCTTCTGGACTGTGTACACCACCCAGAGACTATTGTTTGGGGCAGTATATAAATCTATTGTAAATAAATAAAAATAAATAAATGAGAGACATGGAAAACAAAGTGTAGCAAGGATTGAATTTGTACAGCTTCTTTGTCTTCTTTTGTGTCTAGTTCAGGTGTGAAACTGCCAAAAATAAGGCACTTTTCAGTGAATTAATTATGCAGTTCCTTTCACCCAACCTAGTGTGAGAAAGATTAGCCAGCAACAAAGGTGGCTGTTACCAGGGTACGCCCGATTGTGGTTCAAAAATACCACAATCTAAAGCTAGAGTGCCAGCTGCACTCTTCCTGGAAATGTCTGACTGGCTAAGGTGACACATACCTTAGAGCAGGAGTCAGCAACCTATGGCCTGTGGGCCAAATCCAGCCCATGGTGCCAAATAATCTGGGTCCTGCTCTCACTCCAACCGCCACTGCTGCAATTGCCACTGCTGCTGGAAGTGCAGATGCACTTACAGCAGCCACAGACGCATTTATGGCAGTGTTTATGGCAGGGGGACCACCAATCTGGCCCTCTCAACTGTCTGAGGGAGCATGGCCTGGCCCCCAACTTAAATGGTTGCCAACCCTTGCCTTAGAAGCTGTCTACATGGGCATGAATCCCGTGGTGGGGTTGGTCCAACAATGTCTACACTTCAATCAGACCTAGCCACTCCAACCCATCTCCAGCCTGTCCCATTTTGAGACCTCATCAGGGGTGGAACGAAATTAGCCCACTGTACTTCATCCCTTCCTAGGGAACAGTATTAAATAGAGGTGGGCTGCATAATGTGGATTTTGCCCCCAGGCCTGCCACTAGTGAGACCCAGGTGTAAAAGTTAGACAGCCACTTTGCACCTGATGGGAGAAAGTTCCCACCCACCCCTGTCAAATGCAAAGCACTGTTCCCCTCCCCACTGCAGAACAGTGTCCAATTGGGGGGGGGTGTCTTTTAACAGTCAATATTGTATTGTACTGTTTTGTATTGCATTGCATTGCATTGTATTGTATTATTGATTTTTGTGAACCACCCTGAATTGGTTTTTACTGAGTAGGGTGGTATATAAATTGAATCAACAACAAGAAGAACAACAACCTGTTGGGGAAGCTTTCCTCCTTCACCTGCAATGTGCTGTTCCCAAGAACAACAATGACAATGACAATGGCGACAAGAACGATGATAGTGATGACAATGATGACGATGACAACAGCACTCATCAGGATGGCTATCTTACGTGGGATGTGTGGCAGGTATGATTGAGAAGTGTTCTTAGGGTAAGGCAAAGAACCCATTTGAAGTTTAAATTTACATGAATCAACATTAACATGCATTAATTTTAACTTTAATTTTCTATTAGAATCCTGGTTTTATATTGTTTTGTTTGAGGGACACCAAAACGTTTAGTCTAAACTGACTTTGGTATGATTCTTTCCTTTTTCTTTTGCATTTCCTTTAAATGAAATTTAAAAACGAGAAATTAACTTAATGGTATGATTCTGAGTTACAATTTCTTCCCTGCAATTCCAGAAGAAAAAAGGGAGAAATAAACATCACACATTATTATCACTGCCACACACTATACAACACTATCTGGGCTGCTGCACCCCCACCCCAGAACTCTCCCTCTACAATAACTGCTGTTGGAATGAAGTTCTATTATTGTAGCCAGATAGTTCAGATTTGTTTCACAACACCACTCATGGTGTTTCATTATGGAGATGGCTCTTCCAAGCATATTCCAACGGAAATATTTAATAGGTTCTTTGGGGCATATTTTTATGATGGGCAATGTGCAAAATACATTTGGTTACTGGATACATTATTCCGCCATTCTAACCTAAATGTGACTAGCAGAAATTAAAAGAAAACAATGAAAGAATTACTCAAAACCTATTAAGACTGCCATAGTGGTTGACATCTGATTCCTTCTATAACCTCCATGACCAATAGGTTAGCTAGCAGCTGTTTGTCAATAGTCAAGAAGAAACTGGGTTTTCCAAAGGAAAACGATGAATAGAACTTTAAAATGGAAAGTAAACGCTTGAGCGTAGATCTTTCAAAACAGTCCTTTCAGAAAGGCAGAAAACCCTTTGTGGTGTGAGAGATAAACTAGTGAAAAATGGAAAATGTTACATCATGTAATAAAGACCACATTGAAAGGACACATCTGGGAATTCAAATTTACAATGTGCATCACTTTCATCGACTATAAGATTTCATCTCATTTCTAAAATTCTTGCCAATTTCATATACTGTACCATGTTTTATTATTTTCTTACTCTCCTAACTTAATAAAATTTCTCTTCTGCTCCTTCAAGACTGAAGATTTTTTTCCAAGGTGAACTCTTTCTATATTGTTCAGAGTCTTGAGATCAAATTTAGAGTCTTGGAACAAATTTAAGAAAGTTGAAAGTTAATTAGAATAGCTATTTGATGGCTCCTTCTTAATTTTTCTTCATTTTGCCTTCAGTTCTCCAAAAGATAACTTACTCAAAAGTCATTGTGTTGTGACAAGATAAGAAATGCAGTTTCCATGCAGCTTGCAGTAAGTTGTTTGTGTAATGCTGCATAACTGATCACTTTGTTGTTTTTCAGTCTCACAGTCGATTCCGACCCTTTGCGACCCTATGAACCACTGTCCGCCAGGCACTTCTGTCCTCCACCATCCTCCTCAACTCGCTCAGTTATGTGCCCATTGTCTCCATAATACCATCTAGCCATCTCATTTTTGGCCGCCCCCTTTTTCTTTTGCCCTCCACCTTTCCCAGCATCAAGGCTGTCTCAAGTGAATCCTCTCTTCTCATTTGATGTCCAAAGTACTTTAGCTTCATCTTTACTATTTGACCTTCAAGGGAGCAGGCAGGGTTGATTTCTTCTAAGATTGACCTATTTGTTCTCCTCGCTGGCCAGGGGACTCTCAAAACTCTCCTCCAGCACCACATCTCAAAGGCATCTATTCTTCTGTGCTCAGCTTTCCTAATGGTCCAGCTCTCACAACCATACATTGCCACCAAAAATACCATTGCTTTGACTAGACGAATTTTTGTTTGCAATGTGATCACTACACTTGTTTAAGGAATTTATTATTATACACTGTTCAGAACAAAAGCCAAAATTAAAATATTAAGTATTCTTTAATAATCCAATTCCAAATCTGTTTTATAAGTAGTAGTTTGAGAACCAAGCATGCGATAAACCTATATATATATACATATATAGTGCTTGGATGATTGGCAGATGAATGATAAAACTTGAAAGAAGGGCTGGAGACTGATTGGTTGCTATGTTGGGGATGTGTTACGAGGTGCTGTGAGGCAAAATTAGAAGAGTCCCTCTGTTTTTGCATTCAGAGAGCTGGTCAAAATGTTTATCTTGAGTAGAGCAATTGCATGGAGTCAGTAGGAATAGTTAATTTTAAATTTTGAAGATTGCAGAGTGATTTGTATGACAATATATAAGAATTGTAGTAAAATATTATATGCATAATAAATTCCTTTTGTTTGTTACTGAGGAAAAGGTGTCTCCATTATTTATTTTTAAGTATAAATGTTAAAACTGCAAAAAAAAATGAAGAATAACACAGACCTCATAGCAAAGAAACCTTTAAACAACCAAATAATATACTGTTTTTTTAGACCATAAGACGCACCTGACTTTAAGATGTCAGTTTTCAGAGCTTTTAAAAGCTTTTTGAAAGCTTTTCTTTAAAAACTTTTTAGAGTTTTTAAAAGCTATGATCGATCGGCGCTTGGGTTGTGAGGAGGAATGGGCATGCATGCCAGTTCCCCCCAATCCAAGCACCGATTGTGTGCTGTGATCGATTGGCGCTTGGGTTGGGGGGAACCAGCGCGCACACCCATTCCTCCCCCCAATCCAAGCATCGATCGATCACAGCCTGCGATCGGCGCTTGGGTTGTGGGGAGGAATGGGTGTGTGTGCTGGTTCCCCCCAACCCAAGCACCGACTGATCACAGTATGTGATCGGTGCTTGGGTTGTGGGGAGGAATGGGTGTGCATTCCGGTTCCCGCCAACCCAAGCACCAATCGATCACAACATGCGATTGGTGCTTGGGTTGGGGAGAACGGGCATGGGTGCCCATTCCTTCCCACAACCCAAGTGCCAATTGTGTGCTGTGATCAATCAGCACTTGAGTTGGGGGGAACCGGCATGCGTGCCCACAACCCAAGCGCGATCGATCACAGCATACAATCTGTGCTTGGGTTGTGGGAAGAAATGGGCATGCACACCAGTTCCCCCCAACCTACACGTCTTTGGATCATAATACGCACCCTCGTCCCTCCCACCCCCATTTTTTGGGGGGAGTGTGTCTTATGGTCTGACAAATATAGGTAAATATCAGCTGGATTGGCCAGATAAAGGGGCGACCCTAAACACTTTGGATCAGTTGAAGGTGGTCATATTTGGGGTATGGAGGGATGCCTAACCTAGTGGCATGAAGATGAGGTGCTTGGGTTTTAGGGTGAAGATGTCATACAAGTGTCTGAAACTACCTGAAGTGTGTAGAGTTCATTTGAGTAATACTGTATTAGTAAAAATAGATGCCTCCCTGTTAATGGTGCCAGAGTTTATAAGAGGACTCAAAAACAACACTAATAGGGGGCAGAGAGAGACCTCTTGGTGTTCACCGAAAATTTGGAATGCTACTTAAGGCTTGAGCTTCCTATGACAAGCAAATTGTTGAAGCCAGGGCTGTGTACATGTTTTGGTCAAATCACACATTCTGAAACAATTTTTCCTGATTGTATACAACATCCAAATAGAAGCAGCATGACATGAGTGAATTTATAGTCAGTTTGTGACTGGAACATGAATTTAAAGAAGTGGATTGCAAATTGCTTCAACCTTTTTCTTTTTTCTCCCCGCCCCCCACTAAAGCCAACGTTAGACGTACCATATATGCCGGCATATAAGACGACCCCCCAACATTTCCACTCACTACCCCCTCTTCCGCACACCTTCCACACACCAAATAAAACATAAAAGAACATCAGATTTGATTTCAACATCTCCCTGTGGCCGGCACTAGTGCGCAAGTGCGCATGTGCGAGCTCTGTGTAGACAAGGGGTGGGGCGGAGCATCGCTGCTTCCTGCCAAGCAGAACGGGCTGGTCACGCTGAAAAGGCTGGCACCCTTGTCTCGCTGCTGATGCTTGCCGCAGCCACGCTGGATACCGCGCGATACTGGATGGTATGTAGAATGAAGTGGGTGGGCATCGGGAGGCCACTATGGACACCAGGCAGGCATCAGGAGGCCACTATGGGCAGCTATGTCTATCCCAACTGAAGTGCACCCGGCATATAAGATGACACCCCCCCACACACTTGGAGGCATGTTTTTCGGGGGGGGGGGAGTAGTCTTATACGCCAGCATATACAGTACTTAATATGCACACTCCCAAAGCTAGCTGTTGAAGAATTGGCTAGTTTACTCCCATCCTTACGGTCAAACATGTCACTAAATTTCATGTTTATCAACCCCCAAACAGAAAAGTAATTGCCTTCTCTTTATTTACTAATGTTAGTCAATGGGAGATTTAACACATTGGATCTGGATTACAAACTGAATCAAAGAGGGCAGCAACTGCTCTTGAACAAATCAATTTACATTCCAAACCATCAGGCCTCCAGACTGGACAGGGAGATCTCTATATGGCCCTAGTTCAGGGATTCTTAACCTGCGGCCCGTGGCCTGGATGCAGCCCATGGCACCATTTCATGTGCCCCCCATCACCTCCACCATACCATGAAGTGCCATGTGGTGGAGGAAAAGCAAAATGACTGTCCAGCCCACAAAGCTGTCTGTGGGAGCATGATCCGGCCCCCAGCTTTAAAAGGTTGAGAACTCCAGCCCTAGTTGAAACCTACCTTTGATCCAGCTACAAAGTCAGGAGTGAGTGAGTGGACAATTTCTAGAACAAAGTATCTCAAGAGGCAAATACTGAACCCTTTCTTTCCTCATTCAGTGCCTCTCAGGGTATCTAACTGGGCTTCACCAGCAGATGTGAGCCTGCCTGGGAGAAAATCAGTTCAGGGAGAGGTTGTGCAGAGGTGAAGAGTTTTCATGTAGACTACTAAGAAACCTCTTCTCCATCACATATCCATTTGCTATCAGGGTCAAGCAAGCCAGCACTCTGAAACATTCATTTTTAGAATACCCGGTCTCATATTCTCCTGCCTGTTAAGATAAGCTGGGGGATTCTGGCTGAGTTTGTCCCAAATAAATAAATAAATAAATAAATAACACACAATCTCTTTATGTACAAGTTGGGCAACCTAGATTTCAACAAATAGATCTGTCACCATCACATGTCATTATTCTCAGTCTGCCTTCCCACATACCATGGCCCTTCTGGGGTGCTGAGCCATAAATCCCATCATCCCCAGCGCCATGGCAGTGAGAGTTTACTACCACTAATGACATCAGTTTGAGAAGGAAACTTTAACACAGGCTTCCTCAACCTTGGCCCTCCAGCTGTTCTTGAACTGCAATTACCAGAAGCCCTGATCAGCAAGAGTGCTGACTTGGGCTTCTGGGAATGGAACTCCAAGAACAGCTGGAGGGCCAAGGTTGAGGAAACCTGCTTTAGCACATTGCTATACACATTAGCTTTAATGATGCGGCCTTACATGAAATAACATGCTGAATGTTAAAGATATGAATAAAATGAATAAACAGATTTTCTAAGAGGCTTACATTTAAGTAGGCAGTTAAATACCATAGCACTCTACAATCCAAGCCCTTAATTTGGTACTAAATAACGTTAAAATATCCAGAAGAATGTTATTTTGCTGGTAGCATTCCTGTAAAATACCCCCCAGTATTTTATTATGTACGTTTTATTGACTTTATTTATATAAAAACACAAGCAAAGTACAGTACTCTTGTCTTTATGTCCCTTCTCTAGATATGGGTAGAAAACATATCCTATGTTCAAAATAGATACAATTAAAACTATGCTAGTTGGGAGAAATATTTAAAACATTAGCACTGGGAATATATAACTGTCTGGCTTCGGTGTAACTGCTGAAAGCACTATTTTGTATATCCACAGTTTCTATCTGCACTTGAAGCTGCTTTCACTATTAAATCCATTAGCATTTCCTGAATTATGTTAAAGACAGCAAAATCCTCTATGTTTCTCATGAATTAAGAATTGTCTCCGTTACCTTGGTTGATTTTAATTACAACTAAGCCAAATACTCATCTACTTTCATGGAACCATTTGTTCCACTCTGAGCTTCCTTGCAGGAGCAAGTGGAAATTTTGAGAGTTGAAGTTTTATCCCCCGGTGAGCCAAAATAAACTGCAGTATAAGGGAGATGTTCCCCCGCCCCAATAATCAAGACACACAGTACCCAAATCAAACTAAGAGTGGAATCAGGCATAGCTTTGTCCCAAGTATTTGGTCAACTTCAAAGATGGAGTGGTTCACTCCTCTTTTCTGGAGACAATACAATATACAGTCAATCATGAGCCAGTTTGCCCCTTATCCATGCCTCTCCACTCTGTTTTGTTTTGTTTACTGCAAATAGGATCACACCATTTTGGTTCAGTTCCAACATATCTCAAACTCAAATGGATGTCAGGCTCTCACTTTGCTTTGCTGTTTCAGGATCAAATCAGTTTTTAATAAATTGGGAGTTTCCTCCTGCTTATGCATGGGTAGGTGGGTGAGGGAGGCAAAAGAAGATGCAAAGGTGCTTTTTAAAAAAGCACTTGCATCCCTCTGCTGAATGGTTGATCGGTAAGTCAATTCAATGCTATTTCACTTGGATTTTTTTTTTAAAATTGAAAGCCTCCTCCCACTACCCAATGGAGGGGGAAACAGGAAAAGACAAGCAGGAGGGGGGTGTCTTCTATTTATTCCCTCTGCACTTTAATGGGAGGAATGGACTAAATAGAGTTCCTTGAGGTTTGATGTGGTTTTTCTGCCACCAAACCAATCTTTTCTTGTGGCTTCAATGACTGTCCGAAATGACATACTGCATCTAAAAGTGACCCTGTTTGGATGGTCCAGCCTAGGGCAATTTGTGCAACTAGTCACATCCTAAGTTATTCTAGTAAATGATGTAGGAAATATACCAAGTAACTTCTGATAGTAAAATAAGAAGCTATGACTCTACTATCCATTTGTACACATCCACCCAAAGAGTTTTCTAAAACAGCTTCTTCACACTGTCTAGTGGAAGCCTTGTTCACCTTTAAATACAGATTATTATTTTTAATCATGTCAGCAGCATGCAAAGGTGCTTTCTGGGTTGAAAAGATTTTTGCTGGAGGAACTCCACTCGGGGGATACCCAAATGAGACTCCTTTCATGTTCCCAAGATCTTTTCCCACCGAAGGGGTCCCTATTGATCAACTTGCAATTTCTTGCTTTCAAACTGCTAGGTTGTCAGGAGCTGGGACAGAGATGGGCGCTCATTCTGTCATGCAGTACTTGGGTCTTGAGCTGCCGACTTGCCGACCTTTCAGCTAACAAGGTGAGCTTCTTAACCACTGAGCCACCGCAGTCCAAGTGGTATTTCTTTTTTTAGTCTTTTTAATTTTTTTTCAGTAATTTACAAAGAAAATATAAATTCTTTTATTCCATAAATTCTTCCATACCTCAGAACTTATTTTCCTTCCTAGATCCGTTTCCCAAATACTTTAAGAGTTTCTTGATAATTCTCACATGACAAGAAGGACATTTTATAGTCCTTTCTTTAGCACACATAAAATGTGGTGGAACATATCAGCTAACTTATTGGCTACTGGGCCATGGAAATGAGGATCTTGTTTTTTTACCCCCTTCTAGAATCTTCAAATAGCTAATATGAATGAAAAATTATTTCCATATGGCAAAAGGCTCCCCACTGGGGTAGAGTTACACAGCAGATGGCAGAGTTTGTGTCTAATCTTCGGTATATATCTAGTGTGAAATGTATAATATTCCTATACATCCTAGGAAAAGAATGCCAAATTCAAAATGGATGGAGGGAACCCTGAGCAGATTTCTTTAAATGACACCTTCAGTAGGTAATCTAAGTACAGTTGTACCTCACTTAAAGAGCATAATGCATTCCACAGGATTGCTCTTTACGCGAGTTTGCTCTTTAAGTGAAACACCATTGTAAGTGACCAATTGGGGGAGGGGGATTGCGAACCCCGATTTATTTGTTAAGTGAGTTTTTGGTTGGTTTTATTTGTTAAGCGAAGTGAACATTCAGAGAAAATTCTGCTCTTTATGCGAGTTACTCTTTAAGCAAGACGCTCTTCATGCAAGGTTTGACTGTATTTTAAATCAATACTGTACTTTTTATTTATTTATTTATTTACTCATATTTGTTATCCCGCCCCAATCGGGTAAACCCGACTCTGGGGGGCTTACACAAAAATTAAAAACATAGGTTAAGCCCATAATAATCCAATACCAATATAAAATTCTAAAAACTCACAGAATTAAAACAGCGGGGGATAAAACAGAGAAAGGCTGTCCTTTAGATCAGCCACCCCATATGGGATCCTCCCTTCGTGGATCCCCATATTTGCCCAGCCAGCCAGGTTTTTAGGCTCTTTCTAAAGGGAAGGAGGTCTGTCTGTAGGTGCAGCTCAGTTGGTAGAAGGTCCCAAAGGGCCGGGGCACAGAGAAGGCCCTCCTCCTGGTGCTAGTGAGGCGTGCCTCTCTAGCTGATGGTATGGTAAGAGAGCCTCTCCGGTCCACCCTGGTGGGACGGACCTTTGTTCTTGGGGTGACGCGGTCTCTTAAGTATCCTGGCCCACTACCATGTAGGGCTTTAAAGGTGATAACCAGCACCTTGAATTGCACTCGGAGACATACTGGTAACCAGTGCAGCTCTCAAAGCAGTGGTGAGGCATGAGTATAATGCCCACACCCCATCACTACCCGGGCCGCCGCATTCTGGACCAGCTGCAGCCTCCGAATGGTCGCCAAGGGCAGCCCCATGTAGAGCACATTACAATAGTCAAGTCTGTTTAAAATGTTTTACCTTCCAGCGTGAGGAGAGGTGGTTATCATGCCTTCTCTCCAACTAGCAATTAAAAAAATGAGGAGTCTCCACCTCCAGTGTATTTAGCATACAGTATTTTGTTATTATTACATGCAGTGGGAATGAACTCATTGTTAAACAGTTCATTAAACCCTTTATACAAAGATACTTAGTGACTCAGAAGCACAGATTGTATTATTTTGTGCAGCGGCTCTTCTTGGATTCTGCTGTGTTACCAACTGAGTGGCTGTGCAGCAAATTCACTGCACCTTTTTAAGGAAAGCAGTGGTGCAAACATCTCTTAAATACACAGTTCTCTGACGTTTTATTCCCATGAATTTTTCAGTTTGTTTACTGACAGGTCCCACATCTGATGATGTACTTGGGACTTGGAACGGGCTCTGCAGTGCATCTACCTCTGCACTTGAGCTGTTAAAAACAGAACAGCAGAGCGTGACAGTGAACACCAAAGGGAGTAAAAAACTGACAAAGAAGAGCAGAGGTGTCATTGTTGTTAGGACACAGTGTCCATGTTAGAACTAGTGTGACAGCCTTGCAGACAGGAGTCTTGAGAGTCTACCAGTTTAATCCAGCTGAACTGTGTCAGCAGAGAATTCCTATTCCTATCCCGCTTCTGCTGGTCCTTCTCATAACTTTGGACCTCTGCTGAAGCTGGCATGAAATAGTCCTTCTTAAAGGACTCTGTCTCTCAAGATAGATATGGTGTGTTAGAGAAGCCTAATGTTAATGTGATGTTGAGTTAGAGACACATACCACAGTCCACCAAACCATTCTGAACACTCCTGATCTTGTCTCCCTTGGGATGATAAGCTGGGTCAAACCTAGTTAGGATCTGGATAGATCACCAAGATTCCTATGTATGGCTATGAGAAAATCCTGCTTGACACTCTGGGACAGCCACTGGCAGTCATCATTAACACTACTACTGAATTAGATGGACCATGGTTCTGGCTCAGTCTAAGATAACTCTCTCTGGCTTTATGACAAAACAATGAGATGCATGTACAGTAATACCTCGGATAACGTTTACCTCGGATAACGCTAAAATCGCATAATGTTAAGTAATCTGGGGAGGAGAATTGGATCGAATAACGTTAAGGTCCTATGGGATGGATCGGATAACAACTGCTAAAGCCTGTGCGGTTACAATGTATCTCTATGGAGCTTTAACGTTATCCGATCCATCCCATAGGATTTTAACATGGATCGGATAACACTAAAAATCGGATAACACCAAGACTTGTGGAACCAAGTCTTAGCGTTATCCGAGGTATTACTGTATAATGAATTGAAGGAGTGGTTAGAATGCTCGGGTAGAACTTTGGAGGTCTATGTTTTTTGTCCTCTGAGCCACAAAAGTCACTGGCTCACTTTGAGTCTGACATATATCACAGAGTTGTTAAGAAAATCAAAGTGCATCTCTGGCCTCATTTGGAGAGAGGCAGGATAAAATTTCACCACTTCAGTATCAATACAAATTCATTCTGAAGGCAGTAGGTTTATTACCCAGCCATTGTAATGGACAGAGGGATGAACTAGTACTCTAAAGACCTGGGTTCAAACCCATGCTCAGCCATGAAAACTCACAGTTTAGCACTGGTAAAACCACTCCTTAAACAAGTTACTTGAAAGATAAGCTTACATGGGAATTGAACCAGAAAAAGGATATAATCAAGGAAAATAAATTTTGGGAAATATGAAAAACATTTGTGGATTGCACATTTATAAAGGTAAAGGTGGCAGACCAGTGTCAGATCAACTGAGTTTTTGGAAGCAGTAATATAATTGCTAAGGCAAACGCAGTCTCGAGGGTTTTGTAAATATCACTGGTGTTTTATGATTTTTGTTTTGTTATGATGTTTCTGAAATATTGGGAGTACTCTGTACTATTAGATTACTAGATATAATAGAGTAAATACTTATATAATTGTATATACATATAATGGTATATTAACATATTATAAATTTATTACTTAAAAAATACATAATATAGCAAATTTATTAATATGGGAAATACTCTTTATATCAGAGGGGGGAAATCTTTTCTTTTTTGGGTCTGTGTTTTTTGTTTTATTGCATAATGTAATGTTGTTTTATTTTATATGTTATACTTTAAAACCTAATAAAAATTTTATTCTAAAAAAAAACCCCGTTACTTACCCTGAAAATCCTATTAGAGTTGCTATAAGTCAGATGTGACTTGGTGGCATATAATACAACTGATTATTTCATAAATGTTAAGAAATATTAAATGAAAGAATGAGAAAAAGAATGGTTGGACTGGAATGTGCATCTTAAGTGACCACAGTGATGCCAAAAAAATATGTAAACAGGATAGTTTAGAACAGAAATCCAAACATTTTAGCTTCTCGGAGACAGCAGGGCTCTGTTTAGAAAACGTCTCAGAACACTTATAAAATAATTACAGTCACATGCTGACTGATGTACAGAAGCCACAGATAAGATAACTAACTGTCACTAATTCTGCTAGTATGCTTGAGAAACAGCAACGTAGCCTCAAGTAACAGAATTCTGGAATGGAACAAAAGATTCCATCCAACAGGGTTGACTCTCCCATATAGTCTCAAAAACATCTGGTTTCGGGCAGCACAGCTGGGGAAGACAGGGGAAGACAAACCCAAGCATGAAAGAGGATCGCTGTATTTCATTTCAGTTAATCCAGTATCTTGAACTAGCACTTCCCTTCAATATAGAAAATTTATCTGTAAATCCCAGAACTCCTCCACTCTCCAAACAGTTACTTTTAGCCCTACAATCCCCAGACCCACTCCTGGCAATACAGTCAGAGGTGATGGTGGATTTGTGGTGAGGTGTGTGTGTGCGTGCTGGGAATTGGAAAACTTTTCCAAGTTGTGATCGAATATCAACATAAGACCCACCCACTGACTTTAATAAAAATGACAACCCATATCTTGGTAGTAAAGTCACAGAATATTAACACATGGCAAAAAGGAAATAAACTCTTGTGTGTTAATCATCCCTGCAGCTGGAACTTTAACATGAGTAAAAAAAAATCTGCCAGAAAATTAATACATGTAAGCATAATAGAATTATGTGATTCAAATCTAGAAACAGGTTTTGCCACTATTGAAATATTAACTAGCTGTTCCATGCAAAGGGACAGAGTTAACACCATCCAGAATTAAAAGCCCTCCTCATTTATGCATTTGCTTTGGAATCGCAGCACAGAAACCCTTTTTGATTCGTCAGATGTACAGAAATAAAAATAGTGTACAGTAATACCTCAGATAACAATTACATTGGATAATGCAAAAATTGGATAACGATGCAAAATTTTGTCAAAATTTTTGCATCAGATAATTATGTTTTGCCATTACCTGAGGTAATTGTAGTGGCGGCGTGGCTGCTGCAGGCGCAGCAGTGGCATGGTTTGGAAGCCAACTGGGGACTCCCCTGTCAGCTTCCCAGCCACGCCACTGCTGTGCTGCCATCAGTGCTTAGGTTGAGGTCAGGAACAGGAGTGTGCACCGGTTCCCCCCCCCCAACGCAAGCACTGACCGCATGCTGCAATCGATTGGGGCTCGGATTGTGGGGAGGAACCAGTGCACGCACCAGTCCCCCCCCCCAGCACAGATCAATCGCAGCATGTGATCAGTATATGGGTTGGGGGAAACCAGCACATGCACCCGTTCCTCCCCACAACCCAAGCCCTGATCAATCGCAGCACGTGATCAGCACTTGGGTTGGGGGGAACCGGTGTGTGCACCCGTTCCCCCCATAACCCAAGCCCCGATCGATTGCAGCATGCGATCGGCACTTGGGTTGGGGGGGAACCGGCGCATGCACCCATTCCTCCCCACAACCCAAGCCCTGATTGATTGCAGTGTGCGATCGGCACTTGGGTTGGGGGAACTGGCATGTGCACCCATTCCTCCCCACACCCCAAGCCTGATCACAGCATGCGATCTCTGGCTGGGTTGGGGACAGAACCTTTCTGTCTCCAACCCAGCCAGCACTTGGCTCGATCCACCTGCCTCTTTGGAAAGGGCAGTGGGGATCCCCGCTGCCCTTTCCAAAGAGGCAGGCAGATTGTCCACCTGTTCCTTTTCCTCTTTGGAAAGGGAACCAGGATATTTTTTTTAAAAAAAATGTTGTGCAATGTATGTATCACACAATGTTAAAAAGCGGATAACGATGAGAATTGTGGAACCAAGTCTTATTGTTATCAAAAGTACTCGTGTACTTCTTTTTCTCTGTGAAATGTTGAAGGGTAAGGATGAAATTTAGTGGCGTTTTCACTCCAACACTTATTTCAAGAGACATTAAGTTTCATGAACGCACATGAAACCTACTACTGTATTAAGGCCACGCAGGCATCATTAAAGGACTTCAGGACATAATTGAGTTCCACTTTATGGTCATTTTTTAACTATTTAAGTTGTAAGAAATGAAAGAAAATGTAAATGAGAGAATAAGATATCACTGGGCTATTACAGATCGATAAGAACTAGAAAAGTATGCTTTCCGATAACTGTGTTAATTTCCTCATTACAAATAGAGTCTTATGTTACCCCTGAGAGCCTATTGTTTTAGCAAGCTTAGATCATAGACAGGGAACATTTTTCCTGCCCGCCCCCAGTCCAGTCTTGGACTGAAACACCCATCATTTTTTAACTTTAGACTTGCTGGCAGAAACTGATGGCGTTTTTTATCCCACAACATCCAGAGGACCACATGTTTCCCAGTCATTATTTAAATTATAGGTCATTCAGTATGATCAAATAAGAATATCATCAGCTATGGACATTCCCCAACATGAGGCTGGTTGGTCAAACATCACAATTTCTCAGATGCTTTCAAGAGAGATATGCACAGGCTATGTCTCTTTTTATAGCTACCCAACATGAAAATACACAATAAATACAAGACCCTGTCAGATCCCTGCCACTATGGCAGAAATGAAGTAGGGGAGGGTATTCGTCTCTTCTTCAGGAATAAATCTTTATTTCCCTCCAGCTTCTCATGGGATTTGTAAACATTTCTCTATGTTGGGTCATGCATCGTGAGAGAGCAGGAGGCTCCTTTTAGATGCAGAATCTCACTTTATGTGAATTATGCTATGTCCTTAATCCCCTTCTATGTCATGTGGAGAAGAAAGAGCCAAGAGAAAGAGCCCTTATTGTTGGAGACAGGGACCCAAGGTTGGCTCTCCTCTTCCAATGCATCCATGATCTATATTTTATCTTGGAGAGGATGCTTGATCTGTTAATTGTCTTCGGACACAGTCACAGAGGACAAGAATTGCTCTGTTGGCCAATCAAGAAAATATGAGAACAGAATATTGGCACTAGGTAAGAAATGGCAAAGATTCTTTTGAATGCTACCTATTCTCAGCAGAGACATCTCATTTCAAAAACAAAAACAAAATCTGACCAAATTAGAACATCCCCATTAACAGTGACAGGTTATGGACCTATAGAATTAAATCCAGAGCTCAAAATATTTTAACTTCCAGATACGTGTTTGCATTTTTAAAAGTACTGATATTTACAAATATTTCACTGATAGTTTAATACTTGGCAGGTCCATCAAATTAGTTAGAATCTGATTTTTATTGGCCAAAACGGGAACTTTGAGCATATGTAGTAATCTTGCAGATTTCTAGAACAAGGCTTTCATTTTTATAAACCAAATAATATGAGTTAATTTGTCAAGGGATTCAATTATACTACTGTTTGTTTTTTGTTAAAGATGTTGTTTCTAAGGAACAACAGGAACTGACAGTAAATTAACTGATAGCAAGCACACACTTTAACAGTACAATATTGGAAGAACAATAACACACAAGAAATTAATAAAGATATGGGATGTTGCCAAAAAAAATTGAAGCTGTCTTATTGTATTAGTAATTGGAAAGGCAGATACTAATTCCAAGCAAGATAGAAACCACTTACCCCTTTTGGGAATACTAAACATAATACTAATACTTTACTATTGTTTTCATTATTGTTTTCATTTGGGCTTCTTTATTGAATAGGCATTTCTTCTCCGCTTTCTCATTTTTTACTACTCTGACACTTTGATTTTTAAGGGAAATAATAATATGAATAATAATGAAGCAGCAGCTGCTGCTTTTTATTTGAATAATGTTTATTTTTGCTTTATTCCCTTGAAGTAGAAATTGTTTTAAAACCTGGCTTTGAAGCTCATTTCATTTCACTATTTCACCTGAATGCACCTCTAAGGAGCATTCCCTAAAATGATGTGGGAGAGTCCTACTTCAACAACACACTAGGAAAATTCACTAGCATATAACTACCAGAACAGAAATTGTATCACAAATATGTTGTAGATCCAAGCTAAATATGAGCCAACAGTGTGATACAATAGGACTGCATCAAAGATGAGTAAAAGCCTATGGAGCTACTGCTTCTGCTAGATCTGTTGAAGAAGAAAGAGCCAGGAGAAAGAGCAGCAACAGCTGCCAGTACTGCTTTCCAACAGTACTTAAAAGAACCATCAGCCACAGACGTTTTATGTGATCCCAACCATGCAAAACCTTACCTCTCATAAGTAATGGTCAAACAAGCAAAATCTGTAATTTTCAGTCAAGTCAGTCAGTCAGTCTCTCTATTACACATACATCAATCCTATATATTGTATAGGCACACATCTGTCAATATGCATTCCATTCAGTGATGGGATATAACAGGTTCTCACCAGTTCACCAGAACCGGTAGTAACTTTTCCCAGTGTCCCGGAGAACCAGTAGCACCTTTTGGGGGGAACCACCTTCAGGGCTTCCCTTTTCACTGGTTCCCCCACTGTGCATGCGCACCAAGCATTTGGTGCGCATGGACGCTTACAGTGCTTGGCACGTATGCACGGCCTCCTTGCTGTCCTCCCAAGCGGGGAGGAGGAAGAGAAGCTGCTAGCCTGAAGCTCCCTATAGCCTGCTCCCCAGGGTAAGTGACACCTTTGGATGTGGTGTGTCTGTGTGTATTTTAATGTGTATTTAATACCTTTACCTATATTGACATACTATCACAGTTCCTAAAAAGGCCTGGTGGCCGGCAGGCCTGGCAGCCTGGCTTGGGGTTTTTAAGCAAAGTCTTGGAGTTAGCTCATCAATAAGCTACACATGTGCTGTTCCAATTGCTCTTCCGATTGGAGAACCCTTAAGGAGGTACAGCTGTTTTACATTTACATTAAGGCATATTATCCTAGAGAACTGGCTAGGCAAAGACGTAGTACCTAACTTCTTTAACTGTTGAAAAGTGCCTAAATGAAGCCATCTTGTGGTGAGTTCATTCTGTAGTTCCTTCCATCTGACCTAGTGTGAGAAAGATTAGCCAGAATAAGCTTTAAACTCTGGTTTAAAAGCTCTGGTTAATTTGTGTTTTAATGCATTTTTTATTTATTTAATTTTGTGTTGTGGGTGGGTGGGTGGGTGGGATGAGTAGTGTGTGTGTGTGCTTATTTTTATTTTATTTTTAAAATATTTATTATTATTTTTATTTATTTTTTCTTTGGCTCCGCCCACAATGTCATGACATTGGCTCCACTCATGGTGTTGTGATGTCATGATGTTAGCTCTGCCCACACTGTGATGACATCACAGTGGGGTAATAAAAATTTTGACATCCCACTACTGATTCCATTGGCATGTCTAGAAATGCATATGAAGCATGGAGATTTTGAAGCAGCATTCAGAGTTGATTCTCATAACTGCTTCTGGTTTGGCAACTGCTTTGTTGTTGATACCTGGAAAGCAACACTACAGGCAGTGGTAGCTGCTGACACTGTTCAGTGCCAAGCAGTTTTGAATACACTAAAATGATACGGGAAAGCTTTTCAAAAACACAGGAGGGCTGCCACCTAAAGATCTACCACTGCAGGCTAAAATGTCTATAACCAAGCTCCCAAAAAGCTTGCCTGAGGCTCTCTGCGGTGTACTAAAAGATTTACTGTGTTCTGTGAACTCCATTAACTGCCATACAAAGGATTCCATATGTGGTACAACCAGCTAGAAACCAGTATGAACAGTGTTTGTCACAGCAGTAGGAGTAGTAGTCTACTTTCAGTGATCAGACAGATCCATGGCACTTCAGGAAACAGCCCTACCCTTTTTCTATTCCTAACCATATCTAGTTCCAATATTCTTGTTCAGCAATTATATCTACACACATCAGCGATGTTCTCCTGGGGCTGACTAGAGTTGAGGTGGCTTCTTCACCCATAGACATACCAAGGACTACATTTGAAAGACATTTAAGAGTCATGAGCAGATCTGAAGGAACCAAAGGTTATGAGCATAATGGCATTCTTTGAATATCTGAAAGACTGCCACTCAGAAGAGGTCTCATAAAATCATTGACAAGAGCCAACTGGGGTTCTACCTAGTATGGAAATAAAACATGATACTGCAGTAATACCTCGGATAACGTTTACCTCAGATAACGCTAAAATTGCATAATGTTAAGTAATCTGGGGAGGAGAATTGGATCGAATAACGTTAAGGTCCTATAGGATGGATCGGATAACAACCGCTAAAGCCTGTGTGGTTACAATGTATCTCTATGGAGCTTTAACGTTATCTGATCCATCCCATAGGATTTTAACATGCATCAAATAACACTAAAAATCGGATAACACCAAGACTTGTGGAACCAAGTCTTAGCGTTATCCGAGGTATTACTGTACTTTTCAGATACCTGAAGAGCTGTTTCACAGAATAGTGCCAAGGCTTGTTCTTTAACCTGATGAGTTTAAGGTATAAAAACAACAGATTTTTCAGCTGATTAGAACTTTTAGATGAACTTGGGGGGGGGGGGGACTTATTGATACCAAAAGCTGTTCAGTGATAGAGTCACTCACTTTAGTAAGCAGTTCTCTTTTACTGCAACAGGGGCTAGAAGCCCAGCTTTTGGCTATATTTGGCAATTTTTGTTAATAAACATAGTATCAGGTGGGCGGGAGCAGCAGAGAGAAAACATGAAGAGATTAGACCTGTCTCATCAATCCCCTCTTTAGTGTCCCATACACAACTAGCACTTTGTATGATGAAACATTTAAAGTAGAAAAGTGTATCTTTACTTACAGGTATCATTCATTGTTACAGTCAAAAGAAAAAATAGGGAAAGGGGATTTTCCAACACAGGGGAAGAACCTCCATGCTTTTTGAAAAATTGATTATTAATGAAGACAATGGAATCAAGCAAAGAAACAGGAAGAGGGGACGGAGACTTGTCTCAAATTCCAGAGGCAGGAAAATAATTTTACCAATCAATGTAGTGGCAAAGAACAATCACGGCCTGCAGCACCATTTCATGTCCCACCGTCTCCACCAGACCAGGAAGTGCCATGTGGTGGAGGAAGGGCAAAATGGCCATCCGGCCCCCAAAGCTGTCTGAGGAAGCGTGACCCAGCCCCTGGCTTTAAAAGGTAGAGAACTCCTGTTCTAAATGATTGTGTTGGTATAGGGGTAAAAGAGACAAGCTAATCAATTCCTCAGCTGTACTAATCTCACAACTCAGGCACAAGATTCTGTAGGCAATTCTTCCATTGAAGTCTCTGCAGGTAGATGAAGATGTGAGCAATTTGTACCAATCAAATCCTCTGCAGTGATTTTAGTGTCCGGAACAAAAGCAATTATCCTTACATCAACAGGACTCCAGTGAGAACGATAATGAGCCATTTTAGATCCCACAGCTAGGTATTTCAAGAGAGTGGCTTGACCAACTGCAGGCCTCTAATAAAAATAATAATAATAAAGAAAGGCTGATGCCCAGCTTCTGCTCTCATGAAAGACCCAAATTCTCTCTCACAGCAGTTCCTTCATCTTCTCTTCTAAGGCTCCAAATAAAATCAAAATAGAATTTATTTAATAATAACTTAAATGAGAAAAGTGTTTCCCACTGTCTGGTAGTAAAGATCTTACAATTGAATTGCTACGATTTGGGATTAGTCAGATTCACTTAGGTGAAAAGCAATGGATGTCTACTATCCTTAACTGTTACATGACACCTGCAGGATCAGAGGCATGCTGTTTCTTGAATACTGGCTATAGAGGAACAACAATACAACAGGAACATTGCCTTCATATCCTGCTTGTGGGTTTTCCACAGTCAACTGGATGGCCACTATATGATCAGAATGCTGGATTAGACAGATCAGCAGTGGGGAATCTCTGGCCCACTCACAAGATTATCAACTTCAACTTCCATAAATCTTTATCATTTACTATGTTGGCTGGAACTTTTGGGAGTTTAAGCCCTAGGTAAAGGTCACCCTTCCTCAAAAGCCAGTTGTATCCAAAGCTAGGGTTCAGTATCATCTCCGTTTATAGCAGAAGAGCCAGTGCTGTTTGCATTTGCAGACATTTCCATGGTAATGTGGCAGGCATGCCTAGACACTGGAGTGAATGGAACACTGTTACCTTTCCCACTGAAGTGGTACCCATTTACCTACTTGTAATTTCTTGCTTTCGAACTGCAAGGTTGACAGGAGAGTTTAAAAATTTTTATTAACCTGATCCAGCAAGGCTTTTCTTACATTTTTCTTGCTTCCAGGGATACAATTACAGTAATACCTCAGATAACGCTAAGACTTGGTTCCACAAGTCTTGGTGTTATCCGATTTTTAGTGTTATCTGATGCATGTTAAAATCCTATGGGATGGATCGGATAACGTTAAAGCTCCATAGAGATACATTGTAACCGCACAGGCTTTAGCGGTTGTTATCTGATCCATCCCATAGGACCTTAACGTTATTTGATCCAATTCTCCTCCCCAGATTACTTAACGTTATGCGATTTTAGCGTTATCTGAGGTAAACGTTATCTGCGGTATTACTGTATCTGGGGTTATGCCAGGTGTCTAGCACCACTCTTTACAGTTTACAGTATTGCACCCTTCATGAAAAAAAACAACAATTAAAACAAATAAATAATCACAAATTGAATATAGATTTAAAATTCCAGGTGGCAGTTGATTATCAAGCTGACCATGGTCCAGTGGACACTCCAATGAGGTCACAAGGGAACTAAACCATAATAAAAAAAATAAACTGATATATTTGGATATCCTCATCAATGCATATGGCTGTGTGCTGTCTCACTGGTCTGGGTTTAGCAGGGCTAGCCTACCTGATTTGTTATTGCATTGGGTATATGTTGCAACCTAGTCACAGACACTTACACCTGGTGAGAAACCAGATGAGTCATAGGTAAATGGATAAATTGGTGAACCATGAGGGCTGGGCCCTGACCCACAAGGAGAGGCAGACTGAGCCAGAAATTCCAAGAATGGGTCAACCACAAAATATTGCTGATCCTCAACCTTGCAAGTTGCTTTACTCCTTCCCTCCTTGCATGTATTGGCCTTCAAGTGTTTTCTCAGCCGATCCATTGATGTTTTTCCACTGAAAGTGGGAATGAAGATGAGATAGAGAGGATGACTGGAGAAGACAGAAAACAGAAGGAAAAAATAGTTCAGCAGCCACCCTCTGCCCCAGCTGCTCTTTGTCATCCATTGCTGATGGTGGGCTGAAAGGCTGCTTTTCAGTTTTAAAAAAAGTTAAACTAAAAAAGGAATTGCATAGCTCAAGGTCTGGACTATATCATGCTTTCACTCATTAGGATACAAGGATACACCTAAAACCATATATTAAGAGGGTGCCAGATTAGGTAAATTATCTCCTTCAGCTTGGCTCACTCTTTACTTATCTGAAAAGACTTTAGCCTAGTGGGAAATTTGGCAATGAATTCCGTTCTGCCTGGGCAAAGGAAAAGAATGTGTGAATAACTGGATTGCAAGTAACTGAGTGGATATTCTACTGGATACCAAATTACCCATGAACACTCCCCAAACAAGGTAGCTCTAAAACGTTACTGGAACAAAGAGTAAATGTTCCTTGAAATGTGATGCTAAACATTTATGAAAAATGGACTGACACCCCAATTTGTGATTATAGCCAGAAGAAAGTCATGCCATTTTACAAGTCAACTGGTGCAGCCTGACCATGAATATGATATTCTGTTCTGGTTCCCAACTGAAAGATGAAATATATAACAAAACTAAAACTAGCCTAGAGAAAGTCATAATGAGAAAAGATTCTGCTATTTAAAAAAGCATACCAATGAAAAGGCTTTAAAAGTTTGAGGGAGGAGAAAAATGAATGTAGATAAGGAAGTATATGAGGCAAAGCAGAACAGAAGTTCCATTACATGAAGCAAGAAGTGCCTAGTATACCCTCAAATGCTGCACAGTTAAAATCAGAAGGAAAATTATTTTCCCTGTCACTTAGGTAATTGGGCTTGTATCTGAAAAACACTTATGTGATAAATAGTTTCAAATACCTTTGCAGATTCGAGACAACAAAAGTCAGAATGGTTGGCCTCTGGGCCAAATCTCAGGATACAAATAATCCATCATTACAATTGAAATAATGTCAAAGAATAAAGGAGATTGATACAGAATCCAGCTCATTTGCTGGTCTACCAAATATTACCGGAAACATGTATCAATGAAGATCCAGATTTGGCGAATGACAGAGTCAAGAAAGTAGCTTTATTTTGACACTTTAAGAAGTCTGACCTGGACATGAATGAAGAAGAATGTCAGAGAATTCAGAGTTTTATTTCAAAGAGACCGAGATATCAGACTTGCAAATGTAGAAAGCTATGCCTTATAGTAGTGTTCCCCAACCTTTGGTTTTTGGACTTCAATTCCCAGAAGCCTAAGTCAATTCCCCAAAGCACTGATCAGCCAATGTATTGACTTAGGCTTCTGGGAATTGAGGTCCAAAACCCAAAAGTTGAGGAACACTGCCTTTTAGAACAATTACAAAAAACCCAAGCCTATTTGCAAGCTGTGGTAGGTGAGAAAACTGCTGTGACAATAACATGTAATGAACACTCAAGGAATCCCCTCTTTTAATGACAGATGGACACCATATAGTTCAACCCTGAGTTGAAGCTTGGCAAAAGTAATCTTATCCCTAGCCCCAACACCTCCATTTTAGCTACATGTTGTTTTCTTTTAGGCTTTATCTGCTACATAAACTATTAGAATGCTTTTTGGGGAGTAAACCTTGCATGCACAACATTAACTAACAAGCTATTGAAGGATAGAGTTCCTCCCTATCTGTATTTGGTATCCACTTCACAAGGGGAAAGGGGGAAACAAGATAAATTTAATACACTTTTTTTCTCTTCAGAGCAAAATCTCTGAAAGGAAACCACCTGCTTATTAGGGGTATGACTGTCAACAAAGAAAAACAAATTACTGTCATTATCTGAGACTGTTCCCCCCTTCACGCTTTTTTGTAGCTCTCCACCTGTCTTCAAAGTAGCATACATATGAAGAATGACACTTCTGCTCACAGAAAGAAACATTATTTTGGTTCTCAGGAAGAGGGTGGCTGTGGAACTTTGTGAGAATCTGTGCTGGCAGGAAGCCAAGGTGTGTGTGTCTCTCTCTGTCTCCTTTGGAAGGAAGAGTCTAAATATGGATGGAAATCTCATTTATTAACCAAACTTAGCTGGGAAACCATGTAAGTGTCTGAGTTTTACTGAGCTCTTCCTTGGGGTTTTAACTACCTGAAAGGTCTCAGGTAGAGATGCTGGTCCTTTTTTAGACACCATGAGACAATTCCAGTACTATTTTGCTAAATAATAATTACTTAGCATGCCAACATCATTATTCTTTTTTTAATTAGTATTCATTATTTGTAATTTGATGTATTTTACACTCTTGCTTCATGAAATACTGGGTACAGAACTATGAAATTTGAAAACTCTGCTATACAATTTTCTAGCAATTATCATGAGAGTCTGTATCATGGCTTGCCCCCATTTCAAGCAGGCTACACCAAATGCACATGTGCATAATTAAAATGAGCTGTAACATCAATGTTGTCTAGCTTTGCTTTACAATCTTCCAAAGTGTCTTCTGGAGTACACTGAATACAAGTTATCTTAGATGTATCACTACTTAAAGCACACATATCCTAAGTTCTCATAAAGTACAATTGATCCATCTAATCCTCATTTTCCTGCTTATCTGGGCTAAATTAATGCTTAACGATCAAATCAAGACAGGCACATCGTATTAACTCTAACATAGTTTATCCTGTATCCATTTCTAGGCTTCAGACTTTAAGAAAGACATGGGTAAGGTGGAATGCATGCAAACACGAGCACCCCAGATGGTAATGGGGGTGTGGAAAACTGAACTCTAATGATGAGCAAGTAAGGGACTTGGATATATTCTACTCAGAAAAAAGAATGAAAAGTAACACAATAGCCTTGTTCTTACTTGAAGGACTGTCACATAGAAGATGAAGCAAGCATATTTTCTGTGGCTTCAGAAATATGATCCAACCTGATGCATTCACATAACAGAAAAGGAGAATGTGATTAAATGCTAGGTACAACTTCATGACAGCGCTGTTCAAAAGTGGAATGGGCTACCTTGGAAATTGGTGGACTCATCTTAGAGGAAAAACTTGAATTAGAGGTTGGGTGACAATGTGTCATAGTTTCTGTCATAGAAGGGGCCCCTTTTAAAAAGGTGCTTTTTCTGTTAGCTTTGTACCCACTTAATTGAGTTTTAGTACACTTAAAATGGCCATTCCGGATCTGGAGGAGAAAGAAGAATTGAACCACATAGAAATGCAAAAATGAAAGTGAACATGTGATTGACATCCCTTGCTGTAAGATCATGGGCTAGAATCCCTAAGGAGGAGGGCCAGAGGTGTAACCCAGTGATGCAGACTCACACACAGACAGCATTTCCCTTCCCTGGAATGCTGGCAGCCATTCTGCAAAATTGTGAGACTTGTGGAAGGAGGGGCCCCGGAGTGCTTTCCCTGGAACCTTTAATGGTTTATTTCTGCTTTGAGATGCTTGCTGATCTTTTAATGAACTGTATCCTGTATGTTACAGTACTTTCAATATACAGTAATACACCGGATAACGTTATGACTTGGTTCCACAAGTCATGACGTTATCCGATTTTTAGCGTTGTCTGATGCATGCATCGAACAACGCTAAAAAAAGCCCTGACTTCAGGGACAACCCGCTTTAAAGGCAGGCAGGGAAAGAAAGAGACCTCCCTGCCTTTAAAGCCACTGCGACTGCAGTAGCCTCGGGGAAAGCGCCTTTCCCTCGAACCTACTGCAGTCGAAGTCTCTTTCTCTCTTTATTTCCCTCCCTGAATTTAAACTACAGGGAAGGGGGAAAGAGAGAGAGGTGATTGGTTCTCTAGAGAACCAATCACATCTCTCTTTCCCTCTCCCTGTAGTTTTCATACAGGCAGGGAAAGAAAGACGGAAGCACTTCTCTCTCTCCCTGTAGTTTAAATACGGTCGCGTCTTTTTTCCTCCCTGTATTTAAACTACAGGGAGAGAGAGAAGTGCTTCTGTCTTTCTTTCCCTGCCTGTATGTAAACTACAGGGAGGGGGAAAGAGAGATGTGATCGGTTCTCTAGAGAACTAATCACCTCTTTCTCTTTCCCCCTTCCCTGTAGTTTAATTACAGGGAGGGAAATACAGGTAAAGAGACAAAGAGACTGCAACTGCAGTAGGCTCGGGAAAAGGTGGGTGCCTTTCCCCGACCCTACTGCAGTGGCAGAGACCGCTGCGGGTGGGGGGTGGATTGGGTAGTTCTACCCAAACCACCCCACACCCGCAGACCATTGCATCAGACAACGCTAAAAGAATCATTATCCGATGCAAGTTTTTCCAAAAAACTTGCATCGTTATCTGATTCTAGCGTTATCCGATGCAATCGTTATCCGGGGTATTACTGTATTTCTTGAAGTAACTTGGAGTGGTTATTTGGCCTAATGCTACCTTTTCTACACATATCCAAGGCCTGGGTTGTCCAGCAAGGGAGCTGCAATCTAGAAGAATGTTGTGGCCTACCTGAGAGGCAGGTCCCTTCTGTTACAGTTTTTTTATCTGTGGTTTTCCTACATTTGCTGGGGGTTGGAGAAGATTGCACTTTGCATACTATTTGACCTCTACAATTCTTTTATTCTCTTATTCTAAGCCATTGTTTGGTTCCCAGTGAAATGGGTTCCCAGTGAATTAGGTTGCCAATCCTGGTTTGGAGAGAAACTACAGTTTGTATCAATCATCATGTCCAGTTGTTGACATAACAATAGTATTCATTTGCCAGAATTTGGAAGTGAAGGAATGAGCTGACGTATACAAGAAGAAAATGAGGAGGAGTGAGAAAGAGGAGGCAGGAAGAAAATATAAAACTGAGACACATAACATTCATGATAACCAAAGCATAGTTTGGTCATTAACTCTCAACTGAGCCAGGAGCACAGGTTCTTTAACATTTGAGACAGAAGTAAAATCTTCTAAGATCTCACATGCTGTGTAAGAAAATAAACCCAACATTTTACAATGAACTTGGAGCTTACTTTCCTTTTAATTAGCTCCTTATGCCAGTAACAAAGATATATGCAGAAAATGACAAATGGTGCTTAAGAAGAGTCAACTTTACTCTTTTTGCAGTATAATTGTAACTATTACGGTAGTTACTTCTATAGTTATGGGGTGTGTGGCCTCATCAAATAGAGGAGTAACATCCTATGGTTCCAAAGCTGGCCCATTTTGTGGTTCATGCTGTTGCCTAGTTCTCTTTGTTGTGGGAAATTTGGGACTGATAAAGTGTACAGGGTATATTTCACATGACAGGTAAGCTGCTTCTAGCATGCAGATTTTAAAGTAAAAAATAAGTGGAAGTAACTTTTTTAAAATGGGAAATCAAATAGCAGCTGTGTTTAAAAACTGCAGCAGTAACAAGAACAACTGTTCTGTGCCTTGGAAATAGAATCATATGTAATTACTTTTCAAAAGTCATTTTCAAAGCTCTGGCTTTATATATATTTAACCATGTGCTCTACTCTGATAAGCAAACAGCACCTTTCACTGTCTTAAGCCTATGCTGCTGAAACCTACAGAAGCTGCCAAATGTAATATTTATCTGGTACTTCTGCCAGAACACACTATTTATCCCTCTAGAGAATGTCACCAAAATATTATGTTGTTCCTGCCAGTTTATTTGTTCCAGTGGCTAATGTCAGAGCTGTGTGTGTATGTGTATCAGCAAGCATGGGTCTAAGAGAGAGAGAGAGAGAGACTGGAAGTAAGAAAACTTTGTTTACTCCAAACAATGATCCCATTCCAAGAGGAAATTGAGGCTGCTGTAGTTTGTTATCAACGAATAACTATCCATTGGCGGCAGTGGCTGCTACTTGTATCTGAGTATACAGTCAAACCTTGCATAAAGAGTGCCTTGCTTAAAGAGTAACTCGCCTAAAGAGCAGAATTTTCTCAGAATGTTTGCTTCGCCTAACAAATAAAACCAACCAAAAACTCTCTTAACAAATAAATTGGGGTTCGCAATCCCCCCAACAATTGGTCATTTACAATGATGTTTCGCTTAAAGAGCAAACTCACTTAAAGAGCAATCCTGTGGAACGCATTGGACTGCTGCAGCCTTGAGGATATTAATAAGGTGTCTTCACAGCCAGACCATCTGGCATGGCTCTTCCACCTCCATGACAGTTGGGAATTGGAATGAAGTGGTCCCTCCTCCACTCATGTTGCTGTTTGGCCCAATATGATGGTTTCCAGTGGCATTTCCTCCAGTGAGGGGACCATCGCCCCACCTAAAGGAGCTCACCTGCCCATAGACATTGGCCCTTTTACGGAGTCAGGTTATTTATCACCACCCAACACTGGGCATTGAGTCACTGGCTGTACAGTCTACTCCATTACCATAGTGGGATATCCAGCCAGACATATTCAGACATACGGATAATATCCACATCAAGATTTTTTTATCAAAAGGTAATTTCTCAGCTATTTTATAAAAATAGAATAAGAGCACATGAATTCTCATCATCCTAATTAGGTCACCTGGGGTTACCTGGTTTGTGGACAAAAGCTACTAATTAAGCTTAGCTCATTAACCAATTTTCATGAAAAACTGATTAATTAAAAAACATGGTAGCCTATAACAAAATTACCTTCTATTCACCCTCCTGTCTGTCATACATATTAAGCTCCATTTGAAAGAAGGTTGGGGAGCTCATGCTAACTAAACATTATCAAAATTAAATATTCAATGGTGTTGTTGAATTATTCAAGGCGAGGATAACGATTTTGTCTATCATTAGTCCTCTCTTTAGCTGAACAGATGCTTTTCTCTTTGTGCTTTATTGGCAGGCACAAACTGACACTAACTGGGCATGTTTTCATTATGAAGATTTCACCCCAGGACTCCCATGAATATTTTAGTCCCTTGAGCAAAACAGGCCTCCCATGTAGTGAGAAGTTCAGAGTTATCTGTGTCCTCAGTAGCACTTCAAAAACTTTTAACCGAAACCTGCTATTGCAGTCGGTTACCACACCCTCTTTGCACAAGTCTCAACAACAGCAGGCCACCTACAATATTATACATTTGGTGAAGTGAACCTATTTTTCTTTTTCTTGGGGACAACTATGCTTCGGAACAAATAAGGAGCTCTCTAACTTGTTCTCTCTTACTTTGAGTATAGTGGAGCCTATGTGACTGTTCTGGATTTTAGTCCAGACTTTACACCAGTGGTGCCCAAACTAAGGCCTGGGGGCCGTGTGTGGCCCCCAATACCAATTCATCCAGCCCACGAAGCCCTCGTCACTCCTGGAAGCGGAAGTAAAACGCGCCCATATGGACGCGTTTTACTTCCACTTCCAGGAGCGACAAGGGCTTCGCGGGCCAGATGAATTGGCGTCGGGGGCCGCACTCGGCCCCCGGCCTTAGTGACCTGCTTCCTGAACCACATGATCAGCCCACGGTCCAAAAAGTTTGGGCACCCCTGCTTTACACAATCTATCCATGGTCCTGAATCCCATTTCCATCATAGGTTTCAGCAACTTAAAACAGTTTCTTTAATGCAGGGGTGCCCAAACTTTTCAGGCCATGGACTGGTCACATGGTTCAGTGGGCTGATCACATGGTGCCTCCCACTGGAAGCAGAAGTAAAACACACCTTGCTATCTGTTTTTCAACAGGATAAGATAGATTTTTACGCTGTCAATTTTTTCCCTGCTTAAACCAAGAGTGCCCAAACAATGGCTCACAAGGTGTATCTGGCTCCTGATGCCAATTCATCCAGCCCACAACACCCTTGCCGCTCCTGTGGGCTCTTTTTATGGGTGTGTTTTACTTCTGCTTCTGGGAGTGACAAGGGCAGCATGGGCTGGATGAATTGGCATCGGGAGCCGGATCTGGCCCACGGGCCGTAGTTTGGCTACCCCTGCTTTAATGTTTTGCACTAAAGCTAATTTACAGCCCTACTAAATTTGTAACCAACCCTCCACTGTTTCAATGCTTTCTAAGTACTTGTCAGGATCTGGAGCATGGGTGGATGGCAGATCAGATGACAGAAACACCAGGACCCTTGGCGATAAGGTAGCAACATGTCAAACAGTAACTGTAACTCATTCCAAGTCCAAATGAAGCCAAAGATTCAGGATTAGTCCAGACAACAAAAGCATATTTCAAAGAAGCAAGAAACCAGGTGTCCAAAAGGACAGATATGGCAAGAAACCTCAGGAGCTGGAGCAAGGTGAGGACGGAATTCCATGAGCAAAGAGCCAGGCAAGACAAAACAACAGTCCACAGGAACCAAGAAATGGGCAGAAGTCTTCAGAAAAAGTACTTTCCAGGACATTCTCCAGTGCAAGAGTGAAAACGGGAGGGAAAACTGCTTTCTGGAAATTTGTTATCAGATCATCAATTTAAAGGAGGGTGTTCAATGTCAACAGACTAGAGAGGGGGTACATTTTGGCCCCTGATCTCACCATGTGGCCCCTGATCTCACCATGAAAAACAACAGGCCAAGGAACAGCCAGTAATTTTATTTTATTTTTAAGTGTCATAGTCCTTTGAATTTTGTGGCTTTGGGACTGTGGTCTTTTGGGAACCTCTCCTGGTCCTAATGTAAGCAATGATATACCTATAGTCTCCAGGTGTGAAAATATGGGTTTGAAGTATGGAATAGTGTGCATGTGTGTGGGTGTGCGTGGGTGTGTTTCTGCATGTGTGTGTGCATGAGTGCATGTGTTACTTTGCTCATTCCTAAACTGCCAGGTTCCAGCATGCTTCAGTGAGAAAATGACATGAATTGTCTGCAAATTTAAAAAACAATCTAGGAAAAATGGTTAAGAAACTCAGAAGTGAATGGTTAGAATATTTTCATAAAAGACAATACTGTGTAGGAAATTTGAAATAACTTTTGATCCACATATACACTGATAATTGAATTAACTTATCATGAGAATGCACAGCTGATCTGCCTGAACCTACAGTTTCCCACTGGCAGAGAAACACTAAAGTAATAAATATTGAACAAAGAAAGTTAATCTCGATCCAATGCTCTTTAATAGTTCATAAACATAAAATTAGAAAAGACTTGGGCCTTTCATGCTAGTCCAACTTTTTTTCCTTTTCACTATTTCTTATTATAGGGTTTCTTGGAAGACTGTGTGGGCTAAAAGTTACAGTCACTCATAACTGGGAACTATCAAAGAGTACTTGGCAAGCAAGCCAAAGTGACCATGTTACTCCTTGTTTGGTGGACTGATTATCACAATCAGAAACCAAGACTTCAAAAGGTTACTTTTCTGGATTTTATTTTCTAGGATCCCCTATTCAGTATACTGACCATGCAAGCAGGGAGATTCTAGGAACCATAATCAAAATCATTAACTCTTCTGAGCTCTGTCAGAAACAGAGTTCTACAAGTGAATAAAATATCTTCCATGACATTTTTATTTCAATCACGCTCATTGCTAACAGAGACAAATAAACTGGGAACTTGATCATCAGGGTGGTCCCATCTTCTCAATATTGTAGGGTTGGATGAGCTCCTTCTGGTCTACTCAGTGTATCTGTTCAGATTCATTCATCAACCCTTCCCACCCCACACTCAGCCTTGGATGATATCTCAGCTGTACAGTTGTTCTGCCCTGACTAACCACAGCTTGTATCTACCTTCCTCATTTCCAATCTGGAGATCACAGATGGCCAGACATGGAAGCAACTTGGAAAGGTGCTGTTCCCTGAGCCTTTCTGGTGGAAACATTGGACCTAGGGTTCAGATTGTCAGACTTTTCTGGTCAGTAGGGACAACAGTGCCATCTGACACCTTCCCCTTAAGACTTCCTCCTGAGTTGAGTTGCAATCTTCACAACAGCCTTATGGGAAGAGAGTGGAACTTCACAGCAAGGAGAGATTATTGTGAGGTGTCCATATTTTAAAGGCATTGATTTGGGAGCAGTTTTTCTTGAACAGACAATCAAAAGCCATTCATTTTGCAAAAGAACTGTTCCCAGTAAAGAAGAAAACTATCAGAATTGATTAATTGATTGATTGATTCGATTTATATGTCGCCCTACTTGGTGAAACCAACTCAGGGCGGCTCACAACATACAATTGAATACAATACAACAGTTCAATACAATATCATAAAATACAATACAACAAAATAAATATAAACACAATGTAATTAATGTACAATCCATAAACAATACTCAGTACAGAATAGACAATACTATATAATCACAATACAGTACAGAACATACTATAGGGCAACATATATTACAGTTTTACAAGATCAACCATAAAGCAACATACGTATATCAAAATATTACAACATCAAATATAAATACAACAACATAATATAAATATAACAACATAATGCAATACAGTCAAATACAACTAACACTACAATACAGTCAAATGGGTCTAGAACCAAAAAACAGAGTATCAAAATATCAAGGTTTCAGCTCCAAATTACAATTACAAAAGATATCACATCAGCATAATATCAGCACAGAGTAACATAATATAATACATACTTACTACCAAGCGGATGCCACACAGCTGTGCTCCATTCTCTCGAGGCCAGGGTATCCGGCCGAGAGAAGAGTCCAGTGGTGACAAAGGCGGGAGCGGAGTTCTTATGCCAGCCACCCCACTGACAGCTGAGCTCCATTCTCTTGAGGCCAGAGCCGGCCGAGAGAAGAGTCTGGAGTTCCTGCTGCTTGACAGCGAGGCTGGGCCAGCTCGGGGGTGTCTGTTGGTGGTGGTGGTGAGGGCAGCGCCTGCTCGGGTTTTAAAGTTCCCGCCGCGCCACACAGATGTTGTATGCCCAAGCAACATTTGATAAATCAACATTATGCCTTAAGCCTACATAGGCCAAGCATTTGCTTCCAAGCATGGGGGAAAAGTTCTGATTCCAGACCTAGGGATCTGATCTTAGACTCCTTTTTCCTGTCCAAATAGAAACTTCCTCCATGATGTCTGATCGCCAGAGTTAGGAGTTTGGGAAGGAAGCATACTGAGACTTTGCTAGAAGCAGTGATAGTTTGAGAGAAGGTGAATTAAGCCTGGTCAGGGAAGGAAGGAAGTACGACTGGGCACCACCACCACCCTTTCTCCTTGCTTTTGCCTGACTACATGGGCTGAGTAGAGTTTTGGAAATCACAGAGGCTTCATTTCAAAGTTCTTCAAGATAAAGGTCCAGATTGTTCTGTAAACCTGCTGTTTGTTTATTGTCTTGATATGATTGCCTCAATATTTTTATGGAACTAGATTGATATCTCTCTTTAGTTGTATAAGTTTGGAAGTTTAATCTTTGTCTTCTTTTTTACTCAAATACAAGTCATACCTCATATAACATTAGTATCGAATAACACGAAAATCGCATAACATTAAGGAATCTGGGGGGAAGAATTGCATCGGATAACATTAAGATCCTATGGGATGCTTCAGATAACAACCGCTAAAGCCTGTGTGGTTACAATGTATCTCTATGGATCCCATAGGATTTTAACATGCATCAGATAACACTAAAAATCTTATAACACCAAGACTTGTGGAACCAGGTTTTAGTGTTATCTGAGGTTTTACTGTACTGTAAAACCAAATGGTAGACTTTATCAGAAGTTTCTTTATCATGCATCTATCTTAACTCAGGTAGGAAATACATAAATTAATGACTTTTCCCCGAGAAAAGATAAAACTGAGTTCCCCTCTTTGATCTGAAACCATATTTTGTGACAAAGCTTTCGTGAATCACTTTTGCTTTGTTCACCATTTTATTACTATTTATACAGGCTTGCACATAACCTTCCTTCAATCGGCTCAGATTGGCACAGATCTTCATCTTCCACACACATACCAATATTTCTGCACAAGAATGCTATGAAATAGGTTGGACTGAGAGACTACCCCAAACTAGTCCAATGAATCAGCACAGTTTTACAGTAAACTGCTTTGTGCAAAAGTATCAATAATTGGGCTCTTTTGATTTTATCTCTGGAAAGACTATCACTATAAAACCCTACAAATCCTTTTTATGTGTTTTAACAGGCTACTGGGCCGCATAATCTCACTCACCTACATTCTTAGATTAAATGTTTTATCTGTAATTTTAAATCCTTTTATGTTTATATCATTTCATATTTGGACTGCTGGTAGCTCTAGACATAAAATAAGCAAAGGTTCTGGCAGCTTTATCCAACAGAAAAGAATTACAGTTCATCTTGCTCATGGCTGGGTATATACAATTCAAATCCAGTTTTTGAAGAGGGCATCAAAATGAAAGACTTTAAGAACTGTGTCCAGGATAGGCTATTCTACATTGTCAAAAACTTTCTCTGCATTGCGATATATTAATAGAGGCAAGGGTGTGGGTTTGGGTTTATTTTACCATTCTAAAAGTGTGCATTACTTCTAAGATTTATAACTTTCCTAAACATTGTCATTCACTTTTTAATGAATGTATAAAAAACCTTTCTGGTCACTTTATGTATGTAATTGAGTTTTACCATAATCTGCTGTCAAAACAAGAATCTATGTAAGTAATTAAGACTTGTATTAGTCTGCTGTCAAAGTAATAAATATTTTGACATCATTATTCAGCAGTGACATATGCATGAACTGATTAATAGATCTTAATTTGGTTTTGATAACACTAGAGTTTTGGCTTTTTTCCAAGATGTTCGGATGTTTCCATTTCCTTATATATATTGGCCAGTTCTTTCTTAAATATCTACAGGGTGTCGCTCTCATTCTTTTGGAACTAAGCACTTTATTCATTTTGATGAATTGCTTGGTTGATTGCATTTTTCTACCACCCATCTAGTATGTAACCACTACTCTGGGAAGTTTACAAATAACATTAAAATCAACCAACCCATCCACTAAAGAATTAGAGCTACAACCCAACCCATCCAGTAAACTAAAATGAATCAACATAAGATACCAAAAGGTGATGAACCAATTCTGGGCAACAGGGTCAACAAATTTCCTAAGGCAAGAGTAAGATTTTTAAAGTCCTCCCTATAGTTTTCAACTTTTTAACGGTATTTGTTCCTGTATTTCCAATAGAGTTTATATTTAGCTTTTTAAAAATCCAGATCTATGTATTTATTTTTGTGACCACAGCTTTTGTTAAATATAATTTTTCATCATGTTTTCTACTCAAATATCTTATTTTCTCTACTGTATCACTTGCAGTATTTTATTGGTGTTGGAGCTGGCATTGAAAAAAATGTTTGGGGACCTCTGTTCAATGCCATGGTCTTTGCCACTGATGTTGCTCTGAGTCACATCTTGTTTCCCATGCTAGTTAATGTATATATATGAAATTGTTCAAAGAGTTTGTTTTGAGTTTGTGAGCTCAGTAACAACAGTGTACTGACAAATCCAACTCTTTTCTCTTCTTTCAACTTAAATCCAAGGAAGCTATTCTTGTTCTAAATTGGGCATCTGACAATTGTGGGTAGATGGGATGGTTAACCCTCCCAGGAAATAAAATCTCCTAATCAGTCAAAGGCAGACCAAAGATCTTGTCTCACTTCACTAAATTGGTCTTGATTCAACATGTTTTAGTTGGCTGGCACATTCCCCTCATTTTGAATGTGCTCCTGGATTCAGCTCTGAATTCAGATATCCAGATTTCAGAGTAATTAAGGTTAAGGCTTAATTAAGGGCTTTGCATCTGCTTCAAGAAAAAGGTGTCCAAACAGAATAGAGCAAGGATACTTGTATGTTATCAGAGCAGATACAGAGTGGTTTGTGACCAGGTTGGTCTGTGTACCTCTACTCATTATGATGAAATAATAATGCTACCTATTAGGCAGTATCACAGACAGACGTCCAGACAGTGCATATTTTCACTTGAGCTAGCAAAAGTCAATCATGGCCAGGAGCTTGATCCTGGGAATACTTGATTTGGTGAGAGTAACACATACCTTAGTTGCATTCTATCTGGATTTACTGGAATACATTCAACATAAGGTTGCCTTTGGAAAGTGTTCAGAAACATTAGCAGATCCAGTATGTAGCAGCCAGACTGCTGTCCAGAGCTTGTTACAGGAAAGCTGAAAGTCCTTGTAGTGTCAGTTTCACTGGCTATCAGGACATTTCTGGGCAAAATTCAAATTCCTGATTTTAAGCTATAACTCTAACCAACTTGAGTCCAGACCATCTGAAGGCCATATCTGCCTATGAGTATCCCTGGGTCTTAAGGTCCTTTGGAGAGATCCTTTTTGTCCTGTCCTGTCAACCCTCATCTGCATGCAGGGCAAGAACAAAAGAAGGACCCCTTCTAAGCTGAAGAACTACTTTCTAAGGAAGGACAGGCTGTTGTTTTTCCACAAGCAAGCAATTGGCATTTTACCGTACTTTTGGGATGCGTTTGTCTTACATGTTTTATAAGCCACCTTAGACCCTTTTATGAGAAGGCAGGTTGAGCAGAAATGATAAATGAATGAATGTCAGTTATGCATGCCACAACACTGAGAGTACAGATCACTGCATATAAATCTGCCCCCTTTTTCAAGATAGCTACATCAAGGTCATGCCTATATGAAAGTGAACCTTGTTTTCCGGAAAGGTTATAACAAAAACCCTCACTGTAAAATACTCTTGCCTTATCCTGCTTCCATTCATCCCCACTCATCCGAACAAAAGATGTTTGCAGGCCAAGTTCTAAACAACATAATAAACTGCCTCCTGACTGCTCTTTCAAATATTCAGTTACATTAGGCTAGTAATGGGAACACTTTAAACCAGTATTTCCCAACCTTTGGGTTTTTTTTTTTTACTTAAATTCCCAAAAGCCTCAGTCAATTCCCCAAAGCACTGATCAGCCAATGTATTGGCTTAGGCTTCTGTGAACTGAAGCCCTCCTGTGGGATGTGGGGTCCACATTGTGAACCACTGATGTAAACAGTTTAGGCTTGATAATGGCAGCTGTGTGTCTGTCTACATGTGTTTCAGGCAGGACTGTTTGAGACATCAGCTGTGCTATTCCCTCCAGCACTGGGTCTAACACCTAGAATTGGCAACTTAAGAATCCCTGGACTCAGTGATGGGATGTAACAGGTTTGCACCAGTCCGCCAGAACCGGTAGTAACTTTTCCCAGTGTCCCGGAGAACCGGTAGCAGCTTTTGGGGGGGAACCACCTTCGGGGCTTACCTTTCCACTGGTTCCCCCACTGTGCATGCGTGCCAAGCACTTTGTGTGCATGCATGCCTACAGTGCTTGGCGCGTATGCACGGCCTCCTTGCTGTCCTCCCAAGCGGGGAGGTGGAAGAGAAGCTGCTAGCCTGAAGCTCCCTATAGCCTGCTCCCCAGGGTAAGTGACTCACCTTTGGATGTGGTGTGTCTGTGTGTATTTTAATGTGTATTTAATACCTTTATCTATATTGATGTACTACCACAGTTCCTAAAAAGGCCTAGCGGCATGGCTTGGGGTTTTTAAGCAAAGTCTTGGAGTTACCTCATCAATAAGCTACACCTGTGCTGTTCCAATTGCTGTTCCATTTGGAGAACCCTTAAGGAGGTACAACTGTTTTACATTTAAATTAAGGCATATTATCCTAGAGAACTGGAATGATGACCATATCCATCTTGCAACATGGTGCTGCCCAGGCACTTATACTAACAGGTAAGTGACGGGTTTGTGTTTGGGGTGGGTGGGTTGATTTGTGTTTGGGATGTTTGGGTGGGTGGGTGTATTTTAATGTAATTTTTATGTATTTATTTATTTAATTTATTTATGGGTTTGTGTTGTGGGTGGGTGGGTTGGCGGGCTGAGGTGTGTGTGTGTGCTATTTTTTTTAAAAAAAATTATTATTTTATTTTATTAATTTTTTCTTTGACCCCACCCACAACAACATGATGTCATGATGTTAGCTCTGTCCACACTGTGATGACATCACAGTGGGGTAGTAAAAATTTTTACATCCCACCACTGCCTGGACTTACATTGGTGCCACTGCACATCTCCTTTTACACTTCACATTTGGGAGGGGTTTTTTTTTTAAAGGAGGGCCTGCCTACCTCCCCCTCACACACACCCCTCAAACTGGTTCTGATGCAGCACAATATGTAGAAACAGAAACAAATCCTCCAGAGAGCAGTATGACAAGTGAAAGAGATCTGAAACCTTACACTTAGATAGTTCAGGAAATAAATACTAAGAAATATGAGTCAAATGAAAACATCTAAGTCCCTCTGAAGTTTACAAGAGGTAGGGGTTGTTTTAACTTCAGGGGGTACACCACCTGGTCGGGTGTTGTTTTTAATTGCTCTTTGGCCTTCCTGTTAGGCAGGGAGAAGGGGGGAAACATACAAGTATAATGGAAGCCATCTCAGTTGCCTTTAGAAAGTGCAGCAATGTTCTATGTTATAACTTGCTTTCATTCACTGAAGCCTGCAAATGTGGTCAATTTCATCTTTGCCGATGTCAGATATTGTTTGTCTGTAATGGGATAGGACTATCATAAAAATACCCTTTGTCACCTTTTTATGATTAACTGCTAGTGCAAAACATAAACTTTTTGCAAGTTTAATAGTGGCTGGGGAAATGTCCAAGCAATGAAACACATACACCCATCCCAAGAAGTGTCCTGTTTAAAAGTAAATACTAAGCTAATTTAAGTTGTTCAGGGTCTCATTGTACATAATGCAGTCTATTTTCAAATACTGTATACTGTATTTGAGATAGCTAGATGGTATTGTTGATGCAATGGGCACAGAGCTGGGCGGGTTGAGGAGGATGGTGGAGGATAGGGATGCCTGCCATGTGATGGACCATGGGGTCACAAAGGGTCAGACTCGACTATGCGACTGAACAACAACAACATATTTCTCATGCATGTGCCACTTTTCTATATATGAGGAAGGAGAGATAAATCTTTGATATACTGTATTATAAAGATACTTCGATTGTTTGTGTTTGGACTACAGCTACCCAAAATTCCCTGAGCAACGTAATGTTTCAAGAATCCTGGATTTCTAGTCCGAAACATAAACCTGCACTTCTCCAGTAAATGTTTCCAAGTGACAATCAGGTACAGTCAAACCTCCCATAACAAGCATTTCTCTTAGCGAAAAACTCGCATAACGAGCAAGTTTTTCGCTAAGCAGTCTGACTCGCATAACGAATTTTTCGCTATGCGAGTTGGACTTTTCCCTATGGAAAAACTCACATAACGAGTGTTTCTATGGGGAAAACTCACATGATTTTTTTTTGCTATGCGAGTTTTTCGCATAGAAACGCTCATTATGCGAGTTTTTCCATAGGGAAAAGTCCAACTTGCATAGCAAAAAATTCGTTATGCGAGTCAGACTCGCATAGCGAATTTTTCTCATAGCGAGCAACCTTGCAGAATGAATTAAATTCGTTATGCGAGGTATGACTGCATTATATTCACATTATTTTGGGGCATGTGAACATGGCAATCCACATGTGGTTTGCATGCTTCTCCCTACTCATTGTACAAAAAAAGTGTAATGTCTTAAGACAGGAGAAAATGATGCTCTTGGGAAAGTGTCCTTTGTCACTAATCTGCTCACTGGGAACAGAAAATGAAGTGGCAGGTAGCACCTGCTATCCTCCCTCTGACTACCCAACTGTTTTTCCAGCCATAGGAAAAAGCCATGCAATGCTGTGATGGAATCTGCAAGTCCTCTATCATCATCACCATCTTTTCACATTCTGAAAAAAGGGAGAAACCTGGAATGGTGAAAAAGAAGAGACTTTCTGGAATTGTTTGAAGGCTAGCAGGTGTGTCTTCTAGTTGGAAATCTATTATCCAGTGCAACCTGTTTTGCCATGAAAATTGTTAAAAGGTGACTTCACATTGACAAGGATTGAGGGTGGATGCTACCACTCCCAATAAACAAGCCTGGTTGTTTAGGAGTCAAATGGTTTGTTGTTATATTGTGTGTTGCTTTTCTTTATATTATTTATGTTTATTGTTAGATGCTTTGCTTTAGTGTAAACCACCGATAGTAGTGTTCTATGCTAATTATGGTGAGTTATAAATAAAATAAAATCAACCAATCAATTAAGAAAGCCAATTAAAAGGCACTGTGTACCAATGCTGCACTTCTTTATTAACTGGTTTATTTTCTGATATGGGAAACCCCCACCCAGAAGCAGCAGTGAGAAATTACAACATTGTACCTCTGAACACCCTTTAAAAGTCCATTAAGAAGGTAGGAAAACAACAGCATGAATTGTCCACACAGAAAGCAGTCAGTGGAAGAAATTACTGATATGGAATTTTCTTTATGTCAGAAGTTCTCAACCTTTTTAAGCCAGGGGGCTGGGTCACGCTCCCACAGACATCTTTGGGGGCTGGATGGCCATTTTGCCCTTCCTCCACCACATGACACTTCCTGGTACGGTGGAGGCAGTGTGGGGCCACATGAAATGGTGCCATGGGCTGCATCTGGCCTGCAGGCTGCAGGTTGAGAATCGCTACTTTATGTAGTACAGCTGGATGGATAGCTCAGTGGTTCAGGCACTAGGAGTCTGATTCCCCACACCTGTGTAACCATAAGCAAGCTACACAGTTCCAGTGTTCTTCTAGAAGAAGAGAATAGTAAACCACTTCCGAGTACTCTCCTCTACCTAGACCACTGATGACTAACCTTGGCACTTCAGGTGTTCTTAGACTTCAATTCCCAGAAGCCCAAGTTAGCATTCCTGCTGATCAGGGCTTCTGGGAATTGAAGCTCCAGATCACCTGGCGTGCAAAGGTTAGCCATGACTGACCTAGACAACCTCTGAAAGTCAATTCATTTGATGGCACACAATTATTATTACAGTACTTAGTATGAGGAGGAGAATGGAAACCAGTGAATAAGCATAAAGGATTGTGTATGAACTAAGAAACATACATTGCACAATTAATTATATGGTATTTCTTAGACTGTCAAACTAACCATACAGATTTTCTTGACTGAACTATATGTTCTTCCACCCTGGGAAGAAAACAACCCTCTCTCCCTCTATATAGTAAACCAGCAAAAAAAAAATTGAAACAAAACAAAAGCCACACTGAGAATGCTTACTAGACTTTTCCACAGAATGCTCCTTTTTAAAAAATACCAGGATGTGTTTTGTACAGCAAGCATTCAAATCCTCAGAATGATGTTAGGATGATAAAGTCCAGAATAAAGACCCACCAGTCCATAGTGGCATTGGAAACATCTACAGAGTAGGTAGGGGAATGTCCTGAATTGAGTGAGATTTTTTAAAAGTAACATAAAAAGGTGTTTCCTTTATAGGGCCAATGAGAGAGATGCACACTTTGACTTTAAATCAGGTGGAATAAATGGCTATACCATTCCTTAGATGCATTTCATCCAAAATTTCCCATTCATTTGGAAATCTCTCCCAGGATGTCACTTCATTATCGAAGTAATTTCTTCAATAGACTAGAAATAATAACAGTCTTCTGGGGTCAGGTTTGGGAAGGTTATGATTAAAGTTAACAGGGACGACATAGTGTGAGCAGGCATAAAGAAGCTTCTGGAACTAATTTAAAGGCCCCATGACTCTGGATCCTAGACAAAGGAACCAGCCAGTGGGGAAAAAGTGTAGGCTTGACTGTGTCACATGGAGCATGAAGAACTGTAGTGTGCTCAACAAAGAGAAACTGTTGAAACATCTAGTTGGGTTCAGAATTGATGCTGCCAATGCTGTGTTTAAAAAGCCTGGAAAGTGGTATGGAACAGGAAAATCAATTATAAAGTACAAGTTTAAACTAGAACATTGGCCTAAACTCATCTTTGCCCCAATCATGAGACTGAGTAAAAAAGTTGCTTAACTGTTCTATCAAAGGTCACTGTCCTAATTTAGCAATTTTGTTGTCAGCTTTTGCCATATTTCTGCAGGGTCAACTACAAGCAAGGCACTTGGGTAGTTCTACTTGCCCATGCTAGTGTGTATGCCCCTTATTAATTCACCCAACTAGCTGCTTACTTTCCTGAGCTTATGAACTTAGCTGATGACAGCAAATGAGTCTGGGAAGTTACCTAATGTTTAAATGCTTATCTTCCTGTGTAGGGTCATGCTATGTAGGGTCATGCTATAACCCAGGGTGGCCAAACTTTTCAAGCTGTGGGCCAGTCATGTGGTTGAGCAGGGCGGGCACATGGTTCCTCCCACAGGAAGCTAAAGTAAAATGCACCCACACATGCACCAGCACTGCCATAAAACACATTTGTGGCTGTCACAAACATGTTTATAAAAGCTATGGGTGCATTTACAGCAGCATTTGCACAGGCATAGGCACATTTGCATATGCGTGGGGTACATCTGCTTCCAGTAGTGTCAAGGGTGGCAAAGTCTGGATAATTTGGCATCACGGGCTGGATCCAGTCTGCAGGCTGTAGTTTGGCCACCCCTGCTATAACCTGTCAGAGGCTGGAAGCCCATATCACACTACTAAAGGGCCATAGCAGTGAAACTGTCCCAGGTTACAGAGCACTACCACCAGACTGAAAGATTTAAGATTGGTAGAGATCACAGAGCCCAGTGGCACACCAAACTGTTTACACACTGATGGATACTGGTCCATTGAGGCAAATGGGCACTGCCCCATCTCAGATCTCCATTTCCACCTCCACTCCCAGCCTCAGCCTCTTTACAAGATATGGAGAGTCACGATTCAGGATGTGTGAATACCCTCCTGCCTGTTTGCATATGTGGAAAAGCCCCATCCCTGAACCATGTCTAGAGTCAAACATTGGGCAAAAGGCAAGGCATGATGCCATGGAGCAAAGAGTCCTTGTGCTACATGTACTCACAAAGGGAATCTTGCTAATCACACTCAGAGTTGTAGCTTGTCTACACTGGCATATAGCTTGCTATTTGGGTCACTTTTGCTACAGTTTAGCTTGACCCAAATTATGGTGTACACATGCATTTTGACTCAGAGAGTTTCATAGCTGACTTTCTGCTTTCTGGCTCAGCACTAGGGCTATAGTTTTTGCTGCTGTTGTTGTGCTCCTAATTATCCCAGTTTGTAGCTATTGCAGAAGGTCAGTTTGCACTCCAATAGAGGTGTGGGCAGTGTTCTCTGAGGTGACAGCCCAGTGATGTATGCAGTGGGTTGTGTCATTAAAATGGATGATAGAGAAACTCCTTCCTCTACTTTTAGCAGATCTAATTATTTTTCATTAGTTTCCTAAATGACACAGTGCAATTCCAGATATGTTGGACATGCACTGGAGGTTTCTTTTGGTACAAATGTTGGACTGAATCAATGCATCGCCTACTTTAATAAAAAATGAAGGCGGGAAGTTGTTGTGGCTCGCAGAATAACAGCTGCCAAAAAGGCAGGAAAGGAGGAGGGAATGGAAATATCAATCATCAAAGAGGGGACAAAATGAAGCAATCTTTAGACCAGTATGGACCCTTGTCACAAGAGAATAAATTTATTTATTTATTTACCTATATCCCACCCTTCTAGCAAAAACTTTCCTACTGGTTGGTGATACGGACTGTTGTCCTGAGGGTAAGACGTTCCACCAGGTAGGAAGATCCCTAACTGTTTAGGGCTTTGAAAGTTAGAACTAACACCTTGTACCTGATATGGAAGGAAACTGGGAACCAGTGTAGCTTTGTCAAGGCTAGGGAAATATTATCAATTTTTCTCATTCCCATAAACAGCCTGGCTACTGCATTCTGAACTCCTTGGAGCCTTCGTAACAGACACAGGGGAAGCCCCATGTAAAGAGCATTACAGTAATCAATACATGAGACTACTAGTGAGATAACTAGTGTTATGAGAGACCATCTGTCCAAGTAGGGATGCAACCAGTGGTGGACTGTCAAAAATTTTACTACCACACTGTGGGCGGAGCCGACGTGGGCGGGGGCAGACTCAATCATCAGCATGGCCAGTAATGATGCTGGGTCGGAAGTTCTGGGAACTGGAGTCCAAAAAAAAAAGTAACTTATTCCCCTGTTCTTTGCAAAGTCGATGCTTAGCACTATAACCAAAAGGAAGAGATTCTGCTTGAGGACAGCATGTAATTTTGTCTTCCTCCCCATGGCAGGGCAAGATATGGGAAAATTTGAATAATTGGGAGCTGCAGTTCTTCAAAATGGTAAACAGGAAGTCCTTCAGTTGCCATGATTTCCCAAAGTGGTTGAGGATAGCCAGCTGCTGACTGGATTTTCTTTGTGTACATGGCAGGGAAGCAGAGGATTCCACTTTTTTATATAGGTACATCAATCACTTGAAAGGCCTCTGCTTCTGAGCTTCCCTTCCCTGTTCTTCCCACAGTCTGGCCAAGAATCAAGAGTCATGTGGCAAGACTTCCTTTCTCACTATCTTTGTCATCAATCTTCCTAGCAAAAGGCTGACACTGGGTGAAATCTATGAGGAGGCACTCCTCCGGAGAAGCTGTCAAAAGTCTGCCCACAGGGAATCTTCCTGGCTCTCTCTCAGTCTTCAGACTTTCTATCTGCAGCTGAACTATAGTGGGAGGTGGGTTTTTCCTGAAGTATAACTTCTCAAACAGAAGCATTTCCTAAATTAACAAACATATGTTACCCTTATATAATGCTAGCCTATGTTGACTTACTCAGAAATGAGCCTATTTATAAGACTTAATCCCTAACAAATGCATTTATTTAGGATTACAGCTGTTGAAGAAAGCATTTTCATTAAGTTTTAAATGTTTGTATTCCTTAAGTGACCTTTGAAGGGAGCCAGAATTACAGCTGGGAACTTTTTTTTAGTAAAACTGTACTGTACTCTGAAAATTGCTATTGGGATTCTGGAAGCTGTGGTCCAAAAAAGTAACTCTTGTCAAATCTGGTTACTCACAGCTAAGTACTGTATACCAGAAGCCTAATTTTGCTATTCCATATTGGGCCCAGCAGAGTTATTACAATTATTGTGGCTAGGCAGCTTCAATTGACTGTCATATAATAATTTCATGTCAGAAATTATTCTGGATTGAAAGGATTTTTGCGGAAGGAACTCCACTCAGGGAATGCCCAAATGAGGCTCCTTTCAGGTCCCCAAGAGCTGGGACAGAGACAGGCTCTCAATCAATCATGCAGTACCCGGGTCTCAAACTGCCGGTTTGCCAGCCTTCCAGCTAACAAGGTGAGCTTTTTAACCATTGAGTCACCGCAGCCCCTGTCTTAACTGACTGTCTTAAAATACGACGACAAGGATTCCCAGACCAGTTATTGTTGGACTTTTGGACCAAGAAACCCCAACCAGCATGTCCAGTAATTAGAGTTTGTGTGATTTGTAGTCCAACAACATCTGGAAACCTGAGATTAAAAACTATTACACTGGGGGGGGGGGGAGCTGTCATTTTTTCTGAACAGTTGAAAAAGATCAGATTGGACTGCTAGTTAGGAAGACAATCAAGACTATGATTGCTCCGAGGTACCCTTAATATATTAATTTTCTTGTTCATTACCTATGGTGGTACCTAGCCCATGTGTGGGTCAAAATAATCAGGCTTTATTTTGGTGGCAGTGGCTGAAAACATTATTATTGAAACAACATTATTTAACTGTGAAGTCTTATTCTGAACGTTGCTAAAATATGTGACAAGAAGCCTCATAGACTTAAGCCTCAATGTTTTAAAATTACCATAATTGACATGATCTACACTGTGCCTTCATCACATTTGATACCAGTGGTGGTATAATCCAATTGTTCTTTTCCCTTTGTGGCTTGTGGTCTTGCAATGGTTATTCATCCAAGTATTTCAAGGTGGCAAGCACACACCCACTCAATACTATGGCTAACCTATAGCTGTTTAGTTACAATAGGTAGTAGCATTAGGAAATTCAATATGGTTTCATTATGTGACCTAAATATAACTTACAGCAATTATGAAAAGCCCAGGAAGCAATCATGTGCATGCAAAGAATATTACTGAAAGTAACGTATATGTAATCAAAAGCACCACTTCATGCTTGGCACACAATCAAACACTTTCCAGAGTTGACTCTCAAGGATATTTGAACAGACGGTTGCCCTCAATGCATGCAAAGAAGACTACATCTTCCTAGAGAGAGCACACATAATCCTTACTCACTTTGGTGAGCACTAATTGGCAAAACCAGAGCTGCTGAAGTCAATTGGGTTATTTGTTTTAGTAAAGGCTCATTTACCTGAATTAAACAGGCATAATTTAGACCATGCAATTAATAAATGCATCTTGGAAAGGGAAAGGGAAAAATCAAAGCGAAACTAGCAACAGAGCTTCAAAAGGCAGCACAACTACAGAGTCCACCCAAGGTTTTGCAGATTTTACAAGGTGTACATTTCTATCAGGGCTGCGATGAACTAGTGGTTAAGATACTGAACTTGACAACTGGAAGGTTGGCAGGTCAGCAGTTTGAGACCCAATTACTGCATGATGGAGTGAGCTCCTGTCTCTGTCCCAGATCCTGCCAACCTAGCAGTTCGAAAGCAAGACACTACAAGTAGATAAATAGGTACCACTTCTGTGGGAAAGGCAACAGTGTTCCATTTCACTTCAGTGTCTAGTCATGCTTGCCACATGCCCATGGAAATGTCTGTAGATACAGACAGCACTGGCTCTATGGCATTCTTAACCTACGGCCCATGGGCCAAACCCAGCCCCTGAAACCAATTCATCTGACCCCCGACACCTTCGCTGATCCTGGAGGCGGAATTAAAATACATTCTGTACATGCACAGCATGCATTTTAATTCTGCTTCCAGATGGGAGGAACCACGTGGCCAGCCCAATCAGCAGTCCACGAGACGTGGCCAGGCCCGCAACCCAAAAACCTTGAGAAAGCCGGTATAAACAGAGATTAGCACCAGAGATATGACTGGTTTTTGAGCAATGCTACATCCTCTGCCTGCTTCAGGAGGGCAACCAACTACTGGATTAATGCCAGGCATTGAGAGTCAAGGCACTGTCTGAGACTTGGCCATAAATAGTGCCTATATTAAACACATTTTAGTCACCTCTCCCTGCTGTTGCTTTGAGGAGTCTTCTCACAACCAGTCATAAGTAGCTGGCCGGATCCACATATTGTAGAGCAAAGTGCTCTCCAGGACAACAACTGTTCTTTCTTGCCCTTTGACAAGTGGGGGATGGTAGTGGTTGCCAATCCTTTGCCACTGCTACCACCAAACTCCTCTTTTGTACCCAGCACAGCTCTCCTTTGCCAATAGGAACACATGGCTGATGTTATGTACCGGAGGTAGTAGTAGCATGGTACTTATGCGTTATGAGGTATGTCCTTTGCTTCTTTGAGAGCTTATTCCACCACTGACTAGAGGAAACACTCAACTCAGAAGTTCTTCCATTCCCTTCACTCCAGATATAAAACTGGGACTAGTGGCTACTGCTGATAAACTAATAACTTTCTCCCATCCAAAAGACTTCTGAAATCTTTCTGTGTCTCTGAAATCCGACCTAGGAATGGCTATTACAAAACAGGCACTCTTCCAAATTTTCCCTTCCCCCCCCTCCTTTAATTGCATCAGCATTTAGAGTTTTTAAAACTGTTCTAGTCCACTTTTGCTTGAATGTTTCCAGCCCACTACTTTCCCAAAATGCAAATGTTCTATATCGTTACTCATACTGCAATCTTAGGTGTATTTAGCCAGAAATAGCACCTATTGAACACAAGGTAATTTACTTCTGAGGAAGCATGCCTAGGATTGGGCTGTCAATCAACCATTCATTCATCCATCAATCATCCTCCCATGTCATCTTGTCTTTCTTTTCTTAAGTGTGATTTTCAGGCAGAAAAGAAAGGTGGTGCAGTTTCAAGACAAGAGAAAATACTTAAGACCTCTTAGCTCAGATCTTACTGAAGGAAACAATGAATTAACATACCAACCCTACAAGTGTATTCTGACTCATGTGTTCATCAAGACCTCATTTTCTCCAGCAGCAAGACCATTCTGGTCCTATCTCTTCTCTCCAGAACCTGGGGGTGGATTTCCTGGGGATCCTGGTCTTCTCATCCAGATCCCTGCTGTTTATTGTGACTCCAGAGGGACATCCATATTGTGTGCCCTGTTTAAATGATGCTTTTACCTGTGACACCCACCAATGAGTTTCCATGGTGAAACATAGATTTTAAACCAGTTCTCCTTAATCTGACACTCTCTTCCAGGGGTACCCAAATGATAGCCTATGGGCCAGATCTGGCCCCTAATGCCAATTTATCTGACCCACACCACCCTTGTCATTCCCAGAAGCGGATGTAAAATGTGCCCATATGGGCGCATTTTACTTCTGCTTATGGGAGAGATGTGAGCAGCGTGGCCCAGATGAATTGGTGTTGGGGCTGGATCCAGCCCACAGGACATAGTTTGGGCACTCCTGGTTTAAGCAGAGAAAATGGCAGCTTAAAATCTATCTCATCCTGTTGCAAAACAGATTGCAAGGCGTAATTTACTTCCACTTCCGGTGGAAGGAACCACATAGCTGGCCCACTGAACCATGTGACTGGCCCATGGCCTGAAAAGTTTGGGCACCCTTGCTCTACCCACTACATTACACTACGCTGGCTCTCAAACACAGTTATATCCATTCCCATGAACTGGGAAAATTGTACAACAATTTTTCTTACTGGAACATTTGAGCTGATATGTTTAGTTTAGTTTGGATTTTTCTTTCTCCTGCAGTTATCAAGTCCAACATTTTGCTTTAAAGGTTTAGCAAGGAGAAGCTCTATTTGAAATTCCATCTTCTAGCCAACACAAATTTAGCACCAGTAGAAAAGAAGAAAAATATTAAATCTCTTTCAGAATTAAGGATTACAATATTGGAAGCTATTGGAAGCTGACTTGGCTAATCAGGTTTATAATTCTACTCCAAAGCCCAAAAGCTACAAGTCATGATGCAACTAATTTTTCTCACACTAGGTCAGCTAGATGGAACTGCAGAATGAACTCACCAAAAGGTGGCTTCATTTTGGCAGTTTCACATCCAGCCTAGACATGGAAGAACAAGAAGAAATCTATGTAAAAGTATGTTTTCAAATAGATTTCATTCACACATGCAGCTGCCATTCTACACCAAGCTTCTAGAAACTGAGTGCAAAGAAACTGAGGGCTTTAGATCCATGTGTGAATCATGCCTTTGGTTCCAAAATCAGTATGTTTTCACAAGGCTTGGCTTTGAAGACAACCAGTCTGTTACCTAAAAATAGGGAATGAGGAAGAAAGCTGACATTCTCTAGTTCAAAGTTTCATAACTCAGGAATAAACAACCTGATGAACTATAGATCCTGTCATCCCTAGACAAAATGAGGGATTAATGAGTTGTCAAGACTGTCTGCTGTTATTACATGCTGTCAAGTCACCTCTGACTTACAGAGACCCTGTGAACAAACAATCTCCAGAATGTCCTATCATCAAACAACCCTGCTCAACTCTTTTAGACTCAAGGCTGTGGTTCCTTCAGAGAGTCAATCCATCTCTTATTTGGGCTTCCTCTTTTTCTACTGCCTTCAATCATTTTCATCATTATTTTCTTTTCCAGCAAATCTTGTCTTCTCATGATGTGCCCAAATTAGGACAGACTCAGTTTCTCCGTTTTTGCCTCCAGAGATAATCCAGGCTTGATTATGCTCTAGAATCCATTTGTTCTTCTTTCAGGTGGTGACTGCCAGGACTGTCTACCTCTTGGATAGATAGTGCTAAAATCTTTAAGAATGGGAGAAGAGGTGAAATGCAATTAGATTAATTCTCTCCCTCCTACATCTGCTCTTATCCCAAAAGCAAAAGAGATAGCAAGTTGTTTGTCACTCCTCATAG